>OZ023176.1:26362114-26409614 GCA_963678695.2 Diplodus puntazzo | reverse complement strand
ACAAACAGACCGGAGGGGAGGGACAGACGAAGGTGTTTTGGGGTAACGACAGATTGCAGTAAAAGCCGGCGAGCTTCTGGAGGAATAAACACCCGAACTCCAGAAGAGTTTGTTTTTTAAACTTGTGGGATTCAAAAGTAGATTTATCTTCACTCTTGTTTGCTGTAACGAGCAGAAATCCAGAGTCATGTTCTGTAATTGTTACTTCGACTGCTTGAATGGAGGGAAACGTTCTTTATTTCATGAACGTACAGAGAAGAGACGAGGAAAAGGAAACACGCTGCAGGAAAACAGAAAGAAACTGAGTGTGTGGTGACACACACACACACACACACACACACACACACACACACACACACACACTCACACACACACACACACACAGGAGCTGAAGGACTCGTCCTCCGCTGCAGCTACAGCTCATGACTGAAGAGATGAACGGCTCTCCTTTGTTTCCTGACAGTGTCGCTGCCGCGTCGCCGCGCCGGCTCCTTCTTTTACTGCTGGGTGAGAAACTAATCATTCAGACTTCAGATCTTTGTTGATCATTTTCATCCTTCGTACCTGCTTTTTCTTTCCTCAAGGATCTTTTGTTTGGTCCTGTTAGTTTCTACGTACGGATTAGTGAAGTCGACTGGTTTTGACTTCACCTCAGTCGGCTTCTCTCTGTTTGGCTTTCTGTGTTTCCTTCCTGAGTTTCTTGTCTTTGGTTTTTCTGTCCAAAAACTTTGTACACTGTGTTGTCAATAAATGTAAATAAATATATTATTATCAGTATTATTTTCAATACTATTATAATGAGAGAACAAAAATCAATGTTTAAATGAAACTGATTGTACATTTGATAAAACTTTCTCTGTTTTAATGACGTAAGTTGACTTGAGACTTGAACTGAGACCAGATGACTCGACCGACTCGTTCAGTTTATGTTTTCAGTTTAGTTTTTTAAGTCTGACTGCGTTTTAAAAGTGACGGGAGGGAAAATATTTTGAATGAGAAGAAATTTAATATAAGAAACTTTTCTTTCTTTTCTCGGCAGGAAGGACTCGACTCGCGGTTCTGAGTTGAGACTGGGACTGACTGACCCGAGTCTCCACCAGGTGTGACGTGTGTTCTGGTCTTACCTGCTCTCGCCGGGCTGCTGCGCAGGCAGTTGGGAGAGACGACGCTCGTGTGTAAGGAGGTGGAGGCGTGGTTACTGAGGTCCATCACCGTGGACGCAGGCGTGGGCGGGGCTTGAGGCATGATTGGCGGTTGGCATGGTGGAGCGTGCGGTTGGTGCTGGTGGTGCTGGTGGTGGTGCTGGTGGTGGTGGGAGGGGCTGGAGGGGATACCGTTCTCAGACAGGAACTCTTCCAGGTCCATGTACTCCAGCTGGAAGGTGTCTCCGTCGTAGGGCAGGGTCTTGTCCCACAGCGTGGGGCCCAGGAAGGCCGACTGGGGGGCGCTGCGCTCCTCATCCAGGTTCTTCTCCTTCTGCTCCTTGCTGAAAGCTGTGAAGGAGAGAATCAGTCAGTGCAATCAACGTAACAAAAGTCTTTTGTTTTAGTTTCAGAAGCTTTCCTGGTTCCGTGGAGTTCTGACCACCTGTGGCTCTGAAGGAGCCGAGCAGGTAAATCATGTAAGTAATCAAACAGTGATGGAGCCGCTGCAGCTAGCAAGCACGGCAACACTGCAAGATTTAAAGATTTAGTTAAAAACATTTCACTCCTCTATTAAGGACAAAATACTTCGATTGATTCTGGTGCATGATACTAAAATGGATACTAGAGTCTGTGTTTCTGGTGTGAAAACCACCTAAAATTCTTTTTCGTCCAAGAGGACTTTGGTGACTGTGGAAAACCCCAAACAAGAGGGATTATGGGTATTAAGACAGATGTCATGACTGGAACAAAATGGAAACTCAAGAAGTCTCAAGTGAGACGTTTAACTTGTCTGCGACGCTTCAGACTGAAATATTTTGATCTCACAGACGATGTCACAACTTTTCTGTCCTCAGAACACAATGGACACTCGTGAACACTTCCAGGAGCAGCGAGGACCTCTATCAGCTCCACGCTGACCTCCGACCTCGCTGTCAGCAGATGGATCCCTCCCACAGGAATCAATACGCCGCTCATCGTTTATTATGATTGGTTCAGAGTTTCTGTGACACCTTTCTGTTCGCATTTTTGGTGGCAAATCGACCGATAGAAGTCTTTAAACAACAACTTCAACAACATCCACAGGCTGGTGCAGACAACAAACAGGAAGGACTCATTCTTCTTCTTCTTCTTCACGTCACGTTACAATCCGCTCACACCTGGTCCATCAGAAATTAACCAAGAAAACATCTGTAGGGCGCCTTTAAAGGAACATTACGTAGTTCTGGGGAAGAAGACAAAGATCTTCATATGAATAAACTGAATATTCAACATGACCTTAAAGGAAAACACAGCTTACACTACTGTGTTTATATGTGGCGGACCCTGCCACCTTTCTAGCTTATCGTCCTCTGAGAACAGCTTCATTCTCTGATGGAGACAAAACAGATTTCTCAGTCTGGATTTCTTCAGCGCTCCTTTAAGAGTCCAGATAGTTTCAGAGCCGAGCTGCTCCGACGCAGAACTGAAGAGTTCCTGCTTCCTTTGCTTTCTAGCAGCTTAAACATGGATTGCAGAAAGACAGGTGGGCACAGACAGACAGGTGGACACAGACAGACAGGTGGACAGGTGGGCACAGACAGACAGGTGGACACAGACAGGTGGACACAGACAGACAGGTGGACACAGACAGACAGGTGGACACAGACAGGTGGACACAGACAGACAGGTGGACACAGACAGACAGGTGGGCACAGACAGGTGGACACAGACAGACAGGTGGACACAGACAGGTGGGCACAGACAGACAGGTGGACACAGACAGGTGGACACAGACAGACAGGTGGACACAGACAGACAGGTGGGCACAGACAGACAGGTGGGCACAGACAGACAGACAGGCGGACAGAGACAGGTGGACATGGACAGATAGGTGGACACAGACAGGTGGACAGGGACAGACAGGTGGACAGGTATCGCGCTGTGACGCAGCTGCTTCACCTCACCTTCATGCTGCAGCGGCAGCTTCATCGGGTTCTCCAGCAGAGACTTGAGGACTCCGTGCGTGGCCGGAGGCAGAAAGTTCGGGTTCAGCTGGACGGGATGTCGGGACATTTTCTCCATGACGCCTCCTGGCAGCGGCAGCCTGAGGTCCAAATAGCCGAGAGGAGAAACTCACCGGCGGCAGCAGCAGGAGACGGAGACACGGAGACACGGAGAGAGACAGAGACAGAGACAGAGACAGACAGGGTCCTCTGGAGGCTACATGAAGACAAACTGGCCAATTAAAAACCCGCAGGATTCAAAAGCTGCGGTGGAAACAAGACTCGGTGCGGGACGTGTTGTGAGCGCGTGCGGCGGTGCCTGACCGGGCTGCGGGAGGCGCGCGAGCGTTCCAGTGTGTGAGGAGCGCTGACGTCACAGCGCGAGCCACACACCCCCTCTCTCTCTCTCTCTCTCCTCTCTCCCTCTCTCTCCCTCTCCCTCCCTCTCCCTCTCTCTCCCTCTCTCTCTCTCCCTCTCTCCCCCTCTCTCTCTCTCTGTCTCTCTCTCCCTCTCTCTCTCTCTCTCTCTCTCTCTCTCGTCTCTCTCTCCCTCTCTCTCTCTCTCTCTCTCTCTCTCTCCCTCTCCCTCTCTCTCCCTCTCTGTCTCTCTGTCTCTCTCTCCCTCTCTCCCCCTCTCTCTCTCTCTCTCTCTCTCCTCTCTCTCTCCTCTCTCCCCTCCCTCTCTGTCTCTCTCTCCTCTCTCTCTCTCTCTCTCTCTCTCTAACGTCTATCACTGCTGATGTATTGATCGTTTGATTGATTGATTGATCGAATAACAGTTCCAAAACAAATACAACTAATGTGAACAGAAACACTTGCTGACTTTGTTTACACATATAAACTTTAAATATAAGCTTTAATCTTCAGTTGGTTAATAAATGATTTCTGAGCGTTTGGTCCTGACAGAACTGTAACTAAAGATGAAACATGAAAACATCAGCAGAGGAACAGACACAGACACGTTCAACATATCTGATGGTTTCATTTCATGTTTCTCTCCACTAACAACTTTAACTTCACCGTTTGTTTTCTGAACTCATCATTCTTATTATATTTCAAGTGTGATTATTAAATAAGACACACACACACACACACACACACACACACACACACACACACACACACACACACACACACACAGGGAATGCTATGTCACATGAGTGGGCCGGCTTGACCTACTTTTAACCAATGAGAGGCCTCCGTGTCCTGCTCTCCTCCCCCTGCAGCCGCACATTGAAACTCATGTGCTGGAGACAGAGAACAACAAATGAACAAGAGAGGAGGAGACAAGAGAGGAGGAGACAAGAGAGGAGGAGACAAGAGAGGAGGAGACAAGAGAGGAGGAGGCAAGAGATTAGGAGACAAGAGAGGAGGAGACAAGAGAGGAGGAGACAAGAGAGGAGGAGGCAAGAGAGGAGGAGGCAAGAGAGGAGGAGGCAAGAGAGGAGGAGACAAGAGAGGAGGAGGCAAGAGATTAGGAGACAAGAGAGGAGGAGACAAGAGAGGAGGAGACAAGAGAGGAGGAGACAAGAGAGGAGGAGGCAAGAGAGGAGGAGACAAGAGAGGAGGAGACAAGAGAGGAGGAGGCAAGAGAGGAGGAGACAAGCGAGGAGGAGACAAGAGAGGAGGAGGCAAGAGATTAGGAGACAAGAGAGGAGGAGGCAAGAGAGGAGGAGACAAGAGATGAGGAGACAAGAGAGGAGGAGAGTGACCGCTAAAGGAAAGGAAGGAAAGGAAAGGAGGAGAGGAGGGAAGCAAAAAGGAGAGCAGAAAACAAAAGAGAGGAGAAAAAGATGGAGACGAGAGGGAAAGAAGACAGAAAAGTAGGAGAGGAGTGAACAATGAAGAAGAGGAGGAAATGACAGTTAAGGGGAAAAGTCCTCATCAGGCTGTAAAACTATAAGATCTGTCATAAATGCATAAAGAAGCTGAGGACGAGGAAACAGCACTGATAACAAGTGAAGTTCCACCAAACAGTCACAGTCAAATCTTTATTTCCTGTCACACGCCAGCTGGACGAAGGTGAAACAGCCGGGTGGAGAAGGAGCCTCGGCATCCTTATCGACCTCGCTCTCCATAAAACCTCCTTAGCAACAGCGGTTGCTAAAGCACGGCGGTGTTGTGACGACCTGCGAGAGAGGAAAGTAGGACAGACTCGCCCGCTCTGCTGCTTCAGAGCCGCGACCGGACCGAACAAGGCCGCGACTCATCCGTCTAACGTCTAATCACCTGGTGTCGTCACCTGGTGTCGTCACCTGGTCGTCACCTGGTGTCGTCACCGGGTGTCGTCTCCTGGTGTCGTCTCCTGGTGTCGTCACCTGGTGTCGTCACCTGGTGTCGTCACCTGGTGTCATCACCTGGTCGTCACCTGGTGTCGTCAGCTGGTGTCATCACCTGGTCGTCAGCTGGTGTCATCACCTGGTCGTCACCTGGTGTCGTCACCTGGTGTCATCACCTGGTGTCATCACCTGGTGTCATCACCTGGTCGTCACCTGGTGTCGTCAGCTGGTGTCATCACCTGGTCGTCACCTGGTGTCGTCACCTGGTGTCGTCACCTGGTGTCATCACCTGGTGTCGTCACCTGGTGTCGTCACCTGGTGTCATCACCTGGTCGTCACCTGGTGTCGTCACCTGGTGTCATCACCTGGTGTCATCACCTGGTCGTCACCTGGTGTCGTCACCTGGTCGTCAGCTGGTGTCATCACCTGGTCGTCACCTGGTGTCGTCACCTGGTGTCATCACCTGGTCGTCACCTGGTGTCGTCACCTGGTGTCATCACCTGGTCGTCACCTGGTGTCGTCACCTGGTGTCATCACCTGGTCGTCACCTGGTGTCGTCACCTGGTGTCATCACCTGGTCGTCACCTGGTGTCGTCACCTGGTGTCATCACCTGGTGTCATCACCTGGTCGTCACCTGGTGTCGTCACCGGGTGTCGTCACCTGGTGTCGTCACCGGGTGTCGTCACCTGGTGTCGTCACCTGGTGTCGTCACCGGGTGTCGTCACCTGGTGTCGTCACCGGGTGTCGTCACCTGGTGTCGTCACCTGGTGTCGTCACCTGGTGTCATCACCTGAAGTGCATCGACCAGTATCTGCCCTGCATCACTGACAACATACCTGCTGCTGGAGACTCAGCTCTGCTCTACATCTAATGTACAGCCGAGTGTTTTTATGATATGAAACTTTGACGATATGCAGATTTAAAGATGCTGCAGCCTGTTGGGTTTGTTTGTCTCCAGGCCCGGTTAGTCACAAGCTGGACCAACCAGCAGAGCTGCGTCCGATTATCTCAGAGCGCTCGGAGAGGGTCGATGAATACTTTATATCGTTTGGAGCGAGGCCATTTAACGCTTTAAAGGTTGACGATATAATGTTTGAATCAATAGGGAATAAAACGGGCGTGTGCAGGTCCGTTGACTCAGGAGGTGAAGAGAACAGCAGCATGAAGTCAGTTATGGAGTCCGGACGGGAACAAATGAAAACTTCTGTAAATGTGAAGCAGCCGGTTTCAGGTTGTCAGTGAGGAAACACTCGTCCAGTTAGTTGATCTTTGATTCATTGTTTTTCATTTGAAAAGATTTGCTTCAGTCAGCGTTTGACGTCCGTTTGGCAGGAGATCTTTTTAACTATTGGACCCATTTCACACGAGCCCGCTGACACCCGCTCACGTCTGGATTGGTCTTCAACGTGAATGTTTTCAGTCGGTATTTGATCCTGGGTCAGTTAACTCTGCAGCAGCGGAGGATATTTCACGTCACTGTTGGGGGCTTAACCAGAACACATTCTCAGGAGCATCAGGACAACCCTGAATGTTTTTGTAGTCCAGTTTGTCACGTCAAAACCAGATGTTTTCACCGAGACCTCAGGACATCTACAGCGTGGTTTGTGGCGACTCAAACACTTTCTCTAACCAAAACCAGGTGTTTCTGTGCCAAAACCTAAAACACATCTCTTCAAAGTTAACTTTTGTAAAATATGTTCTTACTACAGTCCACCAGAACCACCAGAACCACCAGAACCACGCTGAGACGCTCCACAGAGACAGGTGCTGAGAAACTTCTCTTTAGAAACAGATCGTTCTGCTTCTTTGTTTTCATTGCGTATCTAGTGATCTATCATTTTTGTTAGCAGATAGAGAATATTGTCATGCAGGGATCTAAAAATGATTTAAAGGATTCATAGTTGGTTTTCTTGTTGTTCTTTTTATCTCTCAGTCAAAGTTCGCGCTACAAAGAATCTTTCTGTGAAACCTCCAGAGGAGTAAAGTGTTTTTCCCTCCTCAAACGATGGGATTTATCTCCAGTCTCCTTCATGCTGAGGAGGTAATCGGACCTCAGTAACACACGAACACACTGTATCAACACCATCCTCATGTAATTCCAGTGTGAGCCTGGTGCCTGCCATGGTTTTTAACCATTACATGGATGAAATGATGATTTACATAACCAAAGCTCAGTGGGAGCGATGACCTCCTGGTACCTCTTAAGACTCTCGCAGCTGAGCCGAGACTATTTTCATCCGCACAAAACAAGAAGATTAATTAGAAATCTCATCACAAAGAACTTAAATCAAAGAGATGTAACTGGAATCATTTGTGGGTTTCTGTTAAACTCATCATCGGTGACGCTGTAAAGGCGGCCAATCAGGAACTACCTGTGATCTGTCTGGGTCGAGCTTTCTAATCCAATCGTGACGGAGCTGTTGATGCCGTCTGTGACCTTTGAGTTGTCGAAGTTGAATCGAGGAAAAGAGGCTTTGCAGGTTGTGTAACTTTTCACTACTGTACTGTTCACACACAGGCAGAGAATAGCATGTGTGCACCACCTGAACAGCCTCCAACCATCTATTAATATCTCAACTTCTTTCTGCCAACATTGTTTCCACGGGTGCTTTCAGGTCAGAGCAGCTGCTAGTACCAAATTATTCAGTTAGGGAGGCGAAATGCTTCTCCCTGATATTCTCTGAGGCTTCTCAGCAAAAGCATCTGTTTCCCAACAGTGTCAAATCGAGAGAAAGTGGAGCTCAGATCCATTAAGTTCATTATTTCATGCTGATGGAACGATGTCCTGGATGCTCGAGTCCAGTTCCCCCCGATCAGTGTCGGAAAAGCACCCAAAAGTCATACTGGGGTAACATGGTATTAAAATATCACTTCTGTTAAAGTGAAAGTCACATACTCATAGTACTGATAGTAGTAACTAAGATTAAATGTAGTTGAGGATATTACAGATATATATTAACACATATGCTCTTTACCATGAGCCGACTGAAATCAGATCAAAAATTCTGCATTTTCTGATGATTTTCTTAATCCATTCAACTGCTGAGGAAGTAAATTAATAACAAAAATGCACCACTTTGCTTCTGATGCAGCAAAAAGTCTGCATAGAAACCACAAACCAAAGAACACAAATGAATGTTGTGTAGTGAAAGTGTAAAGTACATAAGTGGAGTACATGTACCTTGAAACTGAACGAGACTTGAAGTGATTTAGTGCGATAGAAGCGGTCAGGATGGAGGTGCACAGAGTCTGGAACATGTCGGGGGAAGTCACTGGGATGAATCAACTTGATACATTAATAATTTATTATCCACATTGCAAATCATCTCCACGTTGATGTCATATTCCTTTAATCTGTTCATCTTTCCTCGCTTCTGTGGTAAATGAAAATAAACACATGCCCACTGTTGCAAACATAAACTAGAGCAGCGGTTTCCAAATGGCTTGTTGGAGCAGAGCGGTGTGCCGTGAAGCGAGTCCAGGGGCAGAATCCACGTCCTAAAAATCCTTCAAAAGCCTCCAGGGGACAAAACCTAAACGTGTCTGAAGTGATGAGACAACAGGTGTGTAGAGGCTGTGAAGGTGTGCTGTGACATTTTGTCTCGACCTTTCCGACGCCTTGGACACAAAACATTTTGGAAACCACTGATCCAGAGAGATTTTGTAGAGATCCAAGTTTATTACCATGATTCTGATTAAAAGGTCATGAAATGGTTCTTTGTGTCGGAGCTGATAAAGCTGATAAAGCTGATAAAGCTGATAAAGCTGATAAAGCTGATAATGCTGATAAGCTCCGTCACCTGAACGCCAAACAACTTTTTTAACTTTGTGTGTGAGAGCTGCTGTAACTCACCTGAACGCTACAATTTTAATGGACGATGTGAAGCTCACCTGGACTCTGACTCGTGTGATTAAACTGGTTTCTTTGTTTGACCTGGTGTAGCTCGTCTGAACTCTCTGAATTAAGCCAGAACATATTTATGTAATGTGAGGCGAACGTGTACCTTCTGTGTGAGAGCTGCTGTAGCTCAACAGAACAAACTGTTTTCGGCGAGGTAAAAAAAAAAAACCTATTTCCAAAATCTATTCTGTGTGTGAGATTTAATTTAGCCACTCTGAACTCACAAAGACAATCTATGCATTTTCTATGTGAGAGCTGATGTAGCACAGAATGTTTATTTTGCATATTAGTTTAGCAACATTAAGGTTACAAACCATCCAAGCTCTCACAGACAATCTCAGCTGTAAATATGCAAATATATATTTTTCCTGAAAGACCTCGCTGAATATAATTTGTCTTACATTTGGTTCCATATTGTTTTAAGGTTGCAAGTTAAGGACGGGGGACAAATTTAAGGGCAGAAAACTATTAAAACCAACCTGACACCAATCTGGACTTGTGATTTTAATACATTTATATCTTTTGTGTGCATAAATAATCTTCACTACAAATGTAAACAAGCAGCCACAGTGATCAGAAATGTTGCGAACAGTAAGAACAAAGCCACTCCAGCCACGGCAGATATTTATAGCTACGCTTGCTCGTGAGAAGAGAATCAATACTGGGAGCCCGGGGCAGGAAGAATATTGGCCCGGCCGTTCCAGCCCTCGCACACACACTATAAATACTGCCATTCACATCACACACACCAACACACACTTTCATACACTCCAAACTACACACCAGCTTCTAATAAATGATTCCCCTGGACGACCTGCTCACCCAGAGCTAAACAGTAGAATAATGTTATTATTACAGACTTTCATTTTGTTCTGCACGTCAGCAAAGCGACTCAACAGCAGAGAGTCGTTCAGAATCCTCAGCCAATGGAAACACAGTTGATGTCTCTATCTATCTGGATGACATAACGCGTGTTTCAGTCCAATAATAACTCTGATATGAGGTGCAGTACGACTTCTGACGACACACTCAGCAGTCTAGTCATTACAGTGGAGTTTATTATCTTTTTACATTTCTGACTTATTGAGCTTACGCTCTCAAAGTAACCACAGCAATCTCCTGACAAACACACCGGCAGCTACGATGGAGGTGAACTGTGATTGGACGGGTAGAAAGTTCTGATACCACAGAAGTGAGAGTGTCTCTGTCTGCCTGTGGGAGGACGGGAAGAACTTTGGTGGAAAGATAACGGGCCGAGGACGACCTGACTGCTTCTTGGTGAAAAGCGCTGCGTTTGTGTTTCGTCAGTTTGTGATTTCTCTGACATTTTGCAGGTGAACCAGAACTCTGAAAGTCCTGCTGCCACAGACTGTTTCCACAGCAGACCCAGATGTTTAAATATTGTTGAGATTTTACCTGTTACAGCTGCAAATATTACATTTATTTACTGTGAAAATGCTGCAGTATGTTTGACAAGAACTGTTTCAGGCAATATACTTTAACATTTATATATTTACTTCCTGTATCAGAGTCGCTACCATTTATTATGTTTTGTTTTGTTTATACTTTTGCATTTTTATTCTTAAGATTAGAAGTTCAACTGAGAATCATCAAGTCACGCTCAGCAGTTTTTAAATACCACATGTAATCTTATGAAAACATTTCTTCCAGCAGCTGTTTGAGGTCAGAAATAAACCGTTGTGACTTCAGAGAATCTCCTCCGATGTGATCCGCTGCAGGGAGGAAAACATCTTGTTAGTTTGGACAAGCTTGTGGCAGCAAACTTCAGGCTCCATTGTTGCCCCGAAGAACAATTCAGAGCCAGGAATGTGGACCTTCTGAGAATAGTTCCATCCCCTAAGAAGGTCTTCCTGTCGCTGGGAATAAAAACACGCCGCCTGCTGCGTGCCAGCCCGCGAGGATGACGAGAGCCTGAGTGAAGGCTGGAAACTGAGCAGAGACAAAGACTGGAGCTGCAGCAGCTCGATTCATGTGAAGGAGTTCAGACGGACTGAAGAAGAGAAACGCTCGAGCCCAAATACAGTCAGAAATCTCTCAGCTCCGATTTTAAAACGACCCTGTAAGATACAACTGCTGAGAACGCAGCTCTCTCTGGACGGCTGCCTGCTGCTGCAGACGCTCGCTCCTCTATGTGAACAGTTAAAACAGTAACGCTAGACTTTAAAACTGTTATTAATGTTGTGA
Organism: Diplodus puntazzo; assembly: GCA_963678695.2. Classification (NCBI taxonomy): domain Eukaryota; kingdom Metazoa; phylum Chordata; class Actinopteri; order Spariformes; family Sparidae; genus Diplodus; species Diplodus puntazzo. The sequence continues at coordinate 26,398,101 of OZ023176.1, read as the reverse complement.
AAAGGCAAAAATACGTTAAAAACACGTTTTCCCACCAGCAGAAAACAACGAGCTGACAGGTTTGATAAAGTGAGACTGAATCACTGAAGAGTTACAGCAGAGGTTTATTCTGAAACATCATGTTAACACGTCGGACTAAAGGGACGGACGTCTGCACCACCAGGTAACACACCTGCGTAGGAAGAAAAAGCCTCATTTAACTTTCATCTGATGTTTCTGTATAAAACCGTCCCGTCGTTCCACAGCAACTTCTTCAAGGACGTAATCTGAATATCATCATGCTACACTTATCCAAAATCATTTGTTGCTTTAAAAGCTTTGGGATCCTCACTAGAATCTACGGAAAGGTTTGATGAAAGACTGATACCAGCTCTGGGTCTGTTTGGGAAATATGATGCTACAGCCGGTTAGCTTAGCTTAGCATGAAGGCTGGAACAGCTAAAAAACTGCTAGCCTGTATGTGTGACAAAACATCTGCTAGCAGATATAAAGTTTGGTGATTAACATGTTATTCAGTATCTTACATCTGGATAGTAATAGTCTGAGAGTTTAGCAGGGAAACAGTGGAAACCTGTGACTCTGATTATTTTTCATGCCTGCTCCACGTTTGTATGAACTAAAAGTTATGTCCTGAACGAATGCATCAAAGCAACAAATGCATCAACAGTTAAAGTTACAAGGTTACTGTGGTTTCAGTTACACATCAATTAAAGTAACTTCCTGTAATACCAAAGAAAAATGTTTATTCATTTTTCAAATCTTCAAGAATTACTGCGATGTTGGGATGGGATGTAAGTGTTAACTGTCGGGTTTTAGAGGTGCTGATCGGTGGATTTTGAGCCAGGCGAGTTGCTTCCCTCTGTTCCCAGTCTTAATGCTAAGCTAAGCTAATCCGCTGCTGACTGGAGCTTCATGTTTCATGTACAGACACGAGAGTGACGAGATAAGAATGAGCAGATTTTCAGCAGAGTTTGAAGCTTTAACAAACAGCCCAGGTGAGCACAGGTGAGCACAGGTGAGCACAGGTGAGTGCAGGTGAAGTTGCAGTAACTTTAAAGAGACTCTGCCGCAGGTCTTCACATCTCCGTCTCGATGGACGGGCTGGGCCTTCGGTCCGACGCCTCCCCGTCTCCCTCCAGCTCTGAGGTCTGTGGAGACGGCCCCGCGGCGCCGCTGCCGCTCGTCGCAGGGAGGCTCCATGATGTCGTCTGGGTCATGTGACTGTCACGGGTCAGAACATAAAGACAAGACGCTCGCTGAGTGTTATTGATCACCACACTAACCTCTCTGTGAGCTCAGTGCTCACAGGAAGGACGCGGCCTCCGATCAGCTGACTGCGCTCATGCTTCAACCAGGATGTCACATTTCTGTAGTTCAGCAGGACGCTCGTGCCGTCTCTCTGCGAGTGTTTCACTGAGTCTGAGCTCTTTATTACACTTCAGCCCTCAAAGAACAACACTGGAGGAGCCGGACTCTCCTGTTCTAACTGTCAGCATCAGGCGATGACATCATTTGATTCAGAAAGTGCCAGTTTGACTTATTTAAGTCCCAGTTTTACAGTTACTTTGTCTGAGTTTTTTAAGACACATCAGTGAAATCTGTGGTTTTAGACATTATATTATTATCCTCTGTGATCCTGTATCCTATAATCCTATACGAAGTTATTAAATCATAATCAGTGGATCTGTTTTGTAGATGAGTCAGTTTTTGTTACTTAACGTAATGAACTGTGTATTTTGTCCTACTTCACGACGTGTCATCTTGTGGCAGGTGAGGAAGTTCTCCAGGGAGGAACAAGTACTTGGTTTGAGGTCTAATCTCATTCTTAATAGTGTAATTCAAGCACGAGCACCATAATCATGAAAATGTGCGACTCTCTTACTTGATGTAGTATTTCACTCCGTCTGCAGTGTAGGCCTCCTCCCAGCCGTACGGAAGACCTGCAGAGAGGGAAAATAAAAAGTCATTCAACCCTTCAGTGGATTCGCATCACTTTTCCACGTCTGTCCTGGTTTGAGGCGCTCAGACAGAATCAGGCCAGCAGATCACCACACTCTCCTCTCAGATATCCAGTTTCCATCCAGCCTGTTTTTCCCTGAGAAGCTCCAGTCCTCCGCGAGCCGCCGCCGCCCGTCAGCCTGGGAGCGATTCTTACTGTAGTTTTCCACTGTATCTCGCTGATCTCTCCACTTACTGTACGAGCCGCCGGATGAAAAGCCTCTTAACCCCGTTTCCGCGAACAAAACGGGGCCAAGTCTCATAATGCTGCCCCGAAGACATGAGCTGGTAAACTGACACCAAACATTTCACACCTTCAGAGAAAAGAGGGATTGTGTTGAACGCGGTATCGGTGACCGGGGCCCGTTAAGGGTCTGACATGATACATGATGAACAACGTGTTGTTACATGTGAAGAATGGATGCCGGATAAAATGGTAGACAGAGAAAACTGTTCATTACAGCGTCTCAGTCAGAAGACTGATGTTGCTTTTTTTAAATAAAAGTTGCCAGTGATGCTAACACTGACATGCTGATCGATCGTTGTCAGGTTTGATGTGACCGTGTTGATTGTGTTAGCATGCTAACATTTGCTTTCCAGCACACATAAGTCCTTTTCACACAGATTACACAATATTGCCGCAAAGAAAGGCTGACAGTGGAGGATGCTTTTTATTTGAAATAGACATGTGAGTAAAAGTTTTTTGCTCTCAATCACGTGACATAACCACCGGCTGGCTCTCTGTGCCGGGGACAGACGGCTTCCTACGTACAAATACGAGTTATTATGGTTCATCCTGAGGGGAACCTGAACGTGTGAACCACAGCCATCACAGAGGTGTCCAGATGTTTCAGTCTGAACCGGACTGACCAAACAGCCAAGTGTCTGTTCAAACTTCACCTGATATTAGTGGTCAGATTTCAGTTTTCAGCAGACTTCCTTCACTGACTGCAGCTCAACAGGAAACAGACAGTCTCCTCACAGTGAAGACAACAGGGTTTTATGAGCTGCTGCATGAGCTTAATGACGAGTCGTCATGATCGACTCTGCTTCTTAACGATCTTGTAATAATGCTTTAAATTTCCCAGGTGAACTCTTCGTCTCTCCTGTTCTTCACTGCTGTGAGCCTCTGATCGTCTCCTGTGTTTCCCACAGGAAGTCAGTGAGCGTCTGTGCTCAGCTCGCCCTGATAACCTTCACGAGGAAGACAATGTGGTTCTCACCGCTGGAACAAAGACACCTGATCTGAGGCGAGAAGCTGCTTTGTGTGGCTGTGAATACAAACTGTGCAGCTCTGCGGTGGATTTCACAGACCAGGTTTCACCCCGTCGGTCTGAGTGTTGACAGGAGGGCCGAGAGACAAGAGGCCGGTGTCAGGTGGGAGGAACACGGCTGTCAAAGACGAACTTTCAAGGAATGTACAGGTCACTCACAGGGCTGTCGAGGTTCCTGGAAAACCTGAAACTCTATCTACGTCAGATGAGACCACTTGTTTGTTCGTGACTCTCTGACTCTCAGCGCACCATTTGAACCAGGATGATCTTTGCATTAATGTTTTCAACAGCCAATCACAGAGCTGACTGTTGGCGATGAGACGCCGTCCTCGAGGTCGCAGCGCAGAGTCCACACCACCGATCGGATCTGCTGCTGCAGCGCTGAGGGCCACGTCTGCAGCATCCGTCTCCAGGGAAACAACATTCACACCCACAGAGGCTACTTAATTAAAACTCAAGTGTCATTATTGATCCCCAGTTTCTCCTCCAATAATCGTCCCTGCAACATCTCCACTGGTTCAGTTGTTAGAGAGCTGAAGAGGCTCACAGCCAATCACAGTATTTTATAAAACTATTTCATTTCTTCTTAAAAACAAAAGCATTTTATTGGGATTTTATGTGATAGACCAACACAAAGTGGTGCATAACTGTGAAGTGGAAGGAAAATGATCCGTGGTTTTACATTTTATTTACAAATAACAAACAGAGAATGTGGTGTGCAAAAGTATTCACCCTGAGTCAATACTCTCTACCAGCGATGCATCTAGAGACTGAAAGATTTGCCCATTCTTCCTTGTAAAATAGCTCAAGCTTAGTCTGATTGGATGGAGAGTGTCTGTGAACAGCAATTTTCAAGTCTTGCCTGAGATTCTCAAGTGGATTTATGTCTGGACTGTGACTGGACCGTTCAAACACCTGAATAGTCTTTGATCTGAACCGTTCCATTGTTGCTCTGGCTGTATGTTCAGGCTCATTCTCCTGCTGGAAGGTGAACCTCCGCCCCAGTCTCAAGTCTTTTGCAGACTCTAACAGGTTTTCTTCCAAGATTGTCCTGTATTTGGCTCCATCCATCTTCCCATCAACTCAGACCAGCTTCCTGTCCCTGCTGAAGAAAAGCATCCCTACAGCATGATGCTGCCACCACCATGTTTCACGGTGGGAGTGCAGTGTTAGTTTTCTGCCACACATAGTGTTTTGCATTTAGGCCAAAAACTTTAATTTTGGTCTCTTCTGACCAGAGCACCTTCCTCCACATGTTTGTTGTGCTGGTGTCAAACTGCTTGGCTTTGTTTCACAGTGGATCTCTTATTGCCTCTTTTCCATAAAGGTCTGATTTGTGGAGTGCATGACAGATTCTCCCACCTGAGCTGTGGATCTCTGCAGCTCCTCCAGAGTTATCATCGGCCTCTTGGCTGCTTCTCTGATCAGTGCTCTCCTGGCCCGGCCTGTAGGTTTAGGTGGACGGCCTTGTCTTGGTAGGTTTGCACTGAGATCAGATTACACACACCTGGACTCTGTTTAGTAATTAGGTGACTTCTGAAGGCAACTGGTTGCACTGGATTTTATTTAAGGGTATCAGAGTAAAAGGGGGCTGAATACTGTTGCACACCACACTTTTCTGTTTTTTATTTTTTTTAAAAAAAAGTAAAACCACGGATCATTTTCCTTCCACTTCACAATTATGCACCACTTTGTGTTGGTCTGTCACATAAAATCCCAGTAAAATACATTTACATTTATGGTTAAAATGTGACAAAATGTGGAAAAGTTCGAGGGGGATGAATACTTTTGCAAGCCACTGTACGTGCTTTTCCTCACCTGTGTTGCTATTAACCCATCTTGATTAACAGAGGAGTCACAGCCCCCACAGCCTGTCCTCCAGGAGATGTTCAGGTACTAAAAGTAGAAGCACTGATTCAACTTCTTTACTCCAGTAAAAGTGATACAGCTCTGACATGTACTCAGAGTATCAGAGTAAAAAGTCTCCCTCTGAAGGACGTCTTTTACGTCTTTGTCTCGTCTCGCTGCGTCTGCCGTGCGTGATGTGCTCTGATAGGTCCACATCAGTCTGCTGATGCTGGGAAATAAGAATCCAGAATTCACCTCAGAGGCATCAAACTAAAGTAACGAGGCTGTTCTGAAGCTGTGAGGAGGAGAAAGTTCAGATGTAGAGAGGAGAAGTCTCAGAGATACCTGAGAAGAACCGGTGTCTCCGGTGAGTGCTGAGTTCAGTGTGAGCTGACCTGAACTCAAACACACCTTGGTAGCTTGGTGTTGCTCAGTATCATCTAATGGACTGTAAAGTAATCAGGTTGTTTTGAAGTGTGAGGAGATCTTTTGATTCACCGCTGATGAAATTCTCTGACGTGACTCAGAAGTTTCCTTCACGTTACGTTACGTCTCGTTCTCTGACTCTCTCCTGAAGCTACAGTCCAGTTAAACTTGAGGAAACTCTGTTTGAACGTTGTTGGAAACATTTGAGATGATGTGAGAACAGAACTCAACAACAGACAGAACGAAGTCCGAGTTGTGGTAAGACATTTTAATGCAGAATTTTCTTGTATTATATCTTTGATATAATACTTTTTCGATATTTGATCTGATTTTTCCTCTCTACAGTGTAGGACGTCTAGTTGCACGGCTGCATTTTGTGTTTATTCCACCATCACACACACGTTCAGCAGCGTATGATGAAAACGTGATGATCTCCATCTGCAGGACGCACACACACACACACACACACACACACACACACACACACACACACACACACACACACTAGCTCTCTGCGTGAACTTCCCTTCACTCCGTCAGGCCTGATTTAACTCCATCATTTCACCTCCATCGCTCCCTCGTGTGATAAACAGCCTGTTGGAAACAGTTTCCTTCACATCGCTGGAGATCTATAGAAACACGGTAACGAGCTTTAACTGATGATTTAACTTGAAGTACAACAAGAGCTTAAGGTTCCTCAGTGTGCAGATGTTGCTGCAGACGTATGTGAGAGGTTTGTTTCTGAATGTCAGCGACTTCTCTCAGTAGTTTTCCAACAGGAGCTCATAAAAAGCTCTGCGCTCAGCCTTCTTCGTGCTCTCTGAGCGCCTGTAGTTGAACATCTCTGAACTTCTCAGGAAGTCGCTGTGGTTGTGTGATTGTCACCGCAACATTTATCAGATCAGGTGGTTTTACTCTTTTTTTGGAGCTTGTTTAGGTTGTGATGTGTTCTCTGCTGCAGACTGTGATCACAGCAGACGAGCTGTGTGGAGACATCGGATGTTTCTGTGGTTGTTTCTCTGTTTTAAATCAAGTCTCCAGAACTGTTCTATGGACTACGACACTTCACCTGAATTCATATCATCAGGAGGAGGAGAGGAGGACTGGGTTTATGTTTTTGTGTGGACTGTTCCTTTAAAGTCATACGGCTCCTAATGTTAAAGTATAATTCTGGTTTTATTTTCTTATCGTCAGCAGATCCCATGAGAGAGCGACATGCTCGTCTGTCTCACACGTGTAGTTCTGTAGTTTGTGACGTTCAGTTCAGCTGCTCACTGTTCAATCAGACAGAGGCATCAAACTAAAGTAACGAGGCTGATCTCAAATGTCACTCAAAGCTCGATGTGTGTCTTTATAAACCAGGTGTAGGTGTTTTCTGCCGGTTACAGTTGTCATGGCAACAGAGACACAAAGACGCCGGCTGCATCTCAGCGTGAGATGAACGTTTTAAAAGTGACTCACTGTGGTGGAAAACAGACGACCGGACACTTTATAGGAATAACCTACATTCATCACATCCGTAAATATTCTTTAAAACTGGATTTCACTCATGAACTTTCCTCATCTTGTGTTATTGTTATTTATCAATGTCCAGTCGTACACAGATGATATTCTACATGTTACATCCAGGGATTATTTAACAGTCAGACAAAAATGGGATTACAGCGTTGTATCATTTAATTCAACCTGTTTCTGTTATTTTGTTTGTTTTTTTCTAGTTCTCATCGAGTTGAATCATATTTTCTCACCTCTCTTTATGTTTTACATTGTTTTCTAAATAGCTAACCAAGAATTTTGCAAGTTAAATGAAATGTGTGGATTTAAATTCACTGATTTAAAGAGTTTAGGGTAAATGTAATTTTGTAATGCGACTGGTTTCTGTACTGATGTTTGGTCTGTTCGTGTTCGACCGTCACTAACACTGACTTGGGTTGAAGCTCTGTTTGGTCTCAGGCTCAGACCACAGAGAGCAGTTAAAGGTCGGAGGGTTTAAGAAGTTATTTCTACTTATCTCTAAATGTTATGAGCAGTGAGTCACTCGTGATGAGTTAGAAGTAGAAGCTGCTGTTTGATTGTGTAACGTGAACCAGCAGCAGGCTGAGGAGAAACCTGAGACACAGACAGCATTCATTAGACTTAAAATGTATTTTGCTAAGTGTGTGTGTGTGTGTTGTCGCCGAGTTTGACTGCAAGTGATGGGAGAGGGAGAGAGACGGTCGCCATGGTAACAATGTCCAAGTGAATGGACCGGATGTGTCTGAAACTGATCGGTCTGAGCCGGCCTGGTTTTTTTTATCACGCAATCTGTCGAGCAAAGTGTGTGTGTGTGTGTGTGTGTGTGTGTGTGTGTGTGTGTGTGAAGAAGACAAAGGTCACTGCAGTTACAAGCGTTATGTTTCCATGGCAACGAGGGCTGCGATGAAGACGAGCCACAGGTGATTGTAACAAACACACACACACACACAGCAGACTCACACAAAGTTGTGAGGCCTGGATCAGACTGACCTACTTTCTCTCGGAGCGGTTTGGTTTTTGTTCCTCCTCCGTTACCTCTAACTGGACTCTGCAGACGACGGAGGACGACTGTGATCCTGAATCTCGGCTGTTAATTATGTAACTGCGCCCACGTCCTCCCACTGACGGAGGGAAATTAGGTGACTGTGTCAAAAACCCACATCCTGCCTGCTGGACGCACACAACCTGTCGGACAGCCTTCGATGCCACATAAGAAATATAATCTGTGATATTTTACTGGCACAAATCGAGCAGAATGTGTCTGTGTGTGTTAACGGCCTCCATGCTGCACACGTTATTTCATTCTTCTTTTGTACGTCTCTTTGAGCTTAGTGGTGTGAGTGGATGCATAAAAGCGACAATCTGTCAGCGTGCTGTGGTCACATGGAGACAATGTGGATAGTTAACTGCTGGTATTCTAACTGTATGCAGAGGAAACAGTTGCTACTCACCCTGTGAACTACCTACAAAGCCCCCAAAACAAGCCAGATTAAATGTTGGCAAAGTACGTTTCTGCAGAAGCACAGAAAAGTTAAAACTTAACACTAGAACTAATTTTCAATTTCTCTCTTGGCACAACGGGTTAGACACAAGAACCACTGAGTTAGTGTTAGGAGAACATCATGGTTCGGTTTAAAGTTCCCGTTCTGGTCGCCACAAACATGGTGGAACATGTCCGCAGGTCTCGTTAAAGACGCCTGGTTTTGTTGCCACTATCAGCTGGAAACTGTCACATGGTCTCCTTAAAAATATCCAGCGGTGTCATGTTAACAGTAAAGACTACAAACTCAACTTGTGGTCTTCAGCAGCCTCACTGGAAGCCTTGTCGTACGTAACTCCACTACAGTATGAAACTGCAGACACGTTATCTGCTAACATTTGATCCTGGCGACTGGGCTGACCAATCACAAACCAGCTGATCTGATAGATGAACTGAATCATTTCACACAGTCTGATCTTCACATGGCTGGTTTTCTGTACAAAGAACAACTCGTGATGAGTGAAGTTTGTTTCAGAATATTTACTCAGAAAAAGATAAAGGACAAACAGCAAATAACTCCAAACATGATAAAAGCGTCTAAAGCGTCCCATCAGGCTGGACCTGCCCGATCATCTTTGCTGCTCTGTGTTCCCGTGTGAATGTCGCGGCTGCGTTAGCTGCCTCCCTGCATCGTCCTGACCTCGTGCTGGCCGAGCTGTTCTCTGGCTGTTCTCCTCCCGTACTGTTCGGTGATGCTGCTAGGCTTTGTTTTGTTGGCTAATCTACATCACGAACACGAGCGTTCAGCCACTCGGACACAAAGCTACACATTGATTAAACCACAGTGAGACGGACAGAGGCTACAGGAAGTTGTCTTCTAGCTGTGTTAACTCGCTCCGGGACAGAACGTTCACTACAGTAAACGGCAACCATATGATGTAAGTTGTATATTGTTTTATATTGCTTGTTAAATGAAGGTATTTATTGATGCTAGAGAGACAGAGGTGAGGAAAAACCTACAGGACGACACCAACACTTTGGGAGTTTTGCCCATTGATCACTTTACCCACGATATGACTGCTGTTCTGGCTCTGGAGCTGAGATGTTGATGCCGCTTGTTTATTAAGTGTTGTTTCAAGAGGAGAGAGTCGGTGCAGATCCAGACCGTCTGGAGGAATAAACACCTGGAGTCTCATCAGATTCTGCTCTGATCCGGAGCTGTTTACCGACGGGAGGAGAGCTCAGAGATGACTTCTGAATTTCTGGGATTAAAAAGTGGATTTATCTTCACTCCTGCGTAACGTCAGCGTTACAGAGAGGAGAGGGGGAAAAGAACCAGAACCAGAGTCCCTGCTGGATGCTGTGTGTCGCTGCTCGCTAGCTTACGGCTAATGTACAGTAAAGTAATCTGGCTGTTTCAAGCGAGTAAAGAGAAATTTTTCTGTGGTCAAACTTGCTTCATTATCTGTCTTGACTCAGGCACGAACGTTCACAGACGAGGTGTTTCAAAGGTTTCCTCATATTACGTTTCGTCTCGCTCTCAACAGCAACAGGTGATTAAATGAAACGTACCGTTAAACTTTCTCTGAATATTGTTGGACGAAACGTTTAAATTTTACTTCTTATTCTCAGGAAAGTATTAATCATCATCTGCTGCTGGCAAAGTCTTTGCATGCTTCTGCTCTTTGTTTGTCAGCCTCTCGATGATCGACAGAAAACTTGATGTAGCGCATTTTACAAAATGCATTTCGCTTATCTTAAAAATTGTATGAAAGAAACAAGAATTCTTCTTTCTTTTTGCTTTCTTGTCTTCATTATTCTGTCAGTCACTGCGGAGGACGAGTCGACAGCACGGCAGACGACACACAGTGTGGTGTTGGAAACACATTGGGATGAACAAGAGAAAGGAAAGATGTGTAAATTCAATTTAAATCTGAAGAACCGGAGATCTGTGACCCCAGGAGACGGGAAAAACAGGAGGGTTGGCAAGTATGTGGATAAAAGGTCAGAAAGAAATAAAGCCGACGGTTTTGGTTCCATTACTATCACCCAAAAACAATAATGTGACCAACAGGCAAACCTTTAAACATTGGTGTCGTCCATCAACCTTACAATGGTCTCGGTCCAGTGCATTAACCTGTACCATGAACTGAAGCGTCCGTTCTGAAATGATTCGTTTCTAAGTGCTAGGATTAAATCGTGAAGCTGCACTACGTCTGCTCGTACGTGTTTCTTTCCCACGTGGTTCAGGTTAAAACGCTGGAATTAAGCCACTGTTCAGTTTGTATGACTATTCAGAATATGTGCACTGATACATGTGCTGCTTGACAGAAACAGAACAGTGTTTCATGCAGAGTTCAGACGTGAGTCCGTTGCTAGCAGGTACTGAGGAGACGAGGAGTTGTCAGGGAAGAGTTCAGGTTCACAGGTTGGCTTGTTGATCTCCTGCTGACGTCTCAGAGCCATGCTGACTTTGTTCTCCTACAGTCGGGTCGTCTAGAAGGTCAGCACTGAAACGGGGAGGACAGTTGCTCAGGATCAGCTTGGTGTCGTCCGATGGGAGTCTCATGCGGGGCAGCACAGAAACAGAAAGGAGGAGGAGGACATGCAGACCTGCATGCGTGGAGGCGAGCAGAGAGACTTGAGATCACTTACAGTCGACCTCCAGGATGGCTCTGACAGTCCTTGTGAGCTCCTTCGCCTCCTGGGCGAGCGTGGCAGAAGTCCAGGGACTCTTTTTGTAGCGAGGAGGGAGACCTTGAGACGACGCTCCGACTTTAACGTCTCCGGAGCTGCAAAGAGAGAAAAAGTAATCAGTAAATAACTTCGACTACAGTCACAGGTGGAGGCGTCACAGACAGAAGCAGCCGCTCTTCACACTCATGTTCACTCGTCAGGAGGTTTGACCAAAGAGAAAGTCCAGATCCACATCCAACCCATCGTCTTACTGCAGCTCCAGGTTTATCGAGCTGCCCTTCTAATGATAGCATCGTTTTTTATCAAATACCTCGATATCAAGATTGTAGCGATGACTTTTATTATGAGTAACTAAAAGTAAAACAAGTAGAACCGCCTGGTGACATCATTTCATTGTGATGCAACACTCATCATGTCAAGAACGAAACAGTGCAGCCGTCTTTTACGTCTTTGTCTCATCTCGCCGCGTCCGCCGTGCGCGATGTGCTCTGATTGGTCGGCATCAGTTTTATTATTAAAATAATCCACAATTCAACTCAAATGCATCAAACTAAAGTAAGAGGCTGTTCTGAAGCTGTGAGGGGGAGAGAGTTCAGATGTTTGTGTTCAGACGTAGAGAGGAGAAGTCACAGACATACTCAGAGTACAGACACCTGAACAGAACCCGTGTCTCTGCTGAGAGTGGACCTGACGGACAGCGAAGGGAAGGCTGAGTGGTTTTCAGACGTATTAAGTTGTTAAAGCAGTGAACTGTTATTAGGTTGTCAGAGACAACAAATCTTTCTGGCCTTTTCAGATGGATGTTGTTTCTGTGTCGAGCTTCCAGAGACACACACACATTCCTCCTCTGGGTTCTTCAGGGGTTTGAGGAGCGACCCGACACGTCTGTGAGCGCTCAAAGCTTTGGACGACTGGAGTGAAGCGGATCTGTCTGATTCAGCCTGACGAGTAAACTCACACCTCCAGTTGTCTGAAGGATCGAGTGAAGCTGCTGAAGTGACCGCGTCGCCATGGCTGCAGCCGTTACCGAGAGATGCGAGTCGCAGCCTTCATCGCGGCTTCCCGTCGTCTCACAGCTCGTACAAACTTATGACATTTTCTCTCAGGAGAGATGTTTCCTCTCTCTGAGCTGTGTTCGTTAGCAAAGCTGAAGGCAGGATGACTAATGGCTTTCATGAGAGGGATATTCAGAGGTGCCCAGAAGCTCATTAACAGGGAGCGAATGGGCCGATCAGAGCCATTTATGATCAGAACAAAGCAGAACAACGCCTCGTGTCCGCCGCTCTCAGCGCGACCTACTTTCACTCTTACAAGTGGCCTAGAAACAGGAGGACAGGTGAAGAAAGAGCAACAACACGAGCAGGGGGTCCGACGCTTATGAAAGGTGAGCGCAGGTGTCCTACTGACCTGGACCGAAATAAAAGGAGACCAGGCAGGGGTGCCAGAGCCGGGTGACTTAATAACACGACCGATTGACCTGATTTACAGAATCACACTTACACAACCAGCAGGGAGGTGCTGATAGCTCCTGCTGATAAACTGAAGGATCCAAATACAACACGGAGAGTTACATCAGAACAATGTCAGCAACAAGAACCGATGAGCCAAGACGGTAAAACACCGTCCTCATGTTCCAAAAACAGGAAGGAAGGAAGCAAGAGAACGTAAAGGAAAGAAGTGAGGACTGAGGATGGGAGAGGAGGAAAAATTATTAGAGAACGCAAAGAAAGAAAGAAAAGATGTGAGGAATCAACTGGAAGGAAGACAGGAAACAAGGAAAGATTCAAGGAAAGGAGGAAGGAGAGAAGGAAAAGGAGAAAAGAAGGAAGTGAAAAAGGACTGAAAAGAGACAAAAGTGGAAGAAGGAAAGTGTAAGATGAAACAAAAGACTCACTGAAAAACAGAAAGAAAGAAAGAAAGAAAGAAAGAAAGAAAGAAAGAAAGAAAGAAAGAAAGAAAGAAAGAAAGAAAGAAAGAAAGAAAGAAAAAGATTTGGGAAATGAAAGAAGGAAGAACACAAGAAGTGAAGCAACCAGGATAGAAGGAAGGAACAGACACAAGGACACAAAGGATAGATGAAAGGAAGGAGGGAAGGAAGCTAAAGGAGAGAAGGAATGACAGAAATGGAAGACGGACCAACGGAAGACAAGACGGAAAAGGAAGAAGCAGAAGAAGAAAAAAGATTTAAGGAATGAAGGAAGTAAAGGAAGGACTGAAAGAAAGAATGAAGAGGGTGTGAAGACAGCTTCTATCAGGTTTTCTTCTTCTTCTTTTTCTTCCTCTTCTTCTTCTTCTTCTGTGGTGTCGACGTCGATCAGTCTGACCTCACGCTCTCACCGCAGGGCGACACGTTTCATAACACAGCTGCACTCTGCAGGCGGCCATTAACAGCTGACTGCTGTCCTACCTGAGCTGAAGTGGGCCACTGTGTGTGTGTGTGTGTGTGTGTGTGTGTATGAGTGTGTGAGTGTGAGTGTGTGAGTGTGTGAGTGTGTGTGTGTCTGTGTGCGTGTGTGTGTGTGTGTGTATGAGTGTGTGAGAGTGAGTGTGTGAGTGTGTGAGTGTGTGTGTGTCTGTATGTTAACTGGGCTAATGGGCTCCCGTCTCTGCAGGATCTCTCATTATGTCACTCCAATGAGGTGTCTGACACACACACACACACACACACACCACACACACCGCACACCCACACACACACACACACGCACACACACGACATGCAGAGCAGTGGTTGCTAAGGGCAACATTGCTCAGCAACTCACACTCGCTTAAATAAGAGTCATTAATATAATCGTCATGTCGCTAACAAACAGCAGGCTGACAATGACTCTTTCACACACACTCTTACACACACACTCGTACACACACACACACACACACAGACACACACACACACACTCTTACACACACACTCTTACACACAGACACACACACACACACCTGTAGCTCTTGGTGGGTCCGTGGCTCTCCAGCAGGAACTCCTGGACGTTCTGCAGAAAAACAAACAAAAACAAAACGCCTGAACTTTTTAAACACAGGAGGAAACGGTGCATTTGTTTGGGGACTATTTTTAGCGGCGGATTAATCCGCATTCTGTGCTGTAGTGAGTGTTTGTGTTCATCATCGGAGGAAGGAGATGTGTCAGTCTGCTCCCTGTGAGGAGGCTCGTTCACTGAACACAAGGTTTGGTCGGGGAAACACAGAATCACAGTTCAGGTTCTGGTTCGTCTGTTTACCTCCACAAAGCTCAGCAGTTTTCCTGTCGACATCTCAAAGCCCTTTTTGGCCGTTTCGCTCTTCCGTAGTTGACACTCGAGGACGGCGACTTTCTTCTTCAGCTCGTCCGTCTCCTCCTGGAGGAAACAGAGCAGCTCTGTCAACACTGGACATGCAGTGATGTGTTCCTCTCCTCCTCTGGTGTGAGTTCACATTATGTCTGCTATCAAATCATTACAGGACGACTTGTGGGGCGTTATCCCCAACATGTTTAAAGAGTGCAGTCAACAACATCTGAACATTTTTCATTTTATTCATATTATAAGAGGAGCTGCATGCTAACACTTGCAGCTTAGCAGCCACAGTGAAGATTCAGGGATGTAAATAATGACTTTTCTAATCAGTTGGGATCTCAGGGCTTCTGGAGGATGGAGAGCCCGGCCGTCTCATTACATCATCACCTGACGCACTCGGGCCTCAAGAGACTATTTTTCCTGTGAGCTTCATGCACCACTGAGGAGCTCTGTGTCCAACAACGTGTCCAGGTTTCTTCAGACTTCCATGTTCTGCAGACGGTGATCACAGCAGACGAGCTGATGGAGACATCGGATGTTTTAAATCAAGTCTCAGCTGCTTCAGAGCAACTCTGTTTTACTGTGAAGCTCCAGAACTGTTCTGTGGACTACGACACTTCACTGACTTTATATCATCAGGAGGAGCAGATGATGACTGGGTTTACACTCATGGCTGAACTGTTGCTTTAACTTGCTGCAGTTTAACTGTGACTCCCTGCGGCGGCGGCTCAGCAGCGAGCCTGCCGGCGCCGACTTGCTGGTCGCTAGCCAGATTTCTATTTAAAAAAAAAACTGTCACCTAATAAGATGGAGAAAAAACACTGACCCAGATTCACTGTGATGATGGAAGAACAAACGAAAACCAGGAGGGAGAGGAGGGGGAGCAGAGGGGATGCTGGGAAATCATCAGCAAGATAACAGCTGCAGAACTGTCCAACAAACAAACAGAACCTCCTGAAACGACCCGTCAGGGTTTGCTCGGTCAGAGAGGTCGTGCCTGGTTTCAAATAAAGCTCTAGAATCAGTGTGACTAGATGACACGTGTTGTAGAGTTAACTTCTTCTTCTTCTTCTTCTTCAGTTAATTTTTTGCAAACAAAAGCTCTGTAGATCTGAACTGAACGTCCAGCTCGACTGCCACAGACTGTAAATGCAGTGCAGCGCTGCAGGAAATGGATTTCTTCTGTTAAATGACGTCTTGTGATTGTGGACATAATATTTTGACACTCTCAGATGAACGACTTCCGTCTGCAGTTTGGAAAAAAAAAAACCTGAGTCAGCACTTTGTTCTCAACATGTCATAATATTTAGTGCGCAGCAGAAAGCAGCTTCTTCCCTCCACAGATCTGTGAGCGCCGACTCCCCGCGGCGGCGGCTCAGCAGCGAGCCTGCCGGCGCCGACTTGCTGGTCGCTAGCCAGATTTCTATTTAAAAAAAAAACTGTCACCTAATAAGATGGAGAAAAAACACTGACCCAGATTCACTGTGATGATGGAGGAAGAAACCAAAACCAGGAGGGAGAGGAGGGGGAGCAGAGGGGATGCTGGGAAATCATCAGCAAGATAACAGCTGCAGAACTGTCCAACAAACAAACAGAACCTCCTGAAACGACCCGTCAGGGTTTGCTCGGTCAGAGAGGTCGTGCCTGGTTTCAAATAAAGCTCTAGAATCAGTGTGATTACATGACACGTGTTGTAGAGTTAACTTCTTCTTCTTCTTCTTCTTCTAATTTTTTGCAGCCAAAAGCTGGCTCAGGAAAATGAAATCACCCGTCTGTATGCAGTGTAGCTGTCAGCAGGATGAAAGTGGTTCAGACTGTGAAGCCGAATGTTATTATTCTATTTATAACCTTCAGCTAATGGACATGAACATGTAGTTTTTGTCTCCTCTGTCAGTAAATCGGCACATGAACCACATCTGGAAGTTTAACTGGAGGAAACGCAAATGCCCAGCAGCCGTTCATGACGTGTCGTCACCTTATTGGTGGACGGCGGTTGATCCACTCTCTGAGTCTTCAGCTCGGCGATCTCGGCCTCCAGCAGGTGGATCACCTCCTCGTAGTCCATCTCCATCCCCCTCGCCTGCTTCTGAGCCGCCTCGGCCAGCTGGATCCGAGTCCTCAGAGCCCGACTCTCCTCCGCTCCGAGCTTGACCTCCTGCGGTGGAGAGAGGAGGGAGAGGAGAGGGAGAAGGAGGGAAGTGAGGGAGGACAGAGGAGACATTCATCATCAGACCTCAACGAGCTCACAGATTACTCAGCAGGCCTCGGCGGTGTGTTCAGGACACGCTCACAGACTCTCAGCCCTCAGAAATCTTTCAAGGTGCTGGAGTCATGATTTTGAATTCTCGGTGTCAGGGAGCGTTAGTGTGACGAAGCTCTTTGCTTTGGCCTGAAGGAGGCTTCCCTGGATCAGCAGGCTGAGTCCCAGCAGGACCCGACCGGACCCGTCACCTCACATTTCTGTCTCTGGTAAGGTCAGCAACATTTGGGAAACCAGAAGAGGAAAGAAGAGGACAGAAACAGTAATATGAGCCTGTTTCTGTTCACTGAGGACACAATTATTCAGCTCACCATATTCATTAATTTGTTTGTCTGTTGGTGTTATTCCAGCTGATGGGGACGTCATCAGTTCTGCAGGTATTTGGTCATGAACAGTGTTTGATGATCTGTGAGGTGGTGCTGGTGCTGAAGTGACTCGCTCCATCTGGTTTCAACAGAGCTGCGGTTCATCTGCAGTCAGTCAGCGTGGTGTGGTTACAGAGTGGTGGACGTTACATAACTGTCAGGGTGGTGAAACAGACACCCGCAGCAATTAAGACACTGTAGCTCCTGTTGACTGGGAGCGACTCCTCCCAGTGCTGCTGCAACACTGGAAACAAGTAACTCAAACCACCCAGGCCGGAGTCAACACTGCAGCTGCTGCAGCGCTGCTCTCAGCGGACAGGAAAGTGATCCTCGGTGGCAGTAAAAGATAACGAGGCTGTGCAAAAGAAATGAGTCACGAGCTCTGAGCCCAGGAGGAAACACTGACACTATCTCACCACTGGAGACACAACTGCTGCCAGCAAACGCTTACTTCATTTACATCTCACAATTATCTTGTCCCGTTTCATAGACTTCAACCACGACCCCTTTAAATCTGTTAAACTGATGTTTAGGGGTGATGGAGCCTGAGTACTTCAAGTGCGTCCATGACGGGTGGGAAACTCCGTCTGCTGATGAAGAACCAGTTACACATCGAGTCCAGAGTCTCCCCAAACCAGCAAGACGTTTGTTACCAAACAAAGTCTGAATATTTTCTCCACCAGCATTTTTTCGGCTCAGGCGGAGGTGTGAGCTCCCGGAGTGTTTTCTATTATTGTGTATTCAGCCTTTACACACACACACACACACACACACACACACACACACACGAAGCAGACCGGAGTGATGCTGGCAGCCTGGACTCTCCTCCTGTGGTGATGTCATATGTGGTGAGAGCGAACAGGACACACATGAGGAACACGCAAGATGGGTTTATTTCTGAATACCACCCGGAAATCACACACACACACACACACACACACACACACACACACACACACACACACACACACACACACACACACACACACACACACACACACACAGTGAGAGCAGTCCATCTGTTAGCGTCACTGTTCTCAGCAGGGTTACATTCAATTTTTGAATTCTGCAGATTTCTGTTCCAAGAAAAAGACAGATGGAGGTGATCTACGGACGGACGGAAGCCCACAGCGATCATAACTGACCAAAACACATCAAACTGACCTCGACTTCACAGTCTCAACATCTCTCAAGGTTTGTGCACATAAAGAGTTAAAACGATGTCTGCTAAGCAGCTTATTACCACCATACTGAGCCCTTTACTAGTGGACGTAGTACATATTACAGCAGCAAAGGAGGAAGTCAGGTGGAGTAGTATAACAAAGTCTGCACAGAGAGGACGGTGAGTTATTTTAAACTTCTTAATGTAGTGAATCATCAGTCTCTGTCGACGTTTGGGTTTTGGGTTTAAGAATATTTCTTATTTTATTTTGAAAGGTTCAAGCTGCGTGACTTCCTGGCCTTTGTCTGATGGTTCTGATGAGTTTCACCTGTCACTTATCAGCCTCCTGCGTGTCTGGTCCTGTGTGCAGGTACTTATCTCTCCCTGAGGATTAACGTCTGTGTTTGTCTACTAGTTGTTTAAACTGTGTGATGCACTGGGGCCCGAAAAATTGTTTTTTTTTCCCACAAACGTACATTAATCGTGTTTCCATAAAGCAAAGCTAGGAACAAGTTATATCAAGCTGGAGCTCATTTAAATAACCACACAAGTTTCCACCACATGATCGTTCGGTTCATCTGTGAACGCTGCAGACTGGGACCAGCATCAGCTGATGATGTCATCACCAGTGACAGCAGACTCAAACTACAGCTAAGAAGTCAGTTTTTAAATATGAGCAGAGGAGTTATGACTGTGTGCTGTCAGAGAGATGACAGCACATTAATACATGCATGACAGTTCATTAACAATGGTGTGTGTGTGTGTGTGTGTGTGTGTGTGTCGCGGTGAAGTGGGTCACAGTCTGTGTTAAATGTACAGATGATTTTAAAGTGCGGTCGTGCAGGACTGGGTGGTTAAACTAATGGATCTCGGCAGGAGCTGTCCTCCCTCCAGCTGTGGCCTCGGGGGTCTGCTGGGACCCCCCATCTTTAAGCCTGACCTCAAGCTCTAACAAGGGATTATGTCAACCCCTCCCCGCCGCTGCTCGCCCTCCTGCCAACCAGGAAAGGAAACATAATGGAAGAAAAACGCTCAGCCGGGCAGCGAGAGGCGGAACAATGAGCAGCGGACGGTCCTGTTTCCATCCTGAAGCCGGCGCTCTGAGGGTTCACTGAGAAGTGACGCTTGAATCTGTATTCATGGCAGTCTGCTGCTTTGTTCCGCTGTTATGTAACACTAATGTAATCTCTAAGCTGATTCCACTGAAAGCCGTGACAGCGCTGGAAAAAGTGCCACCCTCAGAGGAAGGAATATTAAATGCACTTTAGCTTATGCAGGAGCGAGCGTTAAAGCCTCACATGCTTTGGACTAAAAGAATCATAAAACAGGTGAAAACAGGATGTTGTCAAGAGCTCAGGTGAGTCGTACCGGAGGAACGCGGGGGTTTTGTTGGAGATGCGTTTTCTCACTGAGCTCACAGTTGGTATAAAGGTCAGTGTTTGAATGCTTCTGAGGATATTTTAAGTACGCAACTCAACAAAATACATGAACACAGGTCCAATCATTTTTAGACATCATGTTTCATATACGTGACCCTGTTCAAGCGATCTAAGGTGCAGACGGCAGCGGCGCTCTGAGGGCGCGTCAACTCTCTTTTTGCTGATCTTTGTTTAATGTGACCATCTTCTGTCCCGAACCTGAACCACAACTTATCAGCCAGGCACAGAAATTCAACATAATGCAGTGAAGAGTTGTCCAACTTTGACATACTTGTGTGTCTTCAAGGTTGAACAAAACGCCACCACAGGTTTAATCTTCACAGTGTGTTTATTTTCTATAATCTCATCATGTGTTTTATTAATGGCTGCAGCCGCAGCGAGAACATGACATGAATCCTCTTAATAATCCTCGGGTTCCAAACAGCGATATGAAAACGTCCCGGCCGAGTCTTTGTTGTTGCAGTACATCTGATCGCCGCTTCTAAATGTAGATATCGATCGGCTTATGCAACGGGATGAAAGTTGGGAGGCGGCAGAGTGGGAGTCAGAGAGGCTGAGACCCTTCACATGTGATTCACAACAAACAAACATGGAGAGGAGGAACCGCTCCTCAGCCCGAAAAAGATTCAACGGTGGCCTCCCACTGCAAGTCCTGCTGCTGAGTGAGTCCGCCTCAGCCTCCCACACACACACACACACACACACACACACACCACACACACACACACACACACACACACTGTCGAGCTTCACCTGCAGATCTATTTTGAAAGAAGCACCCCTACAGAAGCCCACACACACCCTCCGAGCAGATGAGAATAGAAACTCTCTGAGTCCACATCAGCACGTCCTCGACACATTAACATGACTTACACTTCATGAATGCTGTTGTTGTGAGGTTTACAAAGGATCATGGGAAAGTTTGTATGCAAATGTTTGTAGGAGCAGATTTGTTTCATCCCGTGCTGAGATGTGAGCGGAGCTGCAGAGGCTCGGACACTTAATTCATGATCTTTCTTTCATTGTTGTACCTTTCATTAAAGTTTCTTCTCGTACAAACTGGGCTCAACTTGGAAAATGTTTTGTTCTGTTATTATGCACACAATTCCAAAAAACCTTATTTTATCTATAACTTATGTCTACAAACTGAATTCTGTTGCAACGAAGCATATTTTGTTTGTGTGCACAGAAAAAACAAGAGTTCCTTTACATGTTTTTTGTGTGAATATCTGCAGAGTATAAAGTTTACATCTAATGAAAATACTCATAAGGTACAAATGCCTTGAAAATTGTAGGTAAATACAGTCCTTCAACATCAACATCAGCACAACCGGAATATTGAAGCAGTCTGTCTGACAGTCACGTTCATGGACCTGCAGCAGGTGTGACTCACCTGTTTCACTTTGCTGAGCTCCTCCTCCATCTGATGGTGAACTCTCTGAGACTCCACCAGCTGCTCCTGAACAAGTCAGAGACAAACAGGAAGTCAGTCGGACGTGTGCACACAAGCGAACAGGAAGTACGTCGTCTCTGTGGAGCGTCGTGCAGCCACAGCGACCAACGCGGCCGTCTCACCTGCAGCCTCTTGATCTCCCTCAGAGCCTCGATGTGCTCCTTCCTCAGCCGCTCCATCTCCTCCAGGTCGTCCGAGTCCGACAGTGACGGCTGCACACAGATCAACACAGATGTCTTCGTTTCTACATCATTTTACACCATCTTCATTAATCAGCAGTGGTGGAGAATACATCAGCTTTGTGACGATGAATAAATCAAAGAATTACTGTTCAAATCTGTGGGATTTAAATGAAAGATGAATACAGACTTCGGTTGCAAACGTACCTACAATACTTTAGTAAAGGTAAAATAACTGTTTACTTCTGGTTTTACATGGGACACTAACAGCCGTCTCCTGAATCAAAGTCCTTGTTAAACCCAGTCGTCCATCCTCGTCCTCCTCCCTATGTGCTCTTTTCTGTCTTTTACTACTTTTCCTCACTACCTCCTTTGCAGCCGTAATAATTACAGCAGCCACTCGAGGTCGCCGCCTGACGGGAAACGTAAATACAGGTTGTTTTTCTGATGAGGACAGTTAGGTCTGTATGAAATCTGCAACAAAATGTACTCGAGGCAAATTCACAAGAAAAAACACATCAGTGATCACAAAGAGTTTCTGTAGGAATGAATGGACTTCTGGCTGACTCGCGTTCGGACACGCAGCTACAGGAGACAAACAGAGAGAAACAGGAGGAAACGATGCATTCACCGGGACTATTTTCTGTGGTGGATTGATCCACATTTGGTGTTGTGGTGAGTATCTGGCAGCAGCACGGTGTGTGTGGTACTGAGTCAGTTACAGTAAGTACAGTTGTTTCTCCTGCGTGTTGCTCACAGGCTGTGATTGATTATTGATCTGATTCTGTGTGACACCGGCAGTGAAGGAAATCGTTACGCCCGGCTGGTAGGACGGTTCACACAAAACAGATCGATGTCAGAGCGTCCGCATCGAGCGGTCGGGACCAGAACACCAGCACATGAAGCCAGCTAACGACCCAACAGGGCGATGACAGGGATCTAACGACACTCATGGTTCCCTTCCTGTCACGTGCTGCGGTGAGCTCCCACCTGTTGGTTTGTGGGCGACTCCAACAAACTGCACAGATCATCTGACGTGAACCTCGACCCCGGCTGGGTGACGGCCAACTCCTCCAGCTGAGGCTTGAACAGCTCTCTGATCAGGCTCTCGAAATCTGTGCACACAAAAACACACACTGGTATACACACCGTCTCCACGGGGACAAAGAAGGAGCCTGTATTGTTTCTGTTTAGTGTCTTTGTAACATGTGACATGTTAAGATCAATAACATGTTTCTTCTTTCGTGAAATCAGTGTAACCAGTGTGTTCAAACAGCTGATCAGTGTTGGCAGGTAAGACTTTAGCACTTTAGACACAGAAGCAGACAGGCTGGTACAGACATGCTGCCACAAACTGACACTTTTTACAAGGAGACAAACAACTGCAGCTGAAAGATTTAATGCTGAATTTACAACAAGGACACAATGAGTTACAATCTGTCAGAGACACAGACACAGTTTCACTACATTATAAAGTTATACGCTACTCAACAACTCCTAAAATTAGCTGATTTGTTAAGGGAGTCTGGTGATGATGTTTTTCTTCTTCGCCCAGGGTTAGGTAATGGGGGGGGGGGCAGGTAACAGAGAGGGGCAGGAACAGGGGGGGGAGGTAACAGAGGGGGGGAGGGCAGGTAACAGAGAGGAGGAGGGCAGGTAACAGAGAGGAGGAGGGCAGGTAACAGAGAGGGAGGGCAGGTAACAGAGAGGAGGAGGGCAGGTAACAGAGAGGAGGAGGGCAGGTAACAGAGGGGGAGGGCAGGTAACAGAGAGGAGGAGGGCAGGTAACAGAGGGGGGAGGGCAGGTAACAGAGAGGGGAGGGCAGGTAACAGAGAGGGGAGAGGGCAGGTAGCAGAGAGGGGAGGGCAGGTAACAGAGGGGGAGGGCAGGTAACAGAGAGGGGGAGGGCAGGTAACAGAGGGGGAGGGCAGGTAACAGAGAGGGGGAGGGCAGGTAACAGAGAGGGGGAGGGCAGGTAACAGAGAGGGGAGGGCAGGTAACAGAGAGGGGGAGGGCAGGTAACAGAAAGGGCAGGGCAGGTAGCAGAGAGGGGAGGGCAGGTAACAGAGGGGGAGGGCAGGTAACAGAGGGGGAGGGCAGGTAACAGAGAGGGAGGGCAGGTAACAGAGGGGGAGGGCAGGTAACAGAGAGGGGAGGGCAGGTAACAGAGGGGGAGGGCAGGTAACAGAGAGGGGAGGGCAGGTAACAGAGGGGGAGGGCAGGTAACAGAGAGGGCAGGTAACAGAGAGGGAGGGCGGTAACGGAGAGGGAGGGCGGGTAACAGAGAGGGAGGGCAGGTAACAGAGAGGGGAGAGGGCAGGTAGCAGAGAGGGGAGGGCAGGTAACAGAGGGGGAGGGCAGGTAACAGAGGGGGAGGGCAGGTAACAGAGGGGGAGAGGGCAGGTAACAGAGGGGGGAGGGCGGGTAACAGAGGGGGAGGGCAGGTAACAGAGAGGGAGGGCAGGTAACAGAGAGGGGAGAGGGCAGGTAGCAGAGAGGGGAGGGCAGGTAACAGAGGGGGAGGGCAGGTAACAGAGGGGGGAGAGGGCAGGTAACAGAGGGGGGAGGGCGGGTAACAGAGGGGGAGGGCAAGTAGCAGAGAGGGAGGGCAGGTTCAGTGACTGGAGGGTAAAGTCAGGTGCAGCTGTCTCACCTGTGACGGCCACCGTCCCCGCAGGATCAGCTCGTAGTCTGGACCTGATTGCCTGCTGCTGAGCCTCTGTGGGCTTCAGACCGAGCAGATCCAGAGCCTGCACACACACACACACACACACACACACACACACAGATCAATACACACTCAGCTGATGGTGTTGACGCCCCTCAAACACACACTGACCTCATGCATCCTGTCACCATCCAATAAAAATCCTCTATCTCTTTAAAGTTGGTGCCAGCTGATTGGCCGACGCGTCTGTGGCCTCGGGGCAGAATCTGACCTACAAGGTTCGTTTCATTTACTTATTGATATATAAGATGATATATTTACTATCAGATACATAATGATCATTTACTGTCATGACTCAAGCTGCAGCTAATGATTAGTTGATTATTTTCATTATTAATCAGTTATTAATTCATTGAAAGGCAGGAAATTGTTAATAATGCTATAATACTGAAACCAGAGAATCACTTCATCAATAACTTGAAGTTTTACTTGAAGGTTGTTTTTAATTATTTGTGCGTCAATAAATCAATTAATGTGAAATGTTTTAGTCCTGATATGTTCATGTTTAAGAAGGACTCAGTGAGACTGGAAGGTCTACTTCAGGTGCACCAGAAGAGAACCTGGTGGGGGGACCGGACTCACCTGCTCCACCCGCTCCAGTTTGAGGCGACAGCTGGTGCTGAGGGAGCGCTTCCTCTGATGAGGCTGACTGCTGGCAGGTTCTGGAGACAGAAAGAGATGTTTTTTAAATAAACTCAACAAGCAGTGTTTGACCATCCATCCATCCTTCATCTGCGTCTTTCTGCAGGCGGCACCTGATATTTTTAACTTGAGAACATGGAATTTTGACATATTTGAGTGTGAAGCTGTTTTGCAAGCTTTGACTAGATGTTGAGACATTTTCCAGCTGTGTTTGTGGCGACAGGACCGGGTATGTTAATCCACAATGTAATCTTTTTCTGACCCGAGGTCCTCGACCGACCCAGACCATCAGCACAGGTTTACTGGTGTTGGTGAAGCGACTGTTGGAGGTTCCCTTTCAGCGCTCAGACTGCTACGCCTGTTAGAAACCACACTCCAGTCCAAAGGTGTGGACGTCAGGCGGCAAACAAGACAATCCAAACGTACATATGGAGAAAGACCTCAGGATCCCTCGCTCACACAGAGACGTGATGATGCTTCACACCCTCTTCAGCCAATCAAAGGCCAGACCTCCTGCCTGCACCACTTCCTCCTCCAACAGGCAGCCAACCAACACGCCATCTGTCCCTCACGCTCCATCCTGCACCACCTCTTCATCAGAACAGACTTACACCTCACAGCAGGTCGTCTGTGCACAGCCATGAGTGTCTGCATATATTCGAACCCTCTGGTGTTTTTATAACCTATATATCCTGACATACTGGTATAGAAACAGCTTGAGATACAGCTCTTGTGCCCCTCCCCCTGTGTGTCAGATCGGCCTCTGATTGGTTGGTGCGCCCTTCAAAATAAAGCTACAAAAGTTGGACTCAACATTTACAAAATATATGTGATGGCACATCTTTGGTGTTCTCACGCAGCTAACTGAGAGTGTGTTTCTATTCGCCGGCCTCAACGGAAACACACAGATTCACACACCTGTGAAAAGTGTTTCCTGTGTGGAGCGATGAGGAGACATGACTCTTCCTCACATTAATACATGAAACCAACAGAAATGTCATTGATCCATCACAGGGACCTCTTTTAACGACATCTTCTCACCAGGACACGGTTTAATAGCAGCGGCCGGAGAACAACACGAGCATCTGGTGACTTTTCTTGAAATTCGGTTGGATGGAATAGTCACGTAATCTGCTGCATGCACGTTAATCCACTGTGCAAAAAGACCCAGGGATGTTAGCCTACCTGATGAAGGTATGGATGCATGATATCAAATGGCTCTTCAGGTTAAGTGCATGCCTCGTGCAGGCTAATTTAGCTGATTGATCATAGAAGTCCCGTTGCAGTGACAGATATTGATCTCTGGTTGACATGTTCTCGTCAGTGTGATCACAGATACGTACCAGTGTTTGTATCGGCGATGCTGTCGGCCTCTGGTGGGGAGGGGACGCATGTCTGCTCTGTTCTGGCTGGAGACACTCGCACCTGCAAACATTAACACGACTGATTCAGACTGGTTAGATAAGAGTGTGTTCATGTGTTATGATCTGAGCCAGTGGCTGCCGTACTGAGGTTTGAGCCCTCTGTTCTGACATTACCTAAGGCGCTTGTGTAACATTGTTCAAATGAATTAATTAAGATCTCGTCCTGGATTTCAATGATCTAACACAAGACTATAAAGACATAATCATTGGCCCTGTTCAGACCTGGTATCATCGTCCAATCACAGGTGGACAGCTCTAAGTACAGGTGTGAATGAGATGCGTTGAAGATGCATTTTAGATCCAGTCTCTCAGACCACATTCAGAGGTGGTCTGGACCATATGAGACCACATTCTTTTGGTGGTGTGCAGAAGAAGAAGTGGCTGATCTCCAGGTGGTTCACTGTGGTGTAAATGACATGTTTAGTCTCTGTTAACCTGCCAGTGTCAGCAGCAGATGTTTGTGAACACGCTGTCTGCTTCATTGAAAAAGTAATAACAACATCACCAGACTCGCTTAACAAATGTTGTGATATAAGAGTTGTTGAGTTAGAAGAAACTTTAGAAACTTTGTTGAACGCTGTCTCTGAATGCTTCTTCAGTATTTGGGCCTTCATGCTGTTTCGCCCACCGATGTTTATTTGCATACACAGTGTAAAAGTGAGATCTGATCACAAGAGGTCACTCGGATGCTGTCCACCTGTGATTGGTCTGAACGGGTCCTTGTTTGTCTCCACACCTGGCTGACGTTGACTGCTGGCAGAGTCTCACTCGCTGGGTTTCGGCTGGAGGTGATCTTCGTAACCACGGCGGGCTGTGGAGGCGTGATGCCCAGACCTGGGGGCCTGGCTTGGGCTGCACCTCCTCCGCTGGAGCCCTGGAGGGAGATCGGGCTGTGCGGCCCGCTGCTGGAGCTGGAGGACGACCTCCGCCGGATGAAGGCAATTTCCACAGTGGGGTCCGGTCTGAAACACACGGGACAAGAGATGTTGTTCAGGAGAGACACTTCAGGTGAACAGAGTCGACAGACAGCTCATTTTGTTTTCTGGTATTTTATGTTTAAATATGTAAATGAGGCTATCTAATTAAATATGCACTCATTTATGTAAATGTCCGAACAGAAATCTGAACCTAAACACCTAAATGTGTATTTTGGAGGTTTTCTTTCCACTTAGATGGATGGATGGACGATAAATAGACCAAAATCTCAATATTGAGCATTTTCCATCAAATCAACCGAAACAGAGTTGGTAGGTTTTGTTTCCTTTGAAGTGAGAGTAAACAATATTGAGCTTACTTCTATAATACCACATGTGACTATCGCTGAGTGATGATAATCACTGTAGGTTTGTATCTTGAGCATGTTGGCTAATAAATGACTCTACGTACAAACGTTATCGTGGATTATCAGATAGCTTTCGTCTGATTCATTGTGGCGACATCTTATTTTAGAGTCAAACTCTGTTTTCGTTTCTCTTAAATCTTGAATAAGTTACACGTTTGAAAAAGTGTCCAGGTGTGTTGGACCTGAGTTTGGTGCGTGTCAGGATGCTCCGGGCCTCCTCATACGTCACTCCGATCAGGGACTCTTTGTTGATGGACACCAGCTGGTCCCCGACCTGCAGCCTGCCGTCCTGAAACACCACAAATACACAGAAACATTCAGATCCTCGAGTTCAACGGGGTCAACTGAGCCACTGGGACGGAGAAACAACAATATATTCTGTTTCTTTAATCACACTTTGGTTCCCACTTTTTGCATTTCTTTTGCAAAAGTGTAGAATCTGCATTATGTAGAAGACATGGGTCTGGATTGTGCTTTAGCTCGCAATAATAAAACCAATCAAAACACAATGAAGTAAAAGCAGGTTTGAGCAGGAGAAGAAGAACCAGAGCTTTGACGTGTTTGGCTTTGAAAGTTGAGTTTCTGTGTAGTAGAAACAAACGTTTGACTTATTTTTCCTACAAAGGAAAAACAAGTTTTGCACTTTGCATCTGAGAAACAAATAATATAGTTAACAAATCACATTCAATGAAGCAAACGAACTAGTTGGTTGAGTTTTTTTTACATAAATCTGAGTGTCATCTGTGTAACAGTGGTGGTTCAGTATACAGTGGACAAAACTGAAACAAGAAGGGTCCCAGAGTAGAGCCTGGGGGAACACCACATTTACGTGATATTAGCTCTAACGATGTTGTTGGTATAAAGTCCTACCGGCACTTTCCTGGTAAAGTGCTTCATATTTTGTTGGATTTTAAAGGCCCTTTGTTTATCTTGTTGTCATTTAATTTCTGCTAGGACTCGACGACGTCTACATCACAGAATCTAAACACCAACAACACTTCGGTTCATGTTAAAGCCTTCGGTGAGGACACCGACCTTCTGGCAGTCTCCTCCAGGCACTATTTCCTGAATGAACACCATTGGTCCTTCTGCGCGGTTAGCTCCGCCCTTGATGACGAGCCCCAGGCCTGTTCCCTTGGCAACGCATATCAACTGAATGACACTGTCACTGGAAAGAGAAACACAGAGAGAGTCGGGTTGACACTAAGCATGATTAAAAACCACAAAGCCACGCTGCCGCTCACATTCAATCCCACCATGACATAATCTCAACCCTCCTCCTCCTCCTCTTCCTCCTCCTCCTCCTCCTCCTCCTCTTCCTCTTCCTCCTCCTCTTCCTCCGTCTATCCCTCTCTGGTCTTCCCACACTTCTCTGTGAAATTGCTGAAGATGCTTTTCACTATTTTTAGCCGTTGCTGGTGTTCCCATGCAGCAGACGTACAGTTTAACAGTTTATGTAACCACCTTCCAAAAAGACAAAGCAGCACCTGCAGAGAGGAGCTCTTCATCACGCTGTGATGCTGATGATGTGCTGTCTACACGACATGCGTGATCACAGGACGGTTTCAACATTTATTTACACTTACAAACTCTACTGGCTCCACACTCGACCTCAGTGACCATAACCCGCACAGAAGACGTTAAAGCTGAAATGTGCTGCAGCCTACCTGAAGGCGTGCGTGGGCGTGTGCACGGTGTAGGTGTGGTTGGCAGTGTAAGGGGGGGCGTGGGTGTAGGCGGTGACTCCCTCTTTAGGACTGAGGAGCTGAGGGCTCTCTGATCTGGAAGAGGACGAGGAGGAGGCCGTGTCTGTCAGCTTCCCTGAGCAGAGACAAGAAGAAGAAGAGGAGGACGAGGAAGAGGAGTGGGTGGAGGTGGAGGTGGAGAAACAAATTCAATTGGATTACTTTCCTAATCTAAATGATTTCTCATTGTGGCATGAAACTAAAATGAAAATGTGTCGGAGTAAAATGTTGTGAGTGTCTCTTTTTCTGTGTCTGTAGGGACAGATTTCCCCTGGAAACCCTGAGAATGAGGACATTTTGGAAAGTTATGACAATTTCAGAAAGTCAGGACACCTTTGGCAAAGAAAGTCAAGCATGTCTGGAATGTCAGAGATCTTTGTAAAGAGAGATTTACTCTGTGTTCTTTGCAAACTGATACCATTTTACAGCATCAAAAGAAATATGAATTTAGGACATTTATCGCTGAATGAGGGTACATTTTTTATAAGTCAGGACATTTTTTCTAAGTCACGTCAGTTTTGAAGCAGCATCTCGGGACAAATAAGGATATTTTGTGCCGTCTTTACTTTCCTTATAGAGTTAAGACAGTCTGAAGGATGAAGCGCAGTCTCAGGTTGAGGTTAAGATTCGCTGAATGCATTCAAACTGTGTTAAATCAATGAGGCTCATCACAAATGCTGACATAAAGATTTAGCGAACAGGTGAAAATAGCCGATGATGTGTGGAAGCATTAATTTCACATGGGAAAAAGCAAATTTCAAATCATTTGTCATGAAAACTTCCAGTTCACTTTACATTTTTTCTATTTTCACATGTTTAAATGACTCTTCATGAGTTGAAAAGGAAATTTCAAGACATTCAGGATATGAAACGTGTCTATTTGTGGGTGTCGTACCTGTGGAGATCTGAGGGGGAGAGATTCGTCCTGAAGCGGTGATATTATTGGAGCCGTACTTTTCCATCAGCTCAGCAAACTCCCTCCTGAAGGACACACACACACACACACACACACACACACACACACACACACACACACACACACACACACACACACACACACACACACACGTCATGTTTAAATGACATTTTCTGAAAGCTGAAAATTTCACTCTATATTCAAATTTGACTAAATCCATTACAAGTTCTGCATTTTAAAAATAGAAATGGTAAATATGTTTTTTTTCCCAATAAAGATACCTTTATTATTATTATTAATATGAAGGTGTGGATGTGAGCTGTAATGTTTGAAGGTGGAGGAGAGCGGACGTTTTAAACTCTGGCATTAAGTGAAAACTACATTTCTTTATTAATTTGTTTGATTAACAACAATCTCTCCATTTTCCCTCAAAATAAGATGTTTGAAATATTGTATTAGTTTGTCTCTTTGAGCTGATCTGAAAACATTTACATTTAAAACTCTTCTTCTCGCTCAGGTCTCTTTATTCTGATACTTAAATCTGTGGCAGGAGGAGACGTGTGTTCACAGTGGTGTGTTTGAGGGAGGAGGAGGATCTGTGAGTGTTTGTCTCCCTCACATGGACGCAGAGGAAACCTGAGGTCAGCGCTCGCTCACACATCACTGTCTGATGTTAATGCCTCTAAAACAGGATTCAGTCAGTCAGTCAGTCACAGAGGTCAGAGGTCACAGACACTCAACACGTCTGTCTCACTGTGACTCCACATGCTTTCTTCTGTTTTTGCTTTAATATCACAGTCTGATTTTGTGTGTGAAGAGACTTCACTGCAGGATTTAAAGAGTTTCATCTCAAGTTTTTGGTGACACAATTTTATCTCACCAACAGGTTTAACTACGACCATCGAAAAGAGTCTGACCAGCAGCAGAAGTAACATCGGTTTAATGAATTATTTAGTTTGGAGCATAACTACATCACCTCTGTAGCAACAACACAGAACGCTCGCGCTCGTCCACCTGAAGACTTTTCACACCAAGCAGATTTTTATAAAAAAAAAAAAAAAAACTGGCACGGACAATAAATAAATAAATACAAACAGATCAAACTACACATTTAAGCGTGGCCGTTTATAGCCACCTATCCGAGGCACACCTGTGCACTAATCATGCTGTTTAACCAGCTTCTTGATGTGTCACACCTGTCAGGTGGAGGGATGGAGACGCTTTCAAACTAATTATTTTACATGCATAAAAAAAAGTCTTAAATCTTTGACTTCAACTTGTGCGAAATGGAAGGAAAAACACAAAAGTAAGAGGAATAAAAACAGACCAAATTGAAAGAAAGAAAGATAAATAAATGAATATAATCAACAAAGGACGATAAGAAGACCACATCACATGAGACAATTAGAAAACAGATAAAAGATTAAGAGCAGTAAGAAGATTAAACAGATTAAAATTAAATAAAAGCAGTAAAGGACGTTAAGAAATCACATGAGGGAAAAAAAAATAGAGCAAAATAGGAATAAAAACTTGAAAGAAAGGTGAAAAACTGTGAAAAACTGTTTCAAAAGTGGGTTTTAGGACGTGATTTAGAAGAGATGACTGATTCTGAGAGCCTCAGGTGAGTCCAGGTAAAAAGCGTGGTCACCGACCGGAGGATCTGAGGCCGCGATCAGGCTCATATAGGGTCAGCTCTTCAACTTCAACCCAGAAGAGCTTTAAAAGTAATCAGTAAAATCATCAAATCAATTCTAAAAATCAGACAGCGAGCCGGCGAAGAGCAGCCGGACTGCAGTGACGTGATGTCGTCTGTTAACACCAGAACGAAGCCGAGCTGCTGCGTCCTCAACGAGCTCCCCCTCCAGGACCCAGCGACCCGCCTGACTTTTCATGTCGGGACAACAGCTTAAAAATGACATAAACCTCCAGGCTCGATCCTGAACTCACAAAACTCCATCAATGAGCTTAAACTCCACGTGTGTTATTCTGTTTTTATCCACTGAAGCTGTGAGGACACCAGAACCAAATCCACCGCCTCCCCTGCATGATCTCATCACGGTGTCCTCGCCGTGACCCGCTGTCCCGCCCCGAGGCAGCTGCACAGAATAATCATAATTTGTTTAAAGTGTGAAACAACAATGGAGGTCGAGCTTTGAGGCGAGTTCCTGACGTGTCGGTACAAAGCTGCTTCCACACACACACGCACACACGCACGCACGCATACACACACACACACACGGTTTCGTAATAATAAGGATGGGGATGAAAGGAGGGACGACCTTTCCTCCGCTGTCAGTCACAACAACACAGGCGCTTCCCATCAGCCGCTGTTAGCTGGGAACTCTTTCAAAAAACACCCTCTGTTCCTCAGTGAGTCACATCAGCTCACGTCCTTCATGTTCCTTCAACAGTTCACATCTGAAAACTATCTACATCGATACGCAGTTATCAATCAGCAAGAGGCGTGTGGCGAATCACAGGAGTGTACACACTGCAGGACAGGAGACAGTCAGGTGTGCATGAAACAACAATTGTCATCTTTGAAAGAAGAAACAGACGACAAAAGACTAATTCAGGTGATGTGATCTCGTTAAACCTCCACAGTTCACTAAATAATTCATTTAGAAGACGAAACTTCATCACTAAAACAAGACGTACTCATTTTCAGTGTCTCTGTGGAGGACAGAGTCTCTGTGGAGGACAGAGTCTCTGTGGAGGTCAGTGTCTCTGTGGAGGACAGAGTCTCTGTGGAGGACAGAGTCTCTGTGGAGGTCAGTGTCTCTGTGGAGGACAGTGTCTCTGTGGAGGTCAGAGTTTCTGTG
Organism: Diplodus puntazzo; assembly: GCA_963678695.2. Lineage (NCBI taxonomy): Eukaryota > Metazoa > Chordata > Actinopteri > Spariformes > Sparidae > Diplodus > Diplodus puntazzo. Next base: position 26,365,095 of record OZ023176.1, on the reverse strand, counting down.
GAGGACAGTGTCTCTGTGGAGGTCAGTGTCTCCGTGGAGGTCAGTATCTCTGTGGAGGACAGAGTCTCTGTGGAGGACAGTGTCTCTGTGGAGGTCAGTGTCTCTGTGGAGGACAGAATCTGTGGAGGACAGAGTCTCTGTGGAGGTCAGAGTCTCTGTGGAGGTCAGAGTCTCTGTGGAGGACAGAGTCTCTGTGGAGGACAGTGTCTGTGGAGGACAGAATCTGTGGAGGACAGTGTCTCTGTGGAGGATAGTGTCTCTGTGGAGGACAGAGTCTCTGTGGAGGACAGAATCTGTGGAGGACAGTGTCTCTGTGGAGGACAGTGTCTCTGTGGAGGACAGAATCTGTGGAGGTCAGAGTCTCTGTGGAGGACAGAATCTGTGGAGGACAGAATCTGTGGAGGACAGAGTCTCTGTGGAGGACAGAATCTGTGGAGGTCAGAGTCTCTGTGGAGGTCAGAGTCTCTGTGGTGTCACGTTGAAGAGCAGGTAGGGAACAAAAACAGTGTGTGTTTGTTTCACTCAAACATCTTAACTCCTCCTGTTGAAGGATGGAAAGAGGCCAAAACCAGCAGTCGTTACAGCAGCCAGGTAATCTGCAGCAGAACAGGTCCGATATGTTAATGTGTCCTGCTGGACTAATGTGTGAGGACGGATCCTGGTGTGTCTACTGGCTGATCAATGACTGTCACAACCGTCAGCTTCTCTACATGATGACAACTTTACTCTGTCAGTACAAGAGAATGGTGCACAGACAGGAGGAGGAGGCGGAGGAGGAGGAGGAGGAGGAGGAGGAAGAGGAGGAGGAAGAGGAGGAGGCGGAGGAAGAGGTGGACGTGGTGGAGGAGGAGGAGGAGGTGGAGGAAGAGGAGGAAGAGGAGGTGGAGGTGGACGTGGTGCAGGAGGAGGAGGAGGAGGAGGAGGAGGAGGTGGAGGTGGTGGAGGAGGAGGAGGAGGAAGAGGAGGTGGAGGTGGACGTGGTGGTGGAGGAGGAGGAGGAGGAGGTGGAGGTGGTGGAGGAGGAGGAGGATGTATAGAACCTGATTCTATGTGTTCTTATTAAACGATGTTCTGCAGAATATTCTATTCAAAATGTTAAATATTCAGATGGATCTTTTCTGATTTGCTTCATCACATTTTCACATTGCGTGGTGAGTAACGGCTTTGAACCTGCCACACGGTTCAAGCAGCACTCTGCTCCCTTCAGCTATCTGTCACCAGCGCTGGGCTTCGAATTCCTCCTTCATAGTGTCCAAACGGCAAAATTACCGTAACATCACGTGATGCACCGGGCCAAAGAAGCTCACATTGTCAAAGAACTGGTTGTAAAATGGTTTGAGTCACAACTCCTGAGAAATGACTCGTTTGACGAGCCACATGATTAATCTGTGGTGAGAATCCCAGGAAACCACTGCAGCCTGCTGGCAAAAAGTGCAGCCGGGCCTGCCGGTGTTGTTTCTGCTGATCCGTGTGTTGCTTCGACTCCTCCAACCAGCTGGACTCTTCTCCAGAGCGGAAACCCGGCAGACAGACAGCCAGCGGAGTGTCCTTATTGTGTCACTGCTGGTTTGTGTTGACATGGCAGGCTGACATGGAAAAGCACAGGGGACAGCAGAGTGCCAGGTCGCTTTACCTCCTGCTGGTGAACCGCAGGACGCCGCCTGTCAGCGGCACACATCCATCCCAGAGTTTACACCGAGGACGGATCAAACCGCTCACATGCTCCATTTCCAAAGGCAGCCAGAGCTTCAGGTAAAGACACCTGCCGCTCCTCTGCACGTCAGCCGGTGTCGGGAACCGTTACATCGGGAATACAACACGATCTTTACACAGAACGTCTTCTTAAACACGGATTTCTGTTCTCCACACTCTCGAGGATTCTTCTAGAACCAGACAGCTTCGTGGAGCTTAAAGCACCAAAGAAACACGTTTACAAAACTCACCATCAATGTCTCTTTCACACATCCTGACTTTAACTCAGTGTGACCCACGGACCTTGTTCTGAGCCACTTCTTTAAAGCATTCCTCCACACTGAACAATTCCCCACAACATATTGATATTACCTATGCTGCTTCTGCCTCCATCTGAAAGGAAAGCCCAAACAAAAGTGAAAAAACAACAAAATAATAAAACCAGAATAAAAAGACCGGGGGCAACTACATGATACCAGTAAGGTTTTTGTTTCAAGCTCCAACATCTTCATCCTCTGACTGTTAGGACTCATTTAGGATGGATCAAAATCAAATCCCATCGGCGCTCCTGAGGGAGAACAGAGCTTGACAAAGTCAGCAGGTCTTGCCTCCTGGCGGCCATTAAGACCCCCCGGCAGTTAATCCAGGCTAACAACACCCGTCTCCTGTCTAAATGAATGCTGACGGAGACATAACTTCTAGAAGCGTGCAGGACGATTTGGCATGATTTGATGCAATCTAATACATGTTCGTTTCATGTTTGACAGACGAGAAAGACTCAAAACATTCTGACATTATGAGTATGAACTGACTCACAGTCGGGCCCTGATATCTTTGTCTTGCGTTTTCTTGCTCGTGCTTCCACATAATCACTCCTCGCTGCCCGCGTACGTTTCATCAAACCGTCTCTCCAGGTGAGACTTACCATCAAACTCTCTGTCACAGACCTCACTAACAACCAGACTACTGTCCAGTTTTCTTTCTTTCTTTTAAAATCTAAATGTCTTCAGAACTTCAGACTTGATGGTGGGCTGTGAACGTCAGCATTGTCAGGGATCCAATAGCAACAGAGGCTTAAACGAGATTTAGTGACACTGTGCAGAATTAACAGCTGAGCTTCAGTCAGATTATTAACTTTAAAATAAGGCCATCTTCCCATTCAAAGTACAGTTATACCGGTGAGGGCTCGCACATCCATGTATTCACATTTCTAATGTTAAAAAACAATTTCCGATTCATATCTCTGAATCTTTACAGTCCTAATAACTTTACTTTCAATGGTAGCTATG
>OZ023176.1:26029614-26357114 GCA_963678695.2 Diplodus puntazzo | reverse complement strand
ATCATCACTGTTGTATTCGGATAATTGATTCGTGGCAGAAGATATTTTACCTTCTGTTTGCATTATGTTTGCATACTGACCTGCCGATCAGGATTGATGAGCTAATCTGAATTTGAATATATAGATGTTTAAACCTGCAACAAGTTTTTCAGAGCGACGTGATCGTTCATGTGGAGTGACGAGTGTAAGTCTGTTCACCCTTTCGCTCTTTTTTGGTCTCCACCATCTCCTGAGGGAATCACATCTGTGTTTTTAGCTGCTAAATGTTCGCAGTTGTTGGCTGAAACTGAAGAAAGCGCTGAGACAAAACAAAATACTTGAGAAGCACGATAATCGTCTGGAGGTAAAAGAAGAACAGTCCAGAGAGCCGAGGGAAGCCGGAGGGTTCGGCGACATTTCTTTCGGTTACTCTCCGCTCAGACAAACGTTGCTCACTTATTTTTTCCGATGCACTCCGCTGATTATCGAGTAGCTTTTGGATGTGTTAAATGTTCATTACTCAGGTCAGTTCAGATTAGTGTGCAGTATGTCTAAATATGAGCGCGGTTTACTCATTTTGAAAACAGTTTGACCTGATGAAGATCCAACTGTGATCCAAACTGCCGTGTTTGTGGAGACAGAACCAGATGTTTCAAGCTTTCCTAACCCTGACCAAGAGAACGAGAAACAAACTAATTGCAGAAATGTAAAGTTTACATTGCTGACATTTGTTCTGGTGATTGTGTTGATTATAATGTCAGACGTTCTTGCAGAGAAACTCGACAGCTGACTGTTTTATCGAGCTGACATCATGTCACCTGAAGAAAGCCTGAGTTTATTCTTGACCTTGGGAAAAGTGGATAAAAATAATCCTCACTTTGTGTCTACTTATAAACTTTTCTGGAGCTTTTAACCTCGTCTGTCTTCATCCTGTATCCTGAATAATGAAATCTGCATTAAAAGGTTTTAAATTACAAGTTTCCTCAGACTCAAACACACAAACCTTCCATCGAACGACCCCATGTTTGTAATTTGGAGTTTAAAGAGAGACAGTGACGACCGGCCTCTCTGAAGAGCAGTGTTCGGTGTTTTCATTTTTTAATCTCCTCCTGTCTGTTTGCTTTCCCTCCCCGTCTGCTCGAGCGTCAAATTAAAACCAGAAGCCCAAAAACAAGGGAGGCAAACAAACAGGAGACTCCCCGCGGTGTGGCGCGGCAGATGTTTCGCTGATGCAGACGGATCCATATGCTGACAGATTATCGGCGGTCATGTCGTGAGGTGAACAGACGCTGCTGCAGCTTCGGTTCAGACGGGATCACTCGGTGATCGGATGAGAAAAGATCAATCGTCAGTGAGCTGATTCTGGAGTCATCTCACAGCTAAAGCCGGTTTACTTTCATGTCTCCTGTGCAAATCCTGCTGTCTTCACTCCATATGAGGTGATAATAAAGATAAAACATGATCAACATGTTACAGAATGATCATATATATTGTGTCATGGCTGATACACACTGTCAGAAGGTGGTACTTCCTTGTGTATTTAGGTAAGAGGCGAGATAAGATTTGAAAAGCAGGACTTGTCAGTGTGAAAGAGTATTTTTACACTGTGGTGTCACAGATGAAGTGAAAGCTGTCAGAACTTCCTCCTCCTCCAGTTCACCTGATGTGAAACTCTATTCTCTGATCCGTCAGTTGAAGGATCACAGGATCCTCGACAGCGAGGCTGAAAGTTCAGGCTGTGTCGTATCAGTCACGGTGCTGTGATATTATTTGTATGTGTGTTTTCATGGTTTTTTGGTGTATCCTGTTTTTCTTCACACCTGCAGCTCACTCCCTCGTTTAATTAGTTTGTATTTTAGTCTGGTCGTTGGCTCAGTCGTCATCGAGTCGTCTGCTTTGTTTTAATGATCCTGCCGTACAGTTTCCCCGATGTTTCCTCGTGTTGCCGTCACGAGAAATAAACTCGCTCCATTGCGCCCCCTGCCGGCCTTCTCGTGCATTTGTGTCCACCTCCAACGTGACAATATCATATTGTTGTTATGATACTGAAATCATACGTTGTTATTAATGTGTTGACACGTTTCCACAACACTATGAACACAAACATGACGCGTCAGCCTTCGGCGAGGACCTGGGAACTGGGAGCCAGTTCCATGAAGTGGTTCTGGCTACATGAGGTCAGACCTCCAACAGACGTGGAACACGACAGACTTGTTGCACTCGAGTTCGAGCAGACTGTGGCGACTCGTCAGGAGGAGATCACACCTCTTGGTGAGGTAAACAAGTCGGGACTCAGCCGAGCAGGTTGCGTTCTGTACGACAAACGGTGGGAATTACTGATGCGGTTACATGTTATTTGACAAAGATATGACGCTGCTGCTGCTGCGTGCTAACAGATGCACACACTACGAATCAGCCGCTCATTGGAAAAAGATAGAAACCGTCACTGCACTTAATTCAGTTCCTCTAACAGATCAAAAATATCGCTATCGCACTTTTCCCTGAAATATTGTGATATAACTTTAAGGCTGTATCACTCCTGCTCCTACTGGAAGTACTTCTCATTCTCACTTTTTATACACTATTTTTAAACCGATCTCTGAGCTCTTGAATTGACGATGATTTACAATTGCAGTGAAACGATTGATTAGTTATTATAAATGAAAACTGACTCATTTAATCGCTGGATAATTGTTGCAGCTCTAAATATTATTCCAAACTGTCGATAACATCTCGATGTCATCGTGTTGAGTTGAGACGTGGTTACTCAGATGTTAAAAAACTTGGAGATTCAAGATTTTTACCTGACGACATCCACATTTATCTCATGACATGAATCTTTAAAAAGAGGAAGAGTAACTACAGACAGCTACCTGAACTGGACTGAATGAACTGTTGTTGTTAAAAATGTTGGTATTGTCCTTTAGAACAGCTCTGACATGCAGGTGGATTTAAAGTCGGAGGCGTCTGCCGGTAAACAGGCTGTAGACCTGTTTCACCTCTGAAGTCTGTGACCTACATGAACCACTGCAGCCGAAGATCGAGGACGAGGCAGAAAAACAAATGCTGTAAATCACCTCAAGAGCCAAGTTTTAGAAAAGGAGATAAGAAAGGAAGGAAGGAGGGAAGAGTGCAGGACAAATAGTCTTACCAGTAGAGTAGAGATAGCCCATCGAATCGCTCGGCGTCCTGAGGGAGTAATGGCATCGCACAGCAGTCCGGGACAAAAAAAAAAGAACCAACCAATCACAAACACACACACACTCTCAACGCAAAGTGTTACGGCGCCATGAGACAGCGGCGGGTGGTTCGGAGGAGGAGACGGGATGAGATGAGACGACGGCGGCGGTTCAAACGAGGTCGGTGTGTGACCGGAGAAGAGGAGAGGGATGGAAATCCGCCTAGACAGGGAGAGACACACGCTTACCTTTACTCACTAATCCATGCTGATACCCGTCCGTCACACACACACACACACACACACACACACACACACACACACACACACAACAAAAGCACGTGTAAAGACACACAACATAAGCACATGTGCACACAAGCCTTACAGCAGATGAAACTTTAAACTAGAGAGGCAACATTTGCCGGAGACGTGTCCTTTCTTCAGCGGAGAGATTAGAGTATTAAAGTTGAAAAACACTGGAAGGAGCTTAGACGTCTTCAGATGTCGCCTCTGTGGAGTCGCAGAAACACATTCAGAGAGATGAATTACCTGTAAACATTTCCCAGAGGGAAGAATCTGCAGCCAACGCTTTCAGAAAGTAACCAAGTGAGCAGGCGGCTGAATTCAGCTCATGTAGATTGAAATTCACATTTCATCCAACTGAGAACACAATAGATTATGAATCATGGACGCAAAATGTTTGTGAGATTAAAGGACAGATGGGAAGGAAAGAAGGAAGGAAGGAAGGAAGGGAGGAAGGGAAAGAGGACAGAGAAAGGAGGCCATGAGGATCCGTATCAGGAGCGATCCAGGAGCATTTTAATGACTCAGATGAAAGAAGAGCTCTGATCTGTCACTGTCAGTGACGGTCTTTGGATGTGGGACGACATGCAGAACATGAAGTGTCGCGCTGCAAGACGCATGTCAGCCATCTAAAAGATTAAATGCACGTTATATTTTCGTTGTTCTTTACATTGTTGTCGAACAGGATAATCACAGCTGTGCACTGTACTCCAGCTGTTTATACAGGAGACGGCACTAAAAATGCCCGACTTCAGCAGCACAATACTTTGCTCCTGTGCAGGTTCTACACCGACCAGAACCATCTCTTTAAAATAGACAATTAAAACGATGGTGGAAATATAAGAGAGAAGGAAACAATTCAACATTAGTGTGAGCGCTGTTACAACATATAACTGAAAAGTGAACTAAAGTGTTTGAAACACATCTGTGGTTGGTAGAAACGTTCAGTGCCGACATGTTCTGTTGGGTTTCTGTGGAAGTTCATCACTGCAGCCAAAGAGTCAAACAAACACTTAGTGGTGACGTTTCAGTCATGTGACCGTGATGTCGTCTGTTTGAAGCCTAACATTAGCTTTTTACTGCTAGAGTTTTAATTTACCCTTCAAACATCACAGAGCGGTTCATCTGTGAGGATGATCGTGGTGAACAGGAAGGATCATACATCAGGGCGATGCTAACTTCAGGGTTAGATACAAAAAAACATCGTCTTGATTCAGAAAAACTGATGATGGTGAATAAAGAGAGACTTTTGTTCCGGCTGTAGCAGACTCACTTCTTTTGTGCTGTAACTCGTGCTCTCAGTATCAACTTCTCAAAAAAAAGCAGAAGCAGAAAAGTTGCCAGTTTAAAAACAGAGAATATGGAGTCATGTTATTGTGACATGTTGTAATTCAGAGAGTGAAATCATCATGAAGACGTCCTGATGTGTCACACACAGTGGCAACAACGGTAATCTTGTCATTTCGCAACTTCCTCAGATCATTTGTACATTTGTACCCAAACAGGAAACCAGTTTCTAAATGTCACCGTTTGACCTGCAGTGCCTCAATAATGATGCATCAAATGAAGCGATCTGACCGGCTTTGACCCAGAAAACCTTGTTTGGCTCTCTGCTTGCTTGTCTCGAAATCTGGATGACTTGTTCCACTGTGATGTGAAATATTAGATATATAAGAGTGAAAATATCTTTTTTAGCTGAGTAGTTGTCACACAATCCTCCGCCTGCACCGACTCAACACAACTTCTGTCAGTTTTCAAGTTCAACCTGTTGACTTTTAAAGGTCCCATATTATGAAAAACAGGTTTTCTCTGGTCTCTACATATATAAGCTGGTCCTCCCTGAGCTGCCAACTCCCAGAGTGATGAGAACAAGTGATTCCTGCATGGTCTCTGCAGCCCACCCACTGGTAACACGGCGCTCCTACAGGCTGTTCAGATTCTGCTCCTGTCGTTACGTAACGAAAGGAGTCATCATCATAGCCCCGCCTCCTCTGCACGGTGATAGGAGATATCAGAGAGGGGGCGTTCATCCCCGAGGTGAAGTTCGGTGTGTCCAGCAGTGAGACAGCAGTGTAAATCACTCTGTTGTTGGTTGTATAAATCAAAATCAGTTCCTATATTCTGTCCCAGCTACAGAACAACAGAACAGACGGTGGTTGTTTCATATTTTAACGACAACGTGCCGCTACGGTGCGTGTTAGCTTGAATGTGTGTGCTAACCACTTCACATTAGACTGCTTCAGTAACGAGGGTCAGTACAAAGCTGGCTTTGCCTCGACACTGACCCTCATAAAAGGATCAGTCCCGCCCATACCGGACCCAGCAGCAGCACCTGAGCCACCGATAACTGTCGCCGCGGTTTGATAGTATTTACAGTTTCCTGAGAAGTCAGCTGGAAACTGGCTAACTAGTTAGCTCTGCTTCGGTCCGCTATGCAATGGCGTTTGGAGCGAGTTTAATGTTAATAATATTACGAGGGAGCTTGGCTGTCACAGTAAACAGTCAGGAAACATGCAGACTGGAGACAGAGACGATGCGAACAGTGTCCAAGAGTTTGGAGACTGTGTTGGAGACAAACACAGCTTCTGCTAGCTTTTAGCCATGAGCTACCTGGCACTAACTGTAACAACACATACGAACAAACTAACATTATTCAGGCACACTAACCATTCTGAAACGTCCTGCTGCAGCCGCAGAGTCTGTACTTCTTAAGGAGCCTCTCTTTCTGGGTCCGATTCTGGGTTGAACGAAAAAATCTCCACAAGCCACAGCGTTACATCCACCGTAAACATTAGCACATGCTACTGCTAGCTTAAGGGGCATCGTCTCCCTGAGAGTGACGTAGCAGGAAGGCAGGCGTTGACAGACGGAGCTCATTAGCATTTAAAGGTGCAGGCACAGAAACAGCTGCTCTCAGGAGAGCTCAGAGCGACTTTTAGACAGCTGAAACTCAGGACCACGGATGGTTTGGGGCAATACATTCAAATACAATGTTGTTGGACCTCTGACAGCTGTGTGAAATTGATGAAAAAAATAAATATGAATAAAATATATAAATAAATAAATAAATAAATGAATGAAATATGTCTTGCCGCTGTCCCCGTTTGCAGCAGCACAACACCGTGCTTCAGTGTGGGTACACAGGCTGCTTCTCCACCCGGAGTGAGCTGACGTTACCGGTGACACACTTACAACAGTTAGAAACAACCCCACATCGGATGGTGGAGTTCTAAGAGAGGAGGCGTTCCAACATAAGTAAGTGTCATGTCAAACAAGACGCCGGCAGCGTGGAGCCTAAAGAGGCGCGACGGTTCACGTCATAACGCTGAGATCTGTGTAAATCTGAAGAACGTCTCTGCAGACTGTTTATGATCTCGTGGCTGCTGTTGTGTTGTGATTGAGATCCTGACCCACAATGCATCGTGGAAAGTGGCAAAGAGACATTTTTAGCTCTAAATGGCGTCATCACAAAATCACCATCAGTAAACAGAGGACTCTGTCTGTCTGGCTGATTTCAGGGGGGAAGTTCACTGCTGCCTCGGTCTGGATGGCCACCGTCACGCTGACTGATCCTTATTAAAATGTATTTTATTTTCTATACGGACAGTAACTACAACAACACGCGTGGAAGGAGACGAGATGTTACTGATGTTTAGTATTTTAGCTGCATGATAACTGTGTGATGGTTCAAGTCAGCTAATATTTTACACTTGAGCTGAAGTTTTGAGATTCCATTACTGTTGATTTATTTTTCACATGAACATTAAACACTGTTGTGGCTAAAGTTAGCAGCTAATGTCACTCAATTCTTTGATTTTTTCATGGCTGAGATAAACAGCCAACATAGTGCAGCATTCATAATTATTCACAGAGCTGTATTGATTGTTGATTCTGATCCTGAAATATCGAATATCTAAAAATAGGACCCCTGCTGAAAGAGCTTGAGTAATGTGCTCTTACATATGACACGTTTTCACCGCCTGGACTAGAACAAGTGTGGTAACATGTTGACGTGGAGCCTGATGAGGAACGTCCTCCTGTCAGGGACATAAATACAGAGACGGGGATCAGCCGGCTGTCTGTGCTCTCCTCCAGGTCTCTGAGTGAAACTCTTGATTGGTGAGTTCTGGATGTTGTTTCAGTTCACTGTGGTAAAAGTCTTATTTAACGTATGTGTGTGTTTAATGTAAAATGCATGTAAATGAACGTTTCCTTCTTCTCCCTTCTTAATTAACAGCATTCGTTCTGCTGGTGTAGGTACAAAGTCATTACTTGAATTGTTTACTAATGTTGCTAACTGAAGAAAATGAAATGTTAGCCTACATCTTGGTTAGAATTAGCAGCTAGCTCGTGTTAGCCTACAGATGTCTTTTTCTCATTTCAGCTGAATGTTAGGCTAATCTTTATAAGTTAATAAGTTGTTAATATTACTGATATAATGAAGCAGACTGTCTTTATGAAGGTTAAGTGGATTGATAATTGATAGAAAATGTTATGTTGTTATGTTTGACTGTTGTAAGATTATCTGCAGTGTGATATTTTGAAGTTTATTTGTGATTAAAGCATTTCAGTGTAAGAGTTGAATGATGGTTGAATTCAGTCAATTCTTTTATTAAACTGGAAACAGATTTCCATGTGGTGCACTGCACTGCAAAATGAAAACAGATAATTAAGCATCACAACAAACCGCTTTAATCAATATCCATTTTCCTGATGAACTGTTTACAGTCTTAACAGATAACAGATATTAGATGTTGGTGCTTTAGACTTGTGTTGTTGTGCATCTCTGTGGAGAAGTGAAACTTCATGTACAAACACTTTGTTTTGTCTTTCTTTAACACAGATTTCATTCTGCGGGAAACAAGAAGGTGAAAGAGGAAGTGGTAAATTTCCTGAATCACAAAACTTTCTCAGTGTGGTCACACACACACATACACACACTGATTCATGTATTTTGATTGAATAAAAGGTAAAAACACAAACTGAATTGCCAAAATGTTGTCAGAGCAAAATGGAAACTTCACAACCACAATTCCAAACCTGACGACTCCGATCCCCGGCGGTGGAAGAGGCGGCGGCTGCCCGCCAGTTGGAATTCAACTGGAGGGCGTGATCCTGCCTCCGGTCCTCACCATTGACGTCATACTGGGGCTGCTGGGAAACGTAGTTGCTCTGTGGATCTTCTGCTTTAAACTGAAGGCCTGGAACCCCAACAACCTGTTCCTCTTTAACCTGGTCATTGCAGACTTTCTGTCTCTGGTGAGTCTGCCGCTGAGGATCGATGCCTTGCTCAGGGGCTACTGGGTGTTTGGAGATGGCTTGTGCCGGATCAACCTCTTCCTGATGTTTTCCAACCGCTCGGCCAGCATCGCACTCATGACTGTGGTGGCAATTTACCGCTACTTTAAGGTGAGCAAATGAGAGAACATTACATTATTATGGTTTGGTTACTTTGACGCACATTTATTAAACTTTATTCATACCGGGCTTCTCTAAACACAAGTTACAGAGTAGAAAATACTCAGAACAAAGTCATGCAATGTACAAAGACAAAACAGATGAAGCCTCGTGATCGTGGGAAGGCCAACGTTCTGTGTTTTTAACAACCAGTCCACAGTCTCAGCTGATCTGATGCTCCAGAGTCTGGGTCTAAAAGAGCAGCCACCTTTTGTACAAGCTGAACTCGAGCCAGTTTGATAAAGACAGGAAACAAGTGACTTACAGAAATCAAGACGAGAGAAGACGAACTTGTGAATGATCAGTCAGAGGTGGATGGTAGGGATCTGATTTTTGAAACGTTTCTCAATTGAAAGAAACAGGATTGAATGGCGACAGTTTAAAATAGACTTTGAAATAAGACTTTGCCTTTAGGAGACGACAGTATAACATCAGCTGACATGTTTTTGCCCTAAATGATGTAAAATGATGCATCATACCTGTCGTCTTGCTGCAGGTGGTTCACCCTCACCACCGCTTCAACCGTATGACCAAGAGGCAGGCGGCCTTCACATCGGTGTTTGTGTGGATGCTGGTGATCAGCCCTCGGGTTCCCATGCTGGCTTACAGCCACATCAAGGGCCGCGGCCACAACACCACCCAGTGTTTCTTCTTCACCTCCTACAAAGAGGCGTCACGGGCCATCATCATCCTGGTCAGCATGCACCGGATCCTGACGGTCCTGGAGTTCATCATCCCGCTGGCCATGCTGATGTTCTGCTCCATCCGGATCTCCAGCTTCCTGAAGGGGCGGCGGATGGGAAACCCAGACAAGGTGCGAAAGGCGATGCGAGTGTGTGCCGCCATTGTGGCGGTGTTCATGGTGTGCTTTTTACCCACCACGGTGACAACCATCGGGGTGTGGGTCATCCGCTCGTACCGCCCGTGGGACTGCACCTCCTTCTACACGTTTACCCAGCTCACCATCGTGTCTTTGGGGCTGAACTTCCTGAACTCTGCCCTCGACCCCATCATCTACGTGTTCTCCAGCTCCATGTTCAGGAGGGCCCTCTGCAGCTCGCTGCCCCGCGCCCTCCGCTGCAGGCAGGACAAAGGTGAAGGCGAGAACACGGCTTCTACGTCAGGAAGTCAGTCGACCACCCAGCAGGAACTCAAATCCATGATGGCTGACAGAAGGAGTGAGGCCACGTAATGAGCTCTGCCTTGATAATGACTGGACCAAAAACTCTTTTTCTGATCTAGCATCCTAAAAAAAACAGTTTCTGATTTGTGCCATCGAGCTACAGATGGATTTTAATTGTTTTACTTAATAATCTTAAACTCTTGATTTGCTGCAAAGATTTTCCCTCCAATGTGAAGTTCTCAACACCTTTACTCTCTTGCACATATTGACAATAACGTTACGAAGCTCCAGTATGTCTCCATGAGAGACATTTACACAATATTCACCCTGAATCATTTTGTATATTTGGACTCTCTACTACTGCTCCGTCTGCTCCTACTGCTGCTGTTTCAAAGGTAAAATGAAGCCGGACTCACAGATAGAAATAAATCTGCTCATGGGTTCACTGTAGATTGTGATATGTAATGTGCTCCATCTAGTGGACAGATCGTTAATCAGCTGATCAGGTTCTTCTCTGTCTCACACTTCTATGAACTGTGCATACTCATGAGAAATAAACTTAAACATTTCTGATTGTATAAATATCCACAGAGGAACAGAAAGTGTGTATTGATACACATATTCAATGTGCACTCAGTCTTTTCAGTCTGATTACTGTGACGTCTAGAGAGAATTACAAATGTGGTTTAAAAAACCTTCACTATGATCACACGGTGAGTTGTTCACCTTGTTTTTACTGTCTTCTGTAAATATGTGTGTCAGTATGCATTACGATAATCATGATGAGAAGACAATGACTGCTTTGAACTTGCGAGAAGACATGTCCAACGTGTAATTTAGGCGAGAGAGAGTTTGATGACCGCTCATCAAGCGGAGAGAGTGCAGGGATCCCCTCTGCTCCTCAGGAGCTCGCACACCTTCGCTGTGTGCAGAGACGAGCTCGCACACCTCTTTGTTATTGAGGCCTCCGAGAGATTCATGTGCAGATAGGAAATAAATGTCATATATTGATTCCATGTGAGTTTCTGTTACACGTCATTCATTATCCGTAACCATTTCTCCTTTAGAGGGTCGCAGGGAGACCGGAGCCGATCCAGCAGCAACGGGGTCCACCCTGGACACTAGTTCATCACACGGCTGACATATAAGCTTTCGCAAACAATTTAGAGTGACTCAGCTAACCTGCCTGAGTTTGGACTGTGGGAGGAAGTGGCAATTCATGCAAACACACTCTGCTTCTGTCACAAGTAAACCTGCTGCATATCTTCCGTGGAGCAGAGTGGAGAGTTGCTTCTGAAACACACCACGGCTGTGATCTGCTCCGGCAGTCGTGTTGTGCTGTAATCTGATGCAGATGTGCCCAGTGGAATCTGCTGGTGAACTGCGGGGGAAAGTAATTGGCTGTCACACATGTACACAGGCACTGCTGCACTATAAGGTTTGTATCCTTAGCTTTGTATGTCACTCTGTAGGGGGGTGAGGTGTGTATTTAGTGTACTATGGCTGTACACAGCGATTAGAGTTAATGTTGGACTGCAGGAATGAATTTCCTCATTAACTCTAGAGTCATGTGAGCTGAACTTTAATGTGATACATGTAAAGGAAGATCACAAAGTTCCCTGTCTCATTATTTCCTTGTTCCTTAAAGGTCCCATATTATGCAAAATACACCTTAGAGTGGTTTTCTATCAATAATATGCATCCCCGGCCTGTCTACAATCCCCCCTGGCATGAAAAAAGTTCATCCTCTCCCTTTTTTGCTTTCTCCGCCTTTAGAAAATGTGTGCTTAAACAGGCAAGTTGAAGAAAGTCTGTCGGTGACGTCACCGACAGACTAGACACGTCCCCCTAGGTTGGTGGCACCGCCCCAGGTGAAGGTTTGCCACACCCCAAGGAATTATCTAAACGCCACCATTTTTTTCCGCTCGGTTAGAAAATGAAGTTGGCAACTGTTGGTGTGTGCGAACCACTTTGAGCTGACTGTTTCACCAACTTGGGCCAGTACAAGGCAGGAGTAGTCGGCAGACTTTTACTCAAAGGAATACTTGCAGACCAAGGACATGTAAGTATACAAATGTGCTGTGTGTTTCTGTAGATAAGGCTGAACTCGTGCGTGATGTACTGTGTGTTTTGCCATTGAGAACAAGGTAAGGTTAGCGGCTAACCGCTAGCGTTAGCTTCTCTGACCACACAAGTTAGTGCTACAGCAGAATCATTGTGTGTATTACATTTCTGATCTTGCACATTTTGTAATGCGTGTCCTAGGGAAATGTCTGCATGTGCAAGTACTTAGCTGTGTTTATTTAGCAATTTTACACGAACTAACTAAGCAGTGTCACATAGTACCAGCTAATGCTAACCGCTATCTTCCAAGCTAACGCTAACCGCGAGCTTCTAGTTCGCATCAACACGGTCTCCGCATGCAAACCCAGAGACCCGGTCGGTCAAGCGGAACATACACACACCCTCCGCCGGGTCTAAGTTTTCAGGATTTTGTGAAATATAATGCATTTGAAAACGTTTTTTAAGCTGGAATATGTTGGCATAAGCCAGGGCAACACGAGTGTGATGTTGCTTGCTAACTTACACAGTTTAGATTCTCTGCCCGAGCTCGGCCGGGCCGGGCCCCTGACCAAGTATTCGTGATTTTTGTTTTTAATAACTCAAAATAATGACCATATTTACAGCTAGAAAACGAGCATCTCTCTCCTCCCTCCATTTTTGTGTTGCTGCGTGGTGTTACACGTGAGTTATCCTCATGGCCAAAACATGACTTCAGACGTATGTGACATCACTCCCCGAGATGCAAGAAGAAAGCAAGAATATATATTTGTACTAAAGAAAATGACCAAAATAATTGTAATGCACAGTGACTTGAATACATAACTTTAATCTGATCACTGGTTTGGAAATGTTAAGGCGTTAGATTACTTGTTACTGAAATAAAAAGGTCAGGTTAGAGTAACGTAACGCGTTGCAGCATTTAGTGCTTGAATTATACTGTAACAGTGCTGTTATGTGTTATCCTATCCATATCTGGGAATTCGGTGCAGGATAATTAAACTGTGATTACTTGTTGAGAACATTTCAAATTGTTTGCCCATTTCTTGCAATTGTTTTCTCGTTTTTTATTTTTATTTTTACTGTTCAAGACTCTACCTGGCTGCACTGCATTACAGTGAGAAGGCTGATAGAGGACAAGCCACCACATCATCAGGAGATCCTCTTTACAAACTGAGCTTTCCAAAGTCCTGGAAGGGAGAGTGCAAAGCCAAACCCGTGAAGACAGAGGCGACATTCCGTAAGTTTTACAATCTTTTATTTGAACCTTGCAAATTAAAATAAACATGCACACAGGCATCACACAAAAGGTTGAACACAAACACTTAAAAACTGAATTCTTTTAAGATGGTTTTCAAAATTAATAATAAGGAGAATGTATAAATAAGAAGTAATTCGGAGACATAAGAGAAACTTCACAACAGTACAGCACAAGGCTTTTTGGTTCTACTGCAATTTTCCTGTAAACATACATTTTTGTTTATTGCACTGCAGACTGCGGTGATGCTCTGTTGGACCTGATCTTCAAGAAGGTTTTCCAGGACCCTGCCCCATATGTGAAGGAGGTGCTGAAACTCATAATCCCTGAAGAACCTCTGACACCACACAGACGGGCAGCACAACTCTCACTCTCCTCCCCAGAGAGCACCAGCACCACCTTACAAAGCTTATGTAGGCTATATTGGCTGAACACAATTCAATATAAAGTCAGCACTGAATGTTTACACCCATGGCAACTAGATACTTTCTTTGTTATCATTTTCATATTGATATTGAAGTTGATATATAAAGTCAAACTGTTTCACCTTATATTTTCTTATTATTATTATTATTTCATTCATGTCAACACATGTTTACAAATGTTTCTTAGAATAAAACATCTTTCCTAACTGTTCTGTGTTTTCATTGTTTGATATGTAATTTTCATGGTAATAAGTAAAAGATAAACTATAAGCAATGTAAGATAGAGGAATCAGTTATGTACTTTTCATCATAACACTTTTGCGATAAATTAATGGTATTTATGTGACTAAAAGCTGACTGCACTATTCCCCTCAGACGTAAGGGTCCATAGACTGTCCGATAAATGTTCAGTGCATGCTGCAGTGCAGATACATTCAGGCAGACAGGTTACAGGCCAGGAGGGTCCACCATGCATGATGGTGTATCAGGATGCTGCTGTAGTCTTCGTGTAACCTAGAAATTATGAAAGGTAAGTGAGTGACAATAGATTAGAGAAAAGAGAGCCAGCAAAATGACAACCTTGTTTGCCCAGTGTTCACACTTCATTGTGGTATTTCCATACAGCAGATATTCTCAGGTTATGTAGGAATTTGTAGACAATTGCCACAGGAACACCTACTTTTATGCTAAATTTGTATTATCCACAACTATAATCGCTAATCACGTCACATTGTTTCTTTGGTAATATATCTAAAGTTTATAAACCGTTGTAACTAGTAAAAAAAAAACAATTCTGACGGTAGAGAGGTGATGGGAGGCAACTGTGACTATTGAAAACTTGACAATGCTGGCAGTAGCTAATTACAGGTCGTCACTACAAATAAGAGGTTCGCAATCAACTTCCCTGGCTACATAAATGTAAATAATAATACTGGGTTACGCTTGTGTCTAGTAATGGCTGTTGCTAAATTGCATCCGCGTTACTGTAACTGAACAGCAGTAAACACTAGCCGAAGTTTAGCTAAGCTTCATGATGTAAACACTCGAGGCAGGAGAAGGGGGCTGTTATTTGAAACAACGCGAGGCAGACGGCCAGTAAGCTCGTAAAACTTTCGTTTGTCTGCAGTAACATAAAAGTAATGTCGAGGTAACAAACTTAACTACTGACCACTGAGAAACACCAATGTTCATTCTTGGCTGCTTACTTTCTTCTGGAGCCTCCTGTTCTGGGTCGGACCGCAGTCTGTTGTCTGGCAGCCATTACTCCCAGAAACTCCGCCGTTGCCATGGTCACATGATGCCGTCCTCACGTCTTCCGCAGGCAGGTGGAGGTGGGCGGTACCGTGGGCGGCGCGCAGTAGCTCATTAGCATTTAAAGGGAAAGGCACTGAAACCGGTAGCCTGGAGCAGGGCTGTGAAACTGGTGTTTCAAGAACCCTGCTGTGCTTAATCCTTCAGTTTATTTCGACCAAAGCATGTTACTAACATTCCATTTAGACTTCAAGGAACCATATCAAGAAGCAGAAATGACCATAATATGGGACCTTTAAAACATAATGTTCACATTGGTTGTTGTGTCTGGAGGTGTGCATGCCTGAAGTCAGAAGAGAGTTTCTGTCAGATTAGTATTTCTACATTCTTTCACACAGTAGACTTGCCAGTGTTGGTGAAGTGCCAGTCGGGTATGTTCAGCATTCAGAACATGTGACCTGTGTTAGATTAAGGGCTGCCCAGTGTCTGTCCTCCTTATACACGTTATCCAGAGTGGATACTTACAGTCAGTCGTGTGCCACCAGCACCAGGCTCTGTCAGAGGTACAGAGTCGGTGTGGTGGTGGGTGGTTGGTTGGTTGTTTTTATAGGTTATTGAATTGGTTGGTTGGGTTTTTCTTTGTCTGTTTTTAATTTTGGCAGTTTTGGTCCTCCATATTTTTGACTATGAATATTTTCAAAAATATTTGAAGCTCATGATTGAGTTAAATCATTCTGAATTCCTGGAGCGCGTTACAGGTGTTTGGAGTCAGTTGCTTAAAAACAAAACGTTACCCAGTGTGGTCATCAACATATCGCAGTCTTCTCAGTTTGATTATTGTGATGTTTCAAGTCAGCAAAATAAAAGGAAAAGAAAAGTGTGAATCAGGGTGACGTATTATTTCAAGCTGGGTTTTTTTTCTACTAAAATGTGTTAGAATTATCTCTGTAGTTTAAAAAAAAACTTCACTCTTCCTGTAAATATGTTTGTCAGTATGCATTATGATAATCACATTGAGAATGATCCTTATGTAAATAAACAGATGAATACATGATTTTTATACACATAAAAATTATTTTCCTGTATTATTGGGGAGTGAGAACACCTTCAGGTGTAACAGCACACAAAGTCACACACTTGTTCGACCGCCTTTAGCTTCGATTACGGCACAAGTTCTCACTTGTATCATCATTGTTCATGAAACAAGCTTTCAGGCCTCTCCCCATGCTTGGGATTCTGAACATAGTTCAGCTCTATGTTAGACGGCACAAACCATCTTGTTTACTTCGAATTTGAAAATCTTCCCTCAGGCTGTAGATCTACAGTTCACCGGTTCAAGTGCAATAGGAGTTAAAACTTCCTTGTTCCCTGTGCAATAACTCTGCATGTGATAAAGTATGTTAGAGATTGTTTTGTTGAGTGTACATTCAATGTTCAGGAAACATTTTTTAACTTGTTTGTTTTAATTTGATTCTCCACATTTATCAACAAAACAAAGAAAACGAGGGTTACAAGGCTACAACGCTTTTTTGCAGCATCACTGTTATTGTATGAATGATTGATTGAAAACATGGCATCAGCATAATTATGCACAGTAATTATGTTGACCAGACTTTAATTTCTTTGCTGCTCTGCCTAGAAGGCCAGCATCCAGGCCAGGAACACTTCTGGTTGTTGGGTTTATAACACATATGTAAAACTGTATTAAATTATCGCAGACTTCTCGATCTCACAGCTGCAGCTGTCCAGCATTGGTGGACTCAAGACAGAGCCGGTACGGGCTGCTGGACTACCGAGCACGGAGCAAAAATATACCGGAGCCGTTCTGCAAAGCACATGCATCTAGTGGAATTCCAGCATTACACAGCCTTATATATGAGCTTTAGTTTCTTGACAATGTCTTGGGTGGAATAGCCTTCATTTCTCAGAATAAGAGAACGCGACAAACTTGTGTGCCACTGTGTGCCATTGGACCACAGGAGTGATGACAGCTGAAAATGGTTTTCTGTACACATGTGAATCAATAATTGATGGATTAATAATTTTAATTTGGTTACATATAACCTGTCAGACAAGTTTGGACTGTGGGAGGAGGCTGCAACTCATGCAAACACAGGGAGAATTATTTCCTTGTTCCTTAATACATTATGTTCACATTGGTTGTCGTGTATGGAGGCGTACGTGCCTGAAGTCAGAAGAGAGTTTCTGTCGGATTAGTATTTCTACATTCCTTTACACAGAAGACTTGCCAGTGTTGGTGAAGTGCCAACTGGGGTTGTTCAGCATTCATATCAGATCCAAAACCACACGAACGCTTTCTTGTATGTTATGCCCGCCTGTTTCACACAGATACTGTGTTCTCCAGACAGTAAAAACATTACAAGTATTCCATCAACAAATGGTAAAAATAACATGTGCACTGGGCTAGATTAAGGGCTGCCCAGTGGTTATTTCTTTGTCTGTTTTTGATTTTGGCAGTGTTGGTTCTTCATATTTTTAACTGAATATTTTCAAAAATGTTTGAAGTTCATGAATTCCTGGAGAGCGTTACAGGTGTTTGGAGTCAGCTCGACTTGAGACAACGAAACAAATAAAAATCCACACAGACTTTCAGTATGTGGGGTTTGGGAGGTGCAGTTCTGTGGGAACACTCACCAATATAGACCTCCAGATAAAAACTCATCGACTGTAATCAGCTTTTAAAACTCATTTTCATTTTCATACTACAGAAATCAGGAAGGTGAAAAGTGAAAGTGGTAAATTTCCTGAAAAACAAAACTTTACCTTTCTCTTTTCTCGGTTGGTCCAAAAGATTTCAAAGATCAAATAAGTCACCAGGAGTCTTCCAGGCTGAGTGCAGTAGAACTTTATTTGCCGGCCAAAAAGAACGGGATCAGACAAAGACAAAATCCCTGAAAAAAAAAGCCCCGAACATCCCCTTTTAAACACAGAAAAGTGGGTGTGTCAGTTCGTTCTTTTTTAAGAGGGTGCTCTCCCTGTGTCCTTATCACTGGCTCTTAGAAACTCTGGCCTTCAGTTAACTCCCTTTCTTGATGCATCTCACACTTATTACCCTTCGATTCTTACTTTTATCATTATAAAAGTTATTGTCAGTTACCATTAGTCACTATTTACTAACTGTGGTTATTTTATGCTGACCACGATCTACTTTACTTTACTTCTTTTACACTACACTGTTCCCTGAGCAATAACTCATGCTTATGTGATAAGTTGTTGTTTGGTTGTCCTATTGTGTGTACATTCAATGTTCAGGACACATTTTTGTAAACTAAGGTTAAAATAAATGCTTGTAATCTTATCATTTCTATGTAAAGGGTTATAAAACACATTTTTATTTGTGACTGTTTTATTGTTTTGTCAAAGTTAAAACATACTTGGTTCAGTAAAAGTCTGGCAGAAGTGAGAGAAGGCAGCACACTAAGTTACTTATCTCTTTATTTTCTTTAAATAACAACATTATCACCTGACTACAGGTCTCAGTCCTAAAGGCAGTTACATGAATAAATAATACGTCATGGTGTGTCATGGGAGGAGTCAGTGGAAGAGAGAGAGAGATCTGACAGTATCTCCCAGAATCAGAATTCATCAGACAAGCAGCTCCAGTTGGAAGTCAAGAAGACTCGCACACAACTCAGCTGATCTGCACAACTTCACCGGGTGAGGACAAACTGGGCTGATGGGTGACAGAAACAGATCTGTGTTTAGACTGAACTCCAGTCTGTGTTACAGAGTGGAACATTCATGTAACGTCTCTTTACATTCACTGCATGTGTCGCTAACAAATGGGCTGCAGATGTCTGGGGTGCACCCAGGGATCCAGATCAGAGCTTTGCTGGGGTCTCTAAAAGTAACTCTAACCCTTACAAACGTTAGGATAATAGTGGAACAGGTGTGTTTTGTGATAGAGAGAGAAGAGCGTATATACCTATATCAGTGTAGCAAACGGATACGATGTTTTATTACACAAACAAAGAAATATGTTCATGTAAAATGTTTGCTGAATGAACAAGTAAGCCAAAATAGATAAGAATGTGATGCAGACAGCGTTTCACAAAGTTTATACTGATCCTTTTATTCAACAAGTCTTAAAATTGAGCGTTTTTTAAGGGAGTCTGGTGACTTTCTCCACGTTCTTTTCCCCCCAAAGAAGTGGCCTACTAGTTAATGTTTACTGGATTTGTATAATTTGACATGTTTGCTGTTGGTGTGGTCATTAATCTGGTGTAAATGCTGAAATCAGTAGAAACAGTGTGTTCAAAGAGCTGCTGGGAGGAAAGACTCACCTCAGACACAGAAGCAGCCACGAAGCACTTTAAACGAGGAAACCACACATTTTTTACAGCAATGCCGTGACAAACTGACACTTTTTCTAAAGGAGGAACAATCTTAATGTGGTGCATTTAATGCCGAATTTATAAGAAGGGACTAACGATTTAAAATTTGCCATAGCTGTTTCACAATGTTAAATTTCTCCTCATGACACAGCGACTCTTAAAATCCCTGGATTTGTAAGGGAGTCTGGGATATTGTTGTTACTTGTGACTTCACTTGTATACGTGGTTAATGTCTATGACTTTCACACACACTCAGCAGCCCACTGCCTGCAACAAGCGTGGTGCTCCTGGTTTTACATCCCTCATCAGGGAAATTCAGGAGTAACAGCAGCTTACAGATACTGATACGAGAAAACAGCAAAGAAAAAATACACAACAGAATAATAGAAATATAGAATAAAATACTACTATAAATAGATATAAAGACTATATACATATATAAACAAATTCACTTCTCACATATGAATATGACCACAGTGGACTGTTGGAATTGGAGTCAAACAGAGTTGTTGATGGTGCAGTGTAAAACAACCATAGTAAGTAGATCATGGTCAGTATAAAACAACCACAGTTAATAAATAGTGACTAATGGTAACTGATAATAACTGTTATAATGACAAAGGTAAGAAATGAAAGGTAATAAGTGTTGATAAAAAGTTTCTACAGTCAGATGATGTGAAGTGTGAAAATGTAACCACAAATCTAAGAGTTAAGTCATATAAATATGTAACACTTTTATTAAGTTAAAAAAATATAGTGCAAAGAGTGATCAGATATAATGGGATGCACCAAGAAAGGGAGTGAGTTATCAGAAAACCTGAAGGCCTGAAGGCCTGAGTTTCTAAGAGCCAGTGATGATGACACAAGGAGAGCACCTTCTTTAAAAAAAAAAAAAACAAAGCGAGGCAAAGAGCAACTGGTCAACATGCAGTTCTGCACATACGCCAATCTTCGTGAAAGTGCAGAAGGTAGTATAGGGTTTTTCCACAAGAGATACGGGGATTTTCCATGAGAAATATGGGATTTTTCCATAGAGAAATAGCAGTGTCAGCAGAAATGAAGAAGAATAGGGCTTGAGGCCATGACGCCTGAGAAGACGCTCCCAGTTTTTGTGTTTAAAAGAGGATGCTCAATGCTTTCAACCTCAGATCAGTTTGGTTTTTCACGGATTTTGTCTATGTCTGATCCCGTTCTTTTTTGCCGGCAAATAAAGTCCTAATGCGCTCAGCCTTGAAGACTCCTGGTGACTTTTTTGATCTTTGAAGTCTTTTGGACCAACTGAGAAAAGAGAAGTCGATATACGACAATGGGACAGATGATTGTTGTATGGCGGGGCAGAGGGTCCATCAGCCGAAGATCACATCCCCGTCCCTCAGAGAAGACTGTAAGAACATGCCCGGTCTCATACTGCCTAATAGGAGACACAATCTACATGTCTGTGTTTGATTCTCCTTTCACCTAAAAAAAAAAATTTTGAGTACTGTTGAAGGCCTATGCTAAAACCATGGCAGACCTTAAAGACCCCAAAGACGCAGGCCCAGAGGATACTTTAAACAACTTACAAGCAGCAATCTTAGAACTCACTACAGAACTATTACCAAATTATACAGACAGGGTCCGAAAGACCGACGCTGGTGAATTACCAGGGATGATGGATGCCCTAGTATGTCAAGTCCTAACTGAAGAGCACAAAGGAAAAGCTAGAGAGAAAATGTTAGGGAGCTTGTTGATTGTGATGTCTGCACAACAGAAACACAGCAACCAATTGCTGCAGCAGGCTTCAGGTGAGGTAGAAAACCAGAGAGCTAAGAACAAAGCTCTTAAGAGACAATTTGAGGATGCAAAAGAAGTCTTAAGAGAGACAAAAGAAGTCTTAGTTGAAACAAAGGAATCCCTAACTAAGGCAAATGAGTCTCTTAATAAAACAGAGGACTCCTTAAAAGAGACAAAAGAGTCCCTAGATAAGGCAAACATCCATATTGGCCAAGTTGAGTCCCAACTAAAAGCACAAGGGGATGAATACGCTAAACTGCAGGTAGAACATGCAGAGCTAAAACAAGTCCTTCATGCTCAAGGGGTAGAGTTAGATAAAGCAGAGTATGAAATCAAACAAGTGATCCGACGTGTGGAACACGCTGATCACAATCTTGAAAGTGCCACAGATCAAATTGAAGACCTGAAGCTTAAGCTTCAAGTCTGGGAGAGAGACAGAGAAAATGAAAAACAATTCCGCCATGACGTGCACGAAGAACTAAAAGAAACTAAAGATCAACTCAAGGATCTCCAGCGCGAGAAAAGAGAGCAAGATAGGGAACTTGATAAGGTGAAAAGGGAACTAGAGCACTCCCTTGAGTATAGCTCATTCGCAAAAGTGCCTGTGTGAGACCATGCTCGTGTAGACGGCAAAGAGAGCAGGTTCCACAGGAGCGCTCAATTAGACCTATCTCTGACAGGAGCTATGTCACCAATTAACCCTGATGCTCGCGGTCAGACAGACAGGGATTTGGGTGACCAAGCCAAAAGGTCTTTCTCCCCTCATCCGCTCTCTTCCTCGAGAGTGTATCACTCTCGAGCCCCCTCTGACAGAGACCTAGACAAAATCGCTCAAAATATAACTCTTTATGAACCCAAAACAGGCGGTAAAAATGATGCCAACGCGAACCTAGAAGACATTGAGTTCTATTTGAGGAGATTACCTGATGCCACCGTTGATGACAGATTTCACCTAATTAGAGTGACTTCTAGTCAGAAAGTCAATTAGTTCATCGACCGACAAACCCACCGCGTCCGAAACAACTACCAAATCCTCAGTAAGGCACTAATAAACGAATTCAGGAGCTATACAATAAAAACAGGCCTAACCGCCGCTTTGGCTGTTAAGCAGGGAAGACAAGAATCCCCTCAAGAGTACTCGAGAGACTCCATGAAGCCTATTTTGGGCCCAAAAATGAAACAGAGATGGAGGAGGAGCTACATTTTAAGTCACTGTTCATACAAAACCTCCATCCCATTACTAGCCACCACCTTGGTGTCATGGAATGTCCAGAAACCCTCACTAGCTGACAACTACGTGAGATGGCCACAAAAGGCTTGACTAAACAAAGACAAACCATGGGCAAATCCACCGAAACAAATATCTTTAGTGTTTTCTCCGAAACCCCTACGCTGGAGTAGGAAGGAGCTCCAGGTACCGAACCACGTGAGTCCGCCACATCCATGTCGAAACCTTACCAAACTCCAACAGAGCAAGGAAAATCTTTGTCTTATCCAGGTCAGGGGTATTCACAAAGGTCCTGGTTTGATAAAAAGAACCAACCAAGAGATGGAGCGAACCGCTGCTTCTCTGACTCTAATCAAACTCGGCGCCCCTTTAACCAATGGAAAAACAGCCGTAGTTATGACAGAAGGGAGACCGATAGGCACGAGTCTCAAAATTACAGCTTTAACGAAACACCGCACAACACCCCAATGGGAACTGATGGGGACCCTGTTAAGTCATAAATAAGGATTAAACCTTAAAAGCACCAACAAGTGCCAATCGCAAGAAGGAAAATTTCTCCATAAAAATTCACTACTTGCGTCCTTTCCAGAAGGAATTCAGAATCAGACTCCCGCAAATTAACCGAGTGACTCAACTGGTCGAATTAAATACATTTGTTCCTATCGTGCAAATAATTCTATTTCAAAGTGGAGGTCAGTTCGATACGATGAACTCTGGTCTAAAGTAAGTGCAGCGAACGATACCTGTCGGTGTCTCCAACAGTATTAGAGATAGTCACTGATAGGGTCACGTTCCAACATCGACCCTGTCATGAAAGAAGATTAGTACCTCTTAATAAAAGGAGTTAGTATCAGTAGTATTAGCCTACCTCAGTGTATATAACTTTGTTGATTAGGTTTAGCCACATATTAGGAGCAAACACCAACTCTGACCATTACAGTGTGCCACCCGGAGACCTCGACGACGGGCATTTCGACCTTATCGATCCAAGTTCCTGTTGCTGCAGTCATTGGATCGAAGTGGGGGATATGTAGGAACATGCCCGGTCTCATCCTGCCTAATAGGAGACATAATCTACATGTCTGTGTTTGATTCTCCTTTCACCTAATTCCTGGGCCCCCCTTCATGGCCTGACTCCCTCTCCCCTCTTTTCTTGACGCTCCACTGGTGAGGAAACAGCAGGCTATAGGCAATAAAAGTTGTTTGCAGGAAGAGACTGTCGGCTGAGTTCACTATTGAAGTCACCAGACCTCCCTTGTAAACCCCCTCTCTTGGGGAAGAGATAACCATTTGTCACCTTCTCCTCTTCTTTGACTTTAATGGAACCTATTCTAGTGGACCAGGGATACCCGAGACTCAGAAGGTCTCGTTTAACATCTGGACTTCATAAACAACTGTCTTTCTTTCCACAGATCTGTTTATAATTCAGTGCCTAGTGGTCACTGGGCCATGTTATATCTGTATTCAGTTGTAAAAGGCTTGTCCTTAGAAGACATCACCCCACATCTGGCATGGGCTATCAAAGTGTCACACTTGTAAACTACAACACTCAACCCAGCCATGTGTCTCCACATTCCCAACAGGAGAAAGGAAGAGCCTTGATTTCTTTCTTGGTGTTGAAAAAGTATTAAGCTATAATATCATCCTTGTCCTAACAAAATATCCTCAATCAGCTTGATGAGACCTCAAACATACTCTTTTTCTAGCGTTTGTGAGTTAAAGGAAGCTCCAGTTAGAAATCTCAGGTTTAATGTCTGTGGATCTGATGAAGCCACAGTGCCCCCTTTTGGTAAGTCTGGGTATAGGTGAAAGAAAAACTTATGAAATGGACGGACCATACTTTTATACTTAAAATTACGATTATCTATCTCTGACATATATTTTTGTATCAAGGATTAAGCTTGTACCCTATACAAGATAATTTTAAGTCATCAGTGCTGCTGAGACGTATGTACCTGTGTTTGTGATTTATTATAACCAATAACTTCCTTCTTCTGATTAGGCAATTTCTGTTATGTTCTTTTATGTTGATGTGACAAGTGTCGATGTAAAGACCATGGTGGATTTTGGTAAATAAGTCGATCGCGATCTTAAAAAGTTGTAAACCTTTATTCTGGTTTAATAAGTAATAAAGTCGCAATATAAGCTGCGACGTCACCGGAGGAAGTGACGTGGTAGTCCGGCCTCTATTCCGTCCCCAGCTTAAACATTAAAAGAGTGAACTTCACGTTGCCCGCTCTCTTGTTCTTTTGTTCTCTTGCTTGCACTCTTCTCTTTTCTTAACCTTCACGTTACTCTCGTCGCTACGTACTATCTACTCACTTTACACGTGTAACTTAATCTTCACTTTTGACTTCGTACTTTGCTTAGTTTTACAGCTCCAAGACCTTTTTATCTCCAGAGATTTCAATCACCTGTAGAACCTTTTTACCAGGTGAAGCGCCGTTATTTTGAGAAAACCTTATTCTGAAACTCAAGCAAGGATGAAATTGTATCCTTTTATATTGTTTAAGTATCGTGGCTAAAGCAAGAAGAAGCTATTTTTGTTTTTGTATTTGGTAACAAAGAAGGACTCGTTCGGCCGACGATTCTTTCCCAGTTATTTTTTGCAAGAAGCCCGATCGATATATGTTCGTAGCTTCGTAATTACCAGCTCAAAGAGACTCTGATAAAACTCGCAAGTCGGTACAGTTTAACTGTTCAAGAGACCGTGAAGAATTCACAGCCAAAGGAAGAATTATCCCGCAATTGCATCCGGTCCGCCCGCAGCGCTCTCAAGCGAAAACCCTGCTGGGCAAAGGTGTCTTCATTCGACCTGAGACGACATCACACTCCAGCTGTTCTGCAGCCGCGGCTGCCGTCCCACAGAGAGAGACAAAGCTGATCCAGAGAGTCCGGACCCCGGGATCTTTCCTCTTCAACAAAGTAGGCTGAATTTCCACACGCAACAGAAGTCACATTGAATGAAATCAGAGTTGGTGTTTGCGAAAGCTTCAAATATATATATCCTAAATTTAAATACATTTCTCAGATCATCCATTAGGAAGGATTTTAACCCCATAGTTGTGTATTACCGGTTCCTCACATCAAAATCCACCATCGTTTAAAGTTATCTAATCAAGGTTTTATTCACATTATCCACATTTTCTGTTACTTGTTGACAACCGTTTGAATCATTGACGGATATCACTTATTCTGCATTTATTTAGTCAATAAACATATTTAACCGTAGGTCGTTGTCTGTGCACGTTTAATTTGAAGTGGGAAATTGATTGTGGAAAGAATACACTACTTCAGAATAGGAGATCAAATATAAGTTTGAAATTTAACAGACTGATTAAATTAATTCCAACCGTTCAAGCCAGACCTGTACGATTGGGTTTTGAATAACTTCCTTCCAGTTATTCAGAATAAATCAACAGGAAGGTAGTGCCCCGTCTAAATTGTTATTGATTGATCAAGGTAGTGTCTCCTACAAGACGAGTGCCTGTTTACATGCTCCAGGTCCAGCTCACCTGGCTCCTGAAGGGAATGTGAGAAGACAATCTGACTGAATTAATTTATGTTCCGCCCAAAACACATCCATGTAGCCCTATAACAGGGATTATTGTTGGAATATAGAGCTATTTAACACTGATTTTGATAAAAACCATATCACAGCAGCTCTAAGTGTAAATGAATTCCTGAAGGTTGTGGTGTCTCTTGAACAGATTGAAGAAAATGACCTCAGAAGTCATGAACATTGCTGCCCTGGGTCGACCTTTCACCCTAGGAATGCTCTATGATGCTTGCAGAGATGAACTGATCCCAGGTAAGCCTTTACATTGACATATAAACTAACATTATATTTAATATTATATTTACCCTAACCTTCCACAGATCTAGTTCTGCAGATTTTCTCAATCATGTTTGTTTGGACCCCAACAAATGTCACATCATCCTGATTTTAATAGTTTGTTCAGTGAAAATTAGAATTCTGACCCAAAAACCATCATTCTCTCTGACCTCTCTAATCAGGTCACAATTGAAATATGATTCTTTGACCACATCATGCAGCCGATCCAAGATCCAAGTCCACAGTGATTCCTGCTTTATGAGACAACTGATGTGTTCCAATTTCTTTAGGTTTGACATTGTGGGATCCAAACACTCTCAAAGAGAAGACAGTTGAACAGTCTCAACGAACCAGTAACTTTGAAGTCTCTGCATCTGACTCCATTGAATCCAAGTCCTCTCTGATGGATATTGAAGCTTCTCTGAAGGTCAGTTTCCTGAGTGGGCTGATTGAAGTTGATGGATCTGCCAAGTATCTGAATGATACGAAGAAATTCAAGAATCAGAGCAGAGTGACGTGTCAGTACAACGCTACGACACACTTCAATCAGTTGTCAGTGACACAACATGAAAGCATGAACACTGAACAGATAGATGTCATCAGGAAGGGCACGGCAACACATGTAGTCACAGGAATCCTTTATGGGGCAAATGCTTTCTTTGTGTTTGACAGTGAGAAGTTAGAAGCCAGACGCGTTCAGGACATCCAGGGCCACATGGAGGCTGTGATCAAGAAGATCCCCTCATTTGATGTCGAGGGTAAAGTTGACATCAAGCTGACTGATGATGACAAAAACCTGACCAACATATTCTCCTGCAAATTCTACGGAGACTTCATTCTTGAAAGCAACCCTGCAACATTTGTAGAAGCAGTGAGGACCTATGTAGAGCTTCCAAAGCTGCTGGGAGAAAAAGGAACTGATACTGTTCCTCTGAAGGTCTGGATGATGCCTCTGAAGGTCTTTGACACGACTGCAGCTGAGCTGAAGACAGAGATCAGTGTTGGATTAGTGGGGAAGGTGCAGAATGCTCTCGAAGATTTAAAGGAAATACAAATGAGATGCAACGATTCTCTGGACGACACAGTGATAGAGAATCTTCCGCAGATCCAAGAAGATTTAAACAAGTTCCAAAAGTGTTGTAATCTTTACGTATCTAACCTCCAGACGACCATGGCGAAGGAACTTCCCTCCATCCGTGATGGCAAAGAAGACGAGAGCTCAGTAAAGAAACTCCTTGATGACAGAAACAAGTCACCATTCAGTCATGAAAAACTAGACAAGTGGCTGGACCATAAAGAGAGAGAAATCAACGTCATCAGGTCCTGTGTGGAATTGATGAAGGGAACAAAGATCGTCCCAAATCAGTCAGAGCTGGACAGAGAGGTTCTTGCTGCAGGTGTCGATGATGCTCTGTGCTTCGTCTTCACCTCCCTGCAGAGTGCTGACCCCGGCCTGGATGAGATGGACCAATACCTGGATTCACCTAAAAGAAGTACCAATGAAGTCCCATGGTACTACTCAGATGAAGTTTTAATCAAAATGAGAGAAAAAGCCAAATCTTTCCAAGATATTGCCAAATCCTTGAAGGGCGACAGCAGATTCCGTTTCCTGGTCGCGGCCGTCGCAAATGAGAAACACATCGGAGCAACCATCTACCACTACAGGAACGGCATGCTGCTCACTGAGGATTTCACTGACATCCCTGATGTGGAGACTGTCACAGACAGAAGAGATTTACTCTGGCGTAAGTATTTTATTTTCACTGTAAGAAAAATAAGAACAAATGAGTCTCCTTCAGAAACCTGACCGCTCATTCCTTTTATTACTCTCACACTTCATTTTAAGCTTTCTTACAAAAGTCCTGCAGATTTTCTGGGAGCTGACACTGAAGCTGATTTATAGAGGGACTTAAGTGAAATGAGCGACAGTACTATGGATGCACAGCGGTTAAAGAAGTACTCAGATCCTCTAATTAAGTAAAAGTACCACAACAATAATACAAAATTACTGCATACAAGTTAGTCCTGCATTCAAAAGACTACTGTAGTAAAGTTATACAGCTGTTATCAGCAAAATATCTTCAAAGTATCTGAAGCAGATATTTTATATCTATCTGTAAGAACACAGCTGGACGGAGGCTGAGATCTGAGAGTTTAATGAGCAGCGACTGCTCCACTCTAACTGTTGGCTACATGACAGTAAAAGATCATCAGTTGAAGTTGGAACTGAAAGTATCTCAAAGTGAAATATTTACTTTCCACCAATGTCCATGAACAGTACGTAGGAGCATGTGAGTGATGTTCAAATATATGAGCCTGTCCTTTCAAATGTGTTCAGAATAATCAATAAATGTGTTTTCAGTATGAACTGTGATCATGATCACGTCTCGTTCTCTCCATCAGACGCCTGTGATCTCACTCTGGACCCAGACACAGCACACTACATGCTCATTCTGTCTGAGAGAAACAAGAAGGTGACAGCTGGACCAGGACAGTCGTATCCTGACCTCCCACAGAGATTTGGTTATTGGCGTCAGGTTCTGTGCAGAGAGGGGCTGACTGGGCGCCGCTACTGGGAGGTGGAGTGGAAAAGTTTTAAGGTCAATGTTCTTGTAGGTGTTTGCTACAGAGGGATGCCAAGGAAAGGAAACATTGACCAGTCCAGGCTTGGAGGGAATAAATTGTCCTGGTCTTTAAGATACGTCCAGATCCCAGGTTCAGAAGTTCTCGATGCATCTCACGATAATCAGAGACATGACTTACCTTTTCCTCCTGCCTTCCCCCGTCTGGGAGTGTATCTGGACTGGTCTGCTGGCACTCTGTCTTACTATGAGGTCTCATCTGACACTCTGAGCCACATCTACACCTTCCACACCAAGTTCACTGAGCCTGTTTACCCAATCTTCGGGATTTGGGATGAATCCAGCGTGTCTCTGTGTCTGTAAACTTGTCAGCACATGATTCAGTTCAGATTCAGTTCAGTTCACTGAAATCACTGATTCAAATGTTTTGATTGTGAAGCGTCATCATGTCGGTCACATAACAATGTTAAATAATATAACACTTCTGTATGTTTGAGTATCTTTAGTGCACATGTAATCATATTTGATAATCTTCTGTCTTCTGTCTGTATCTATCTGTCTTTTGGACGTTCTTCCTTTTTATTTTTTGACCTGTGATTTGTGCTGACCTTAGAAAAGGGATCTTTTGTCATTTGAACTCATTTCTAAACTTTTTCTTTTAATTGTTGTGATTTAAACCAAAAAAATATATAAAAGCTCAAATAAAACTGGAGTGTATTATGTACAATCCAACCAAAGCTCTTGACTTGGCTTCTTTTTGAGGTGGTCTGATCTGGTCGTCCACAGCTAAAGAGATCCTGGAGTCTCTGTGAAAGGCTGACACATTCATTTAATACAAAAAGCTGTCTTGAATTGAAGGAAAGAAATTGCTAAAGCTAATAAGATTCATATTCTATTTGATGTAATAAATCTGACTGGTTATTTCATTGGGTTTTTTTCTGGTGTTGTGATTGTGAAGGTTACACTTTATTAGAGATTCTTTCATAGTTTATGCATTTGAGTCGAAGTTAATCCGACCTTTTAATTAATTGTTCAGGTTTTTCAGAGATCTTGAAGTTTCCCCATTGAAAAAAACAGAGCTCACAGTTTATAGTGAGAGTTCCTCCAGTCTGACCTTTAAAATGAGTCATTCTGATAGTACAGTAAATCCCTCACCACCTATACACACCTATAGCAAGTCATTGGTTGGAGATTGTGATAAAGACTGTTCCCAACTGAGGTCAGGGGGTTGGTCTGGGTTGGGGTTAGAGTCCATCACTGTTTACAATATTTAGTAAATATTAAAACACACTTCATACACATAAGAATATACACAGCAGAGGTAACTCAGGTGGTCGAGCATGCAACCCATCAGAGCTCTCTGACCCCATTTCCTGTCATCTCGAAGCTGTCCAGTAAATAAAAGTCATTAAAAGGCATACACATATACATACATACATACATACAGGCATATACAGTGGCTTGCGAAAGTATTCACCGCCCTTCAACTTCTCCACATATCCAGGTGTCCAAAAACACTTGTGAATAAATGATGATGTTTGTGTGAAACCGGTGGAATGGATTCTGAACATGAAAACAGTCTGAATGTAAAGATCGCTCAGTGTTGGTTCGGGGCTATTTAACCGTCTCAGTATTCGGCTGCAGGGACACACAGGTGAGGAAGGTGAGACGCAGCAGGTGGAACACTAACACTCTCTGTCAGGTGTTACCTGGACGACACAGGTGAGCTCCAGACACGGCCGACATGTGAGAGGACGACGGCGACGCAAACAGATCACAGACGGCTGCAGGTGAACGCTGCCGCCGGATTACCTGGACTGTGATGGAGGGGAACCTCCACCTCAGTGAGACGCTCTGGATTACCCAGCAGCCCTCAGCTTGAGCCAATTATAGACTGTGTGCAGAGCTGCAGTGACCTGTGTTCACCTGCTGAGGGCGCCGTCAGCACAGACATTTACTGACTGCTGCAGGAGAAGAAGCAGAAGAGGAGCTGCAGCTGAGCTGGTAACTAATCACTGAATCCATCATGATATGAAAGATTATTTCTGCCAGTTCAAGAAAAAAAAAGGTGAAATCCAAGTTTGATGAAAAACTAAAAGGAATTAGTGAACAATGTCCAAAGTGACATCTTTAAATATCTTTGTCCAACCAACAATAAGAAAAAAACTGAATCATTCCATTTACAGTGAGAATAAACACAAATGACAAAAATAGTTTGCCAAGGACTTTAAAAAAAAAAATGTTTTATGGGCAAACAATAAAGATCATACCAATCAAAAGAACACTCTGCAGATTAAATCAATACTGTAGTTGTAGTGCTGTTGTTCTTAGTGCCTGCTGATTATGAACCTGTTTAATTCCTTGCAGAGCTGCACTCTGAAGCAGTCATTTAACATCTGAGTAGCACATTTACTGATACTTTAAATGAGCTCCATCAGTAGAAATAAACTTCAATAAAACTGATGATTTATCTTCTATTGGTCGTTTCAGCTGACTGAGGAAATCACAATGATCAGAAACACAAACCAGATCTGTTTATCTGCACAGATTTTGAGTTTATTTGTCACATTTTGCACCATGAAGTTTAGTTCTGTTGACAGAATTAATGTTTTCTGAGCTGATATCAGCTGAATATAAAAACACAATCTCACCTGAGTTTAATCACTGTGAGGAGACAAACTAACACACAGGCTGCTGCTGCTTATTATTATTATTATTATTATTATTATTATTATTATTATTATTATTATATTTCAGATGTCGCCCCTCCTCCCCCACGTGTCTTCAGTCATTTCACTACACAGTTAAAGGCCCTGCCCGCTCCCAGCCAATCACGTAGAGCTCAGACAGATGACGTCCCAAAGGACCAATGAAATCAGCTGGTGGGCGGGGCCCCGCGAAAAACGAACGGTCGTTGTGCTACCGTTAGCTTTAGCTCTCCAACCGTCGACACAAGATGAAAGATGCTCATTACTCACCCACGGAGGAGACTCTCACCCACGGAGGAGACTCTCACCCACGGAGGAGACTCTCACCCAGCGGAGGAGACTCTCACCCACGGAGGAGACTCACCCAGCGGAGGAGACTCACCCAGCGGAGGTTACAGCCGCCGGTAAGATCCTGTTAGCTACACACGTATTAATGCTGGATGAACGTCAGCTTCCGGCTGTTTTTTCGGTTAAAAACGCGACCTAATGATACAAATATGAGGATTACTCACAGCTATTGTCTTAAAAGAGACACAAGTTCTAACTGTCGACTGACAAACTCACAAAAAGCCACACTGGCAGATTTGACAGCCGGTTGTTTCGGGCATCAGTGCTGTGCAGGTTTTTATAGCGGCAGCGGGCTGATGTGTCGCCGCCGTGTGGCGGGAGGAATAAACGACCGCAGCGGGTGCACTGCCAAAGATCGTAGAGAGTGGATGAGATAGTTCACTGTCCGAATTCTGCTTCTCGTTTAGTTGCTGCTGCCACTCTTTGGATTAATCAAACTCTTATTCTATTTGTTCAAATGTTCCCCATCAGTCCTGTTCTCATCAGGAAGCTGACCAGTCATCTTCTACCTGGTCCTTTCCCACCACACTTCAGTGTGTTCTTTATTCCTGCTCCATCTAACGTGGATCTTTTCATTCCTTCCATCATGTCCTTCCTCTCTACTACATGTCTTCTGTTATTAACAAGCACATGTTCTACAGGTTCTGGTCGACAGTTGGATGCTTCTCTGTAATGTGAAGTGTCCTATTCAGATTACTTTGTCCTTTTCTTAATCGGGTCATAAGTGTCTCCTCTTTTCTACTTCCTCTCCTGCTTCTCATTTTCTGATTTGTTTTTCCAAACCAATTCTAGAGCCATAAATACGGCGTACAGCTCAACAGTATAAACACTTACACCATTTAATGTCCGTCTACAGATCTCACTTCCATGAAAAAAAAACCTCCACATAATCTTTTAACTTGAAGTTGTAGCCTGTAACTATTTTTTTTGTTATATTTGATAAAATTGTCATTATAATCTGTCAGTAGAATAAAATACAGGTCAGCTGTGTAAAACTCCACATCAACACAACCAATCAGAGGCAAGGGGTGTGTCTCAGAAGTGTCAATCATTCTCATGCATACGCTGCCGGCAGCCCCCCTCCCCAGTGCAGGTGCAGTGTCTGCTCTCACCTGGTCAGATACATTCAATCCCGGAGAACAGACAACATCAACAGAGCAGAAACATGCCCCACCACTGCCAACGTCAAAGAGAAGAAATAAGAAGACTGATGAAGACAAGCAGAGTAAAAACAAAGAACTGGACCGAGCCAGAGAGAAAACAAGGATAAATATCGGAGTCATTTCAGAGGTGGAGGAGCTGCGGGATCTAAATTCCAGACTATAAACCGCTACTTTTTCCCACGCTTTGAACCCTGCAGCCTATAATATGATGCGGCTAATCTATAGATTTTTACGGGCTAACGGCCTTCAGGGAGCGCTCTAGCAGGAAGCGCAAGAGCGAGACAGACAGGTGGACGAGATAATGCGCCGAGGAAGACGCTAGTTTGTGTTTTGAACAGTCATTTTGCACATCATGCACACACCCTCATCATGGAAAACACACAAAGAAATGTATATGATGCAGCTTTTAAGTTAAAGGCAATCGATCTGGCTGTCAAAGAAGGAAACAGAGCTGCTGCACGTAAGCTTGAGAGACGTTGTAGATGGCAGTGTGAAGAACTGACTCAATGCAAAAAGACGACAAAAGCTTTCAGAGGTAATTAAAGCAGATAGCCCGAACTTGAAAACGTTCTTGAAGACTTGGTGAACACAGAATACTCTGTACAGAGAGCAGACGTGGACACCTGCGGCTTACAGTCAGGTGCGCTCTAAAGTCCAGAATTTATGGTATGTTTCATTCTATGTTTTAACCACAAGGCTAAGATGGCAGAATAGCACACGTAGCTTATTGGTAAATCTAGCTTGTTAGCTTGTATGCTAACTCCGGAGTTTAGCTTTTTGTTTATGGCTACTGGTTATCAAAAGTGACCGGCAGTTATAATGTTAGTTTGTGTTCAAAGTGGTTGAATTGGTTTATAGAAATAATGTTACTCATGTATCAGGAAGGCAGGGTGGTGAGGATGATCACCTGAATGATCACCTGGTAACTTGTCTACAGTGATGTGAGGAATATTGTCTGTTACTCTGGATATCTACAGTACGGAAGAGGATTAGGGCCACATGTGAATTTTTTTTTGAGTTCTGACTTTAAAGTCAGAATTCTGAGATTAAAGTCAGACTTCTGAGAAAAAAAGTCAGAATTCTGAGATTAAAATCAGAATTCTGAGAAAAAAGTCAGAATTCTGAGATTAAAGTCAGAACTACAAAAAAAATTCACATGTGGCCCTAATCCTCTTCCGTACTACAGTGATCTGCATGAAGCACTCGCTATTGTAATTTAGTGGTATTGATCAGAAATAGAACAATCAGGGGCCTGTTCTGCGAAGGGGGCTCAACATAGCCAGGCTTTGTGCTCATGATGCAGCTCAACAAAGCCCCAAGTCCCCAAACAGAGTTAAACGGTTCTGCGACGGTTATCAACTTAATTTGTCAAGTCCGGCTCTCTGCTTTGAGCTCTGCGCACGTTCACATAAAAGGGGGCGTTTGACGTCATATTATTCTACTTCCGTGCGAAAATGGATCGATCCCAGGCCACATATTTTACTCAAGATGAGTTGATTCTGATTATGCAAAGCTATGAAGAATTCAAAGAAACCATCACGGCAAAAAGTAACACTGTCGCCGCCAACAGAGCGAGGGAGAAAACTGCTGACCGTGTAAATGCGTAAGTTAACAATGATTCATATTATGATCAATATTATATTAAGCCCTTAGTGTTTTAATTTCTGAAAGCTCAACATTGTTTTACATATTTACCCTCATCCATTTAAGAAATAAATAAACTGAAGCAACAACTATCTTTTTTCATTTTTGAATGATGTCTATATTGTTTTCACATTTTACTGACCTCAGTTATAGAATGCCGTGAGTGTTTTATTGAAAGCGAGGCTGAGTGTGCGCAGGCTATAAATGTTCAGTGTGTTTTTTGTATTACTGTGTCGGGATGAACAAGCACATGTAGCTACTGTCCCTGTACAATGACAATAAAGACCTTTCTGACAGTGAAAATAGCTCCAGCCTGTAAGATTTGTGTTTGGGTGTCACTGCCCTGCAGCGGGTGAAACATGGATCAGTTCATCAGTTTATTCATGGCCACATCAAAGAAATAATTAACTTTACTCATCATCTGTGACAAATAAATACTAGGTTGGCCTAATTAATATTTCATATTGCATGTTATTAAGATGTGGAAGCAGCAGTCGGACATGGCAGCAGGTGTGTGGATAATTTACTGTATCCCATCTTATTTTAATATCATCACTCTCTTAAGATTGCAGATTCTCAGTAAGATCTCGAAGGAGCCGCTCACGTCGTAGTTCTGCCAGAATTATTCTGCTCCCAGGTCCACCGGGTTCTCAATGAATGGTGACGCCATCTCCGAATGAGTTACACAGTGAACCAGCA
Source organism: Diplodus puntazzo (assembly GCA_963678695.2). Classification (NCBI taxonomy): domain Eukaryota; kingdom Metazoa; phylum Chordata; class Actinopteri; order Spariformes; family Sparidae; genus Diplodus; species Diplodus puntazzo. The sequence goes on along the minus strand of OZ023176.1, from coordinate 26,321,744 downwards.
GCGCTTTTAAGCTGAAACTCTGAACATAACCTGGTCCCGACCAGGTTATGAGCTAAGCATAAGTTACCATGGTGATCTAGCCGGGTTAAAAGAGAGCCACCTTCGTAGTACAGGAAGCCTGGCTTTAGACTCAACATACCTCGCTAACCCACTAAACTGGCTTCGCAAAACACCCCTCAGGGCTCTTGTTGTTGTTATTTTGAATGTGCAGTCTTGGTTATCTGGCTTCCTCTGTTACCATGGTTACAAGCCTGCTCCTTTGTGGGAGGGGCTTAGAAGGCAGAGAGGAAGAAGGACTGACCTGGGAGCTGTACTCATTCTAATGTTCTGGCTAAGTCCACTTTTTTCTCAAAACTCCAGATTGCTGCTTTAATGTTGTTACGTCCCCAAAGTAAACAAACAAAAAGAGGCCAGTAACATATGAAGGATGCCGACTCAGCACAGTCAATTATAATGTTTTTTTATTTATTTAATAAAGAAAAAAGGCAAGCGTTCCTGGCCAAACTGAAAAAAAGAGGGAAGAGACTCCAGACCAGCCAGACACGACTGTCGGGAATCCTTCGGGCTAAAACTGCCTGACCAAAAACAACTAGCCTATTAAGAGGAAAACGAACGGTACGATAACAGGACTACCGGGAACTCAAACCCAAATTAAAACAACAAAGCCCTGGCGCTCTAACAGGCCAGGAAACCGAACCCAAACTTAAATCAGGAACAAAGGAGAAACCACAAAAGACTGCACGGCCAGCGCTGCCTCCCTCCTCCTCCGGCAACACACTGTAATGAGAGAGAGAGAGAGAGAGAGAGGGTATGTTTCAATTCAGGGGCAGCATCCTTCAAGGATGAAGGATCTTAAAACATTCTCAGATACATGGCAGCCATCTGAGTGAGAACTGCAGACCCAGTTGATGGCGATGTGGTGGACAGAGGAGACTGGACCCCCAAACACCCTGAGTACCGACCCAGATGATGTCCCACTGACACCATCCAGCCCAGCAGCACTGCAGGGACTCCTGCTCAGCCTGTTACTGTCCATCATCTGTAACTGTAATTGTTTTTGTTAATAGTTAATAATAATCTGTAAATAGTTATTTAGCTGTAATTTTGTAAATAGTTGTAAATGTTTAGACCTTAATAATAAAAGAAAACATTCAATCCCTTGTTGTCCCTGAAAAGTTGCACTTGATGCCGTTTGCTGGTCTAAATTGTACTTAAGCTGCAAATACTAAATGGAATAGACAACGTGCAACAATACAACAATATTTTATTTCATGAATTATATAAAATAAACAATTATGAACACATGATATAAAAAGAACTCATACATTAACTAAACAACAACAGCTATAATGTAAGGATTGTCCTCTGGAGCAGAGAAGAGCCTCTCCATCCTCTCTGCAGCCTCATGTCCTCCTTCATCCTCCTCGAAGCAAGAGAAAAGGTCAACACAAGATCACATTAACACAGCGATGCAAAGATTTACAAAAAGTGACATCAGGACTGACAAATCGGCTATTTATTATTTATTATTATTATTATTGTCTTACTCCCATCCAGCCGGCAGAATGTTTCGCCCTGTGAACTAAACTACTGTTTGCTCCCTAAAACACAATGAAATGTAAAAGATGTTTTGTGTTACGTCAACAGACAAAAGAGTTCTAATACAGCAAAAAATATATATTAGGGCTGCCGGTGGCACCTGTAGTCTTGATCCAGACAGTGGCAGAAGAATAAGAAAGGGAACCAGAAGAAGAAGCAGGGTTGGTGGTTCGGGAAAAACATGGTGGACTGAAAAGCGAAAGGGAAAGGAAATGAAGAAAGGACTTATGAACAGCAAATTCACTTTCAAAACACTGCCAGATGGTTCGGTCGATAGGACAGAAGTTATCTGCACGTACTGTCGACATGAAGTGAGTTACCATTGAAGTACGTCGAGTCTCAAATATCATCCCTACATGAGACCAAAGCCACCATGCCAACAACAGATAAGCTAAAGAGGTTGGCGACAGTCCTGGAGAGAGAGAGAGGGTGATTGTGTGTGTGTGTGTGTGTGTGTGTGTGTGTGTGTGTGTGTGTGTGTGTGTGTGTGTGTGTGTGTGTGTGTGTGTGTGTGTGAGAGAGAGAGAGAGCGACAGAATCAGGTTCCTAACTGAATTTTTCACTTGTATCACAGCTACATAAGTGAACTTCTGGGAGAAGAGAAGTTTCTTAAAAGTATTAAAAATGCATTAAGATTTATTTAGAACAGAAAAAAATGTGCCAAAAAATTGCGATTAATTTACGATTAATCGCGAGTTAACAGACGACAAAAATGCGATTAATCGCGATTAAAAAAAAATAATCATTTGACAGCCCTAATATATATATATATAATCATCATAAGGATAATCCTAAACTTAGCTCTTTATTCCAACTAGACTCTACACGGATCACAGCCTGATCTAAATCTGTTCATCTTGGTCCATTTATGTACATGAAGTAAAACGAGTCTATAACATCTCAACAGTAACAATATGATATAAGTCAACCTCTGAACGTCTAATGGTTGAAAGTAAAAGGCATCACGCTGAGCATCACCAACGTATTTTAACTGACATTTTGAGGTTTTAATGTCCCTTGAAGTTTAACATATCTGCCGTTTGACGCTCAAATGAGTAAAAACCGAGTATAGACCCAATACTTACATTTAAATGAGAGATCTGCGCCACCTGAGGTCGCCATTATTCATTTATTTATTTCTTCTCTTTGGGCGCGCAATGACTCTTGGGCAATTTGTAGCGGCGTAGGATAGTAGCGGTGTGTCCTCCAGGAACAGGCAGAAGAAGGAGGCATTGTGGGGAGCGTTTGGAGCACACTTTGAATTGGGACAGGCATCGCGCGGCGTAGTGACGTAATTGCACTTCAAATACGCGCTCCGAAGGATGCTGCCCCTGAATTTGGACACAGCCACAGTTCAGCTCCATGCTCGTGTGTGGTTCTTTCAGCGATACATTACAAAGTATATAGGGGAAACACTGACGCATCAGATAACCTTCCGCAACGATTGCTGGCTCTTTGGTGGAGCTCTGCTTTGAATGAATGGAATGCGGAGTGATATGAAGACGTGATTCAGAGGCACAAACAACGTTGACAGCGGTGAGCGGTCATTATGTTTACCAATAGCTGACCCGTGCCTTCCCTGCTGAAAAACAGCGACCAGCACCAAAACTGGTGCTGGTCGCTGTTTTTTTCAGCAGGGTTGCGCAACTTGATACATGTTCAATTGTTGAATGACGGACAGCGAGGGACACATTTGAAACGCAATCAGTAGCTGTAAACTGTCTGTTTAGCAGTTTGGCATTTATGTTGAAAGTTATATGGCAAATTCGGCAAATTTCAGCAGCCTGCCAATCAGAGGCTGACATTTGTGCCGGATGGGAGTCAACCTTCGTATTAATCACGCGATTGGGACGGTACAGGGTAAAAAGTTAACGGGAGCAGACGGGAGCGGGAACTAGGGATGGGCTGATCAAATCCAAATATTGATAATATTGATGACAGCATTGGTATTGATATTTAATAGATACCAGTGTAATGAGATCGATACTTTAGTTTCAGTTTCCTTCCCTTATGCACTGCAGCGGTTTCATTAAAGTGGCGACCTGCTGTCAGTGTCCGCTGCAGCACCGACGCAGCTCAGCCAGCAGCAAGCAACACAGAGACGGAGCGAAGAGGAGCCGTGTGGTTATATTTTCAGGCCGAAAATGACACAACGGCGACCTGTATCAGTTGTCAGAAGGGAGTAAAATACAGTGGTAACACTACAGATTTGTTCGAGCGCATGAACAATCATGCGGAAGAAAACGAGGAACTAATGAAACGGAGAGAGGAGAGAAATCCCCCACCTTACCCAGACCCAGACCCAGAGGCAGAGGCAGAGGCCTTTCAGTCCAGCAATATCCAGCTAGATAATAGTGGTGAAAATAATATTTTAGTCATCAGCATTAGTTAATATTGATTTTCCAAGTGCAACTGGTCATTGGCCAACTCAAAAAGTATAAATTAGGCTTAGATCATGATAATAATAACAAGGTCAATAACCTTGATACATTTATCCCATTGAAACGTGTATTTAAATGAATACATTAACTGGAATTTAAATAAATATACTGAATATGATATGTAATATAATTTTTGCATTGTAGTTTTGTTGCTCTGTTCTAAACAAAAACGATTGATAATAAAGTTTATTCTATTTATGTATGAACTTTGCTCAAATTCTGTCCAGGCTTTAAACTTATTAATAATTTAAAGGAACAATCACAAAAACGTGTCATGAAAATTCATTCAGATTCAGCAATTTGATTTGACTTAGCCAGTGGTCCTCCATAGAAAAACTATAGGGACCACAGGCCATGTATTATTTATGTTTTGTACCCTTTAGTGAAGGTTTTTTTGTTTGGGCTAAAAAAGCAATAAATGCCTCCCTATATTACCACAGATGAACTGTCCCTGTTGCCATATCTTTTGAAATAACAATGCAGAACACAAAGTAATCTAAAAAGAATGGGGAGAAGATCAGATCAAATTCAGTGTATTGCCTTAAGACCAAAAGGATTTTACAAAATGGGAGCGGTACAGGAGTGGGAGTCATTCTGGATGGGAGCGGGATAGGACAGGATTTTTTTCACTCTGGCCCGGGATTGGGACGGGACAAGATTTTTTTCTGTGTGATCGGGACGGGACAGGAGTGAAAATCCACTCCCGTGTCACCCTCTACTTCCAATGGCCTGCAGGGGCGCCGATCTATGTTCCTGCTGGTGGGTGCTCAGTGCTCGCATGACTCGTTGCTATTTTGACACGCGCGCACATTCGTCTCACAGTAAAACACACATTAGATCAATTAACAGCAGCGGCGCAAAGAACGTGTATGCTCTCTCTCCTACACACACGCGCACTTGCTCTCTTTCTCAAACACACAGTCTACACACTGGTGATGCATACGAGGAGTTAATGTCAATACAATCTAACGCAAAAGAAGAAAAAGGAAAAACTAAATCCACAATCCAACACCATAGCCTGGATTGAATAGCATACCGTAACCGTATAGGCCTGTAAGTGTGAATGGAACTGTCTGCTGTGCTGAAAGTCAGTAGAGGAAAACACATGCACATATCACGCAGTGATGCAGTGCGAGTCTGGTTTCATCCAAATCATCCCAGTGAAACTGTATGATGTTCTTGCAGCCGTTTCCATGTGAGAGAAGAAGTTAAGCACAAGTTTCAAAGAAAAAAAAGTCCCAAATTTCTGCAGGTGCACAAGCAGTCCATTGGCTTTCGTTTGAACTCAGGTCCTCCAGAAAGTCAATCAACGCACTGTAGTTTGAGGCAATGGATTGCAAAGAGGCCGCCTTCACAGTCCAGCATGTCGGACACAGAGGCTTCAAAGATGGTGCCTCTTTACCTTGAAACATTTGGAACCAGGCGAGCCGCTTTGGTGAATTTCTGATCAGGGATATCAATTCACGAATGAGAGTCATAAAGTTGCGACATGCAGGGATGCTTTGGGCAACGTCATGCACAACTAAATTCACCAGATGTGCGGTGCAGTGCACATACTGTGCTCAGTGCTCCTGTTCCAGCACGCGCGCTTGCAAACCAGTTTTAATGCCCAACATATTTGACGCACCGTCATAGCATAGTCCTTTGCATTTCTGAAGTTGCAGTGAGAATCTCATCAAAACATCATTCAGCAGCTGAAACGGCGCATTTGCTGTGGTTGTTGATGTCTCATAAAATCCAACAAAATGTTCCTCTGGCTCCAGATTTTCAGTCACCACACGAAAACAAAGCGACACCTGCTCTCTGACTGAAATGTCGGCGGTTTCATCCATTATCACAAAAAAAAAACTCACTACTCAGCGTTCTCAGTACGTCATGGGCCATGATTTCTGTCATCTCGTTTAAAATATCATCTGAGAGCCACTTGTTCTCCTTCCGTGCAAGCCATGACCGTAACTCCGGGATATCCTGAGCACGTAAATGCAGTAACTGGGTCAAGTTGGACTCCTCATTCGTGCTTCCTCGGATGGTCAAACCCTGACATGAAAGATATTGGATGGAGGATAGAATAGCCAACAAAGCTGTTCTTGCATCTGACATCTGCTTGAATTTACCGGCAGAAATTAATGTGGCAACATTTACACCCGCGTTAGTAGCAGTAACAGTGCTAACTGCAGCTCTATGCAGGTTTGACTTTTCGTGAGTTTGAAATCTCTCCAGTGCTTTGGCACGGCTGGAAAAACCATCCCGTAAAAAAGCTTTAAAAGACTTTTGGTCATGTGTTGTTGGGAGAGGGGCGCCCATGTTTTTGGCTGCAGTGCAAACCTCACAAAATACCTTGTTTTTTGCAGCATCGTAGACTATCCATGCGAATTTGCCTTTCCAGCTTTCTTGAAAAGTCTGACCTTTTTTCTGCCTAACATCTGTACTGCTACTGTCCTCAGTTGTTGACATGGTAGAGTCCACACTGGAAGACGGTGACGGGTCCTTGGATAACAATGGACAACAAACAAAATGGACAAATTTGTCCATTTTGTTGGCTAAATTAACCAATATGTTTCATCAGCAAGTTGCTGTCCAGCCTTTTTGGTAGTTTATCTGACATTCCAATAATACAATGCATTGCTAAGTTGCGGGGGCGTGGTCATTAGCAAATTAATGATGAGTGTAGGCTGGCACACATGGGTGCTGGCAATCTCCGTGGGTACTCTGACCCTAAAGCACCCACGGAATCGGCGCCCATGATGGTGTGTGCCCTATTTATTTTACTGGCCAAAACATATTTTTACATGCATTTGGCGAGTAGCGGGTGCCAGTTTTTAAACCCTGCTCCCGAGTAACTTGAACCCTTGGTGCTCCTGGTTTTACATCAAGATAAGGGATGAGACTTTATTTATCCCTCAAGGCAGAAATTCAGGTGTGATCGCAGCTTACAGACACTGAAACAATATAACAGCAAACATAGAATACACAACAGAATAAAAGAAATATTAGAACTGCAAGCAGTTATGAACGGGGGCCAAGCCCCCCTGTGCGACTCGGACCCCGCGCACCGCAGAGCCCACGGAAATTGGCCCCAAAGGATGACGGGCTCGGGGCAAAAGTGAGGACACAGAGCCGTGGTATTCGCTATAATGGGAAGTGCACTGGAAGTGCAAAAGGCTGAATGTGTGCCGATTTGGATTTGTTGTACTAAATCACGCCCACTTTGACCAATCATTACTTAACTATATGGTTGGCCTCAGGATTGACCCCACATCAGTACTGTTTCATTACATTTCTATTATTGCAACCAAAAATGGGAGTGACAAGGAAAAATACATTTATGTTGATGAGTGTGTAGGCCTACATTTTCTAAACGCACTGTTATCCATTTGTCTTGCATATGTGAAAAGTGAACTAATGTTACAGAACCTGTGGAGCAGAAAGAACTTATTGTGAGGAGCTACAGAGGTGACGTGTTAGCATGTTGGACGTAGCACAGTAACATTGAGGTTTTTTTTAAATATCACCTGTTTAAAAGGGAAAAAAGCATTTACATCTGTTATAGTGCCACCTATTGGCCAATTTGCACCAAATTTGGCAGAGAGCCTCTGGATGACTTCAGGAACAATTGACTTAAGTTTGATGTTGAGAGCATTTAGTATGACTGAAATAGGAAACAATATGTGTTTATTTATCTGGCAAAAAAGATTGGTTATAACCAGTAGAATTTTTGGAGTGCCAAAATTCTTTGGCAACTTTTCATGAGACACATCTGGAGATTCTATTTGCAAAGTTTCAGGCACATGGCGCTTAAATTGTAGGAGGAGTTCGAAAAAGTAGGTTTTGCATATGTGGCGACTTAGCGAATGAAATTTGCAGCAGAAGTGGCCGTGTCCTATGTCAGAAAACCCAATTCTATTCAGGGAACATATGGATATAAGGTTTCTGAATGTTTTATTAAAAATGTGGAAGTTACAGGCAAAAAGGCGTTTGCATCCATTATAGCGCCCACCTAGTGGAGTACATGTGCAAGTTTTGGTATGAAAGAACTGTGTCCTATTCTATATGTACCATATACATTTTAAAGCTCTCAGCATAATAGTTTGGCTGAAATTAATGTTTGTTGTTTATCTTGTAATAAGCCACGCCCACATTGACCAATTATGACCACCTTCAAGATATGGCCTCAGGATTGGCCCTACATCATTCCGACCAAATTTCGTAAAAATCGGTGTAGCCGTTCAAGAGATATAAACAGCAGCCGAGGATCACATCCCCGTCCCTCAGTGGAGATGAGTGCCTGTTTACATGCTCCAGGTCCGACTCACCTGGATCCTGAAGGGAATGTGAGAAGATGCTCTGATTGGTTTAATTTGTGTTCCGCCCAAAACACATCCATGACTAATTCAGAGACTAAACACAACCTCTTTACGTCCAGACTATCTGCTGTTTGATGAGCTAAATGGACTTGGACACACCCTAAATGCACCACCACCATGTGCTATAGACCGTTTAAATAGGCCCTTTGACTTGCTGTCGCTTTCTGCTGCCTCAAGATAGCAATCTGCCATCAGTGCACCTGATCACACCTCACTTAAAGTCCAACACGTCACAAGTACATTTGCTTTTTAATAGGGCTGTAACGATACACGTATCAAAGCCGAAATCGCGACACTCACATCCAGGAACCTGTCTCGCGCTGTGGGAAGGCAGAATCGCGACACAACTTCCGGTCCAGATCAGCCCTATGAGCTGTAACCACATTAACACCGCAGCGGTCGTCCACCAATTCTCCGCCGTTGTACGTTCACACAGAGCAGAACACCGCTGTAAAGACGAACCGCTGTGCAATTCACACAGAAAGCCGGTGCTGCGGCTCCGAAAGAGACGTGACGGTACACGTCATGATGATGACGTGTGTGCGTTTGCAAGGGGTTACCCCGGTGTCTCCCCTGTCAATCAAAACCCGACTGAGGCTGTCTTCCGGGGTAAAGTTCACTGAAGTCTCGGTCCGGAGGGCTGACTGTCGCGCAGATTTTTTTTCATCATAAACACTCGGTGAGTTAAAGTTTTTTTTGCCGGTGACAGATGCTGTTTATTGGGCAGAAATGTGACGAGGAGTCTGTAGGACGGGCGGGAGGAAGGACGCTTCTCCACGTACAGCTGTAGTATTTTTCCTTGTTGCGAAAGACAGTTACAGTTACGTTACCTTCGTTTGGTTCTGTAACGTTGTTTTGTGGGACATTTCTCTGTATTAAGTTGAGTGAGGGATCTGTGCAGTTAACAGAGATAGACACGCCCTCCACAATACTGCACCTCTGATATTATCAGACAAGTATCATATACATAAGTTATTGAAATGTTACATAAATAAAATGTTTAATTTAGAAAAAAAATATCGAGGTTTGTATCGAACCGTGGGTCAAAAATCGTGATACAAACCAAATCGTGAGTTTGGTGTATCGTTACAGCCCTACTTTTTAAACAACGTGGGCACTGGGTCTGAAAATGACAACTGAGCCAGGCTGAAACTATGAGACTTGCTTTGCACCAAGTGTAAGGTGGAGCCCTATAACAGTGATTATTGTTGGAATATAGAGCTATTTAACACTGAGTTTAATAAAATCCATATCACAGCGGCTCTAAGTGTAAATGAAGTCCTGAAGGTTGTGGTGTCTCTTGAACAGATTGAAGAAAATGTCCTCAGAAGTCACGATCGCTGCCCTGGGTCGACCTTTCACCCTAGGAATGCTCTATGATGCTCGCAGAGATGAACTGCTCCCAGGTAAGTCTTGACAGTGAAATATAAACTAATATTATATTTAAAACAGTTCTGTATATAGTATATCTATAAATAGGTTCAGGAAAGCTGCTCTGGTCCCTGGCCCACAAATCTAGTTCTGCAGATTTTATCAATCATGTTTGTTTGGACCCCAACAAAAGTCACATCATCCTGATTTTAATAGTTTAAGTGAAAATTAGAACTCTGACCCAAAAAGCATCGTTTTGACGGTAGGTCAGGTGTAGTTATGAGAAATTAATAATTGTTATTATTAATAATAATTATTAAAATTATTTCAATAAAAATATGAATTATGAAACCCTGGAATCAGGGACCAATAACCAGACCAAAATCATCTCAAAAAAGGGTTCACTTACAGTATTTACACTTAAAGGAACAGTGAATGAAATTAATCTGACCACTGACACTGACTCACAACCAGAAAATATCACAAACATATGCAAAAAATAATCATAGAAAACTGCTATGTACCATATTATAGAATTTATTGTTATAAGCACATTGGTCAATAATACTTTCAAGAAACAAAATCTATCGCTCGACTAAAGCAGCTAAACTATGAAACTAAAACAACAAACAAACTCGAGCACAAATAACAAACAAGCATGTAGTGTGTGTGTGTTTGTGCGTGTGTGTCATCTTGTGTCAAAGACACAAGATGGCGGAGAGCCAAAATGGCGTCACAATCTCTTGGAAGGTGACATCTGGAAGGTGACAAATGGACAAATATATTATATTATATATGACTCGTGGTACACCATGGATCTTTTGTGTGTATCCAAATGATTCAATTCTTATCAATAATTATTAATTTCTAATAACCACACCTGCCCTTACAATCGATCATCGACATTTATGAGATAACTGATGTTTTCCAATTTCTTTAGGTTTGACATTGTGGGAAAAAAACACTCTAAAAGGGGAAACAGTTGAAGCACCTCAACGAACCAGTAACTTTGAAGTCTCTGCATCTGACTCCATTGAATCCAAGTCCTCTCTGATGGATATTGAAGCTTCTCTGAAGGTCAGTTTCCTGAGTGGACTGATTGAAGTTGATGGATCTGCCAAGTATCTGAATGATACGAAGAAATTCAAGAATCAGAGCAGAGTGACGTGTCGGTACAACGCTACCACACACTTCAATCAGTTGTCAATGACTCAAGGTGAAACCCTGAACACCCAACAGAAAGATGTCATCAAGAAGGGCACGGCAACACATGTAGTCACAGGAATCCTTTATGGGGCAAATGCTTTCTTTGTGTTTGACAGTGAGAAATTAGAAGCCAGCAGCGTTCAGGACATCCAGGGCCACATGGAGGCTGTGATCAAGAAGATCCCCTCATTTAATATTGAGGGTAAAGTTGACATCAAGCTGACTGAGGAAGAAAAAGAACTGACCAACAAATTCTCCTGCAAATTCTACGGAGACTTCATTCTTCAAAGCAACCCTGCATCATTTGAAGAAGCAGTGAAGACCTATGTAGAGCTTCCAAAGCTGCTGGGAGGAGATGGAGAGAAGAGTGTTCCAGTGAAGGTCTGGATGATGCCTCTGAAGGTCTTTGACACAACTGCAGCTGAGCTGAAGAGAGAGATCAGTGTTGGATTAGTGTGGAAGATGCAGAATGCTCTCGAAGATTTAGGAGAAATACAAATGAGATGCAACGATTCTCTGGACGACACAGTGGTCCAGAATATTCCACAGATCCAAGAAGATTTAAACAGGTTCCAAAACTGCTGTAATCGTTACGTATCTAGCCTCCAGACAACCATGGCGAAGAAACTTCCCTCCATCCGTGAAGGTAAAGAAGACGAGAGCTCAGTGAAGGAACTCCTTCATGACAGAAACAAGTCACCATTCAGTCATGAGAAACTAGACAAGTGGCTGGATCATAAAGAGAGAGAAATCAACGTCATCAGGTCCTGTGTGGAAATGATGGAGGGAACAAAGATCGTCCATAATCAATCAGAGCTGGACAGAGAGGTTCTTGCTGCAGGTGTCGATGATGCTCTGTGCTTCGTCTTCACCTCCCTGCAGAGTGCTGACCCTGGCCTGGATGAGATGGACAAATGCCTGGATTCACTAGAAGGAAGTACCAATGAAGACCTGGATTCACCTAAAGGAAGTACCAATGAAGTCCCATGGTACTACTCAGATGAAGTTTTTACCCAAATGAGAGAAAAAGCCAAATCTTTCCAAGATACTGCCAAATTCGCGAAGAGCGACAGCAGATTCTGTTTCCTGGTAGCGGTCATCAAAAATGAGAAATACACAGGAGCAACCATCTACCACTACAGGAACGGCAAACTGGTGTCTGAGGATTTCTCAAAGCCCGCCCTCCCTCCTGTGAGGCACATCACAGACAGAAGAGATTTGATCTGGTGTAAGTCATTTAATGCTTCTCTGAGTCATAAATACGCTGCATAACTTACACTGCTTAAGAAATCTGTTTTTATCCATCAGAATGATCAATGACACATTTTGTTTTGGATTCTCCATCAGACGCCTGTGATCTCACCCTGGACCCAAACACAGCAAACGGCTACCTCCATCTGTCTGAGGACAACAAGAAGGCAACATGTGGTAGCTGGCAGAATCCTCCTGATCACCCAGAGAGGTTTGACAGTCTTACTCAGGTGTTGTGCAAAGAGGGGCTGACTGGGCGCCATTACTGGGAGGTAAAGATGAGTAATGGTTCGAATGGTTCTGTTTCTATAGTTGCTGCGTACAAGGGAGTGGCTCGAAAAGGAAGAGGTTATGACGCCATTCTTGGATATAATTCAATGTCATGGGCTTTCGGCACAAACGCAAGCAAACTTAGGGCTTGGCATAATGGTCATATGTGGGCTGCTCGTATTCCCCCTGAAAGTGTCATCAAAGTTGGGGTGTTTCTCGACCGTGAAACTCTGTCCTTCTACAGAGTCTCCTCCAACACCCTGAGACATCTTTACACCTTTAAATCCAGCTTCACTGAGCCTGTGTATCCAGGCCTGTGGGTTTATTGGACTGGCGATTATGCGCGCATTTGCCCATTTGACTAAGAGCAGTGACAGCCGTGTTAGATTCTCTGTCTGTTAAAAGTCTTATTGATAACATTCAGACACTAAACGAGTCATTCCATCCCCCCCTTCACCACACAACACTGCTGTTGTTCCTATCATCTGCCCCATAGATTTATAAAGTAACCAGATACCAGATGCAAAGATGGTGCCTAAGGAGAATCACTCGCCTTGTGCATACGCCCAAAAAGTTTACTTCCTGGTTATGCAGCTCACTGAATATGTCCAGGAGAGTTTCAAATGTTTTACAAATATAAAACCACCATGGATCGAACATTCTTAATCGACCCTGTGCAGTTCTTTTTGAAGTCTTTTTGGGCCGCAGTGCATCGTGTGACGATAGTGATTTCACAGTTTGACTGCTACGAAAACTGGCTTCAAAGCCTGGCCCTCTTCCTGAGGGGCTTGAGCGGCGCCCTCCAGCACCTGATTGACCCTCTTGAGTGGTTGCCAGTCTGTTGTAGCTAATTTTGCCAATGCTATCCAGCTACCTAAAACTAGCTAATGCAAACAATGACATTAATGTTGCTAACGCTAAGTAGTTAACATTAGGGCAGTACAGTTGCTGCGTCCATACTGTAGAACTCAGACATTCTAACGTTATTCAAACAAACTGGTAACTACTCAGACTGTAGATGCTGAAGAAACAGAGATACCACGTGATTCCAACAGAGTTATTCTATGGCTGACAAACCTGTTAGAAGCTGAAACCAACTGTCTGTATTCTGACACAGAGTTAAACAAAACAATCACTTTGGACCTGACAAACTTTTTAAAATGTACTATCACAATCAGAATAATGTTTTTAAAAAATGATTTGTCTACATGTTATCAGTATTACCTCTAACAGGGATCTGTGTTCACATTTAAATCTTAAAACAGGCTTGAACACGTACTGAACACAGATTTAGATGAATTCAAACAAGGAGGAAACAGGACAGCTGACGATGTGACGTGTGTGATTTTCTTTGCATTAGTTCCTTTTGATTCTTCGCACTTTTGTGCTTCACGGTCATGTTTTTTAATTATTTGCTTGTTGCTTCCCACATATTTTTTTTAATTATGACTTTCTATAATTCCTGACACTTAAAGAGACAGAGCTTATAGTGAAACACAGCTGGTTCATCATCACAGTTTGTTAAATAGAAGCTCATAGCTCATGTAGAATGTAGGTTAGGATATAAGATGGTTTAAGTGCTGATGGTTTGATTAACATTTGTTTCTTTTTCTTTGTGCATTATTTTTTAAAGAATTGTCTTTTCAGAGTAAAAGAGAGATCTGATCTGACCTAAAGTTCAGTGAATGTCTTATTAAGCACTCTAATTAATTCATGTTCGGATTTAAAAAATAAACTCTGTTAAGTCTTTAAGCACAACACTGATGTTATAGAGCTGAAATATGTCATTTTCTATGTATTAGTTCATGTTGACTTTATGAATGATCTTCTCACACTGGTTTGGTTTAGACTTTCATTGATTGGTATATCAGATACTTGTTGATTATAACTGTATTTTATTATTCCTGATACTTATAGAGCTTACATCAATATATGATTGTTATGTCAAACACGTGTGTTAAGAGGTTTTGTTGAATTTATCTTAATGTTAAGTTGGGACACAATGTAGCTAAAGTGCAGATTGTTTCATTTAGCATGTTTCTTCATGAGGCATTTTAAAGATAATCATCTTTCTAGATTAAAAGAGGAATCTTAGTTTTTCTCAAATCTGTACTTTAACTCTGATCTTATGTTAAGTTAAGGATTTTATTGGCCACTGGCCTGCCTCCCATCTAACTTTCTTATTGTTCTTAATGAATCTTTTAAATGAACTCATTTGAAGTCAGATGGAAATAAATGTCCTGTGAGCGACTGTCCTCTGCCTGACACCTGAACAGCAGGAAGTCTAACAGACGTGTTGATGATGCCGCTGCCTCCATCAGCCGATAGATGAGTTTGTGGTTTGACTTTAAGTTGATCTACGGCTGCTGCACCACCTGACACCTTCCTGTGGCCTGTTCACCCAAAACGTACAGGCTGCTGAGACTCTCCTGATATATTGATATGCTGGATCCTGTTTGACAAACAATGTTGTCTGTTGAGAGAAATGAGCTGTGCTAAGGTTGTTGTTGAGTGTGAAGGTAGAAAATGTGAGAGCTCGGTGATGTTAGGCTGATTATTGGACGTTCTTCCTTTTTGTTTTTTGACCTTTGATTTGTGCTGACCTGAGAAAAGGACGCTTTTGTCATTTGAACTCATTTCTGTAATTTTTCTTTCAACTGTGTAATTTAAACCAAAAAAAATATAAAAGCTCAAATAAAACTGGAGTGTATTATGTACATTCCAACCAAAACTCTTGACTTGGCTTCTTTTTGAGGTGGTCTGATCTGGTCGTCCACAGCTAAAGAGATCCTGGAGTCTCTGTGAAAGGCTGACACATTACTTTAATACAAAAAGAAGTCTGAAATTGCTAAAGCTAATAAAATATATGTTATATGTGTTAAATCTGACTGGTTATTTCATTGGGTTTTTGTTCTGGTGTTGTGATTGTGAAGGTTACACTTCATTAAAGATTCTTTCATAGTTTATGCATTTGAGTAGAAGTTAATCCAACCTTTTAATTAATTGTTCAGGGTTTTCAGTGATCTTGAAGTTTCCCCATTGAAAGACACAGAGCTCACAGTTTATAGTGAGAGTTCCTCCAGTCTGACCTTTAAAATGAGTCATTCTGAGAGTACAGTAAATCCCTCACCACCTATACTGCAGACTCTGTTGTTAACTGGACACACGGACATAAAGAAGTCCTGAAATGAAGGATGAATGATGAATACTTTTGCACACCACACTTTTTTGTTTTTCATTTGTAAAAAAATTAAAACCATTTTCCTTCCTCTGCATAATTATGCATCACTTTGTGTTGGTCTATCACATAGAATCCCAATAAAATAAATTTACATTCAACGTAACAAATTGTGGAAAAGTTCAAGGGGGATGAATACTTTTGCAAGCCCCCCCCCCCCCCCCACACACACACACACACACACACACACACACATATATATATATATATATATATATATATATATATATATATATATATATATATATATATATATATGCATGTATACCAGATGAATGGTTTGTTTTGATGCCATGAGGTGAATGACCGGTACCAGCGGCTCAGCGCAGCTCGCCTCACCTTTTCCTCCTAGTACTGGTCGCCATAGCAACGCTGCGCGGTAGAGACCAGATCTGACGAATCAGCGGGCCAGGTGTCAGGTAAGGTATGCACCCGCATAGTCCGCATATAGCAAGAAACGGCTTTGTTGTTATGGATGACTGTTACCTTTTGATTTGTAAGATTATCTGCTGTGTGATATTTTGAAGTTTATTTGTGATTAAAGAATTTAAGAGTTGAATGATGTTGGAATTTTATACACTCTGTCCACTGCACCTTATATTTTATCTTGCACTACAATTACTCTGCTTGCTTATTTATACACTTTTATACATTTTGTGCATTTTGTATATTACATTCTTATTGCTATTTAATATGTCTAGGTTGTTCCCCTTATGTCATTGTGTTGTTATTGTCTCTGTGTGTAATGCTGCTGCTACACTGTAATTTCCCAGCTTGGGATCTATAAAGTCTATCTATCAATCTATCTATCTATCTATCTATCTATCTATCTATCTATCTATCTATCTATCTATCTATCTATCTATCTATCTATACGATAATTTAGTCAATTCTTTTATTTAACTGGAAACAGACCTCCAGGTGGAGCACTGCACTTTAAAATGAAAACAGATAATAAAGTATCATAACAAACCACTTGAATCAATATCCAATATCAAACTGTTTTCAGTCTTAACAGATAACAGATATTAGATGTTGGTGCTTTAGACTTGTGTTGTTGTGCATCTCTGTGGAGAAATGAAACATCATGTACAAACACTTTGTTTTGTTTTTCTTTAACACAGATTTTATTCTGCAGGAAACAGGAAGGTGAAAGAGGAAGTGGTAAATTTCCTGAATCATTTCCTGATCACGCCCTCATTTCCTGAGGGCGTGATCCTGCCTCCGGTCCTCACCATTGACGTCATACTGGGGCTGCTGGGAAACGTAGTTGCTCTGTGGATCTTCTGCTTTAAACTGAAGGCCTGGAACCCCAACAACCTGTTCCTCTTTAACCTGGTCATTGCAGACTTTCTGTCTCTGGTGAGTCTGCCGCTGAGGACCGATGCCTTGCTCAGGGGCTACTGGGTGTTTGGAGATGGCTTGTGCCGGATCAACCTCTTCCTGATGTTTTCAAACCGCTCAGCCAGCATCGCACTCATGACTGTGGTGGCAATTTACCGCTACTTTAAGGTGAGCAAATGAGAAAACATTACATTATTATGGTTTTGTTGAGCTGATGTGATGCTCCAGAGTCTGGGTCTAAAAGAGCAGCCACCTTTTGTACAAGCTGAACTTGAGTTTGATTAAGACAGGAAACAAGTGACTTACAGAAATCAAAACGAGAGAAGATGAACGTGTGAATGATCAGTCAGAGGTGGATGGTAGGGATCTGATTTTTGAAACGTTTCTTAATTTAAAGAGACAGGATTGAACTCGTCTCCTGATGTGATGGTTGAAGTTATCCTGGAGTTTGGTTTGACTGATGGGGCAACTGGACCAATCTGCTGAAGGATGTTATCTGAGGAATTATTGGGGCTGATGATGAGAAGCTCGGAGGAAATGACGAGACATCCAAGTGAAATGAGTAAAGTAAATTAAAGTAGTGCAGAAATGGATTAAATGTACAGCGACAACTATTAAAAATGGGACAAGTGGAAACTCCCAAATTTACCCAAAGAAATACAAGTTCTGAAAAACGTTTTCGTCAAACATTTACATTCACGTTGAAAAGTTATTTTGATTGTCGAGTCTGAGCTCAGTAGGTCGATTCTACACCAACAGTGTCTATAACATTAAAACGATCCAGCTGTTTTGTTGATCGTCACACTCAACACAACGACAGTTTGAAGGAGACTTTGAAATAAAATGCGTAAAGATGACAGATCTGATCCTCATTTATCTTTGCTCATTTAAATGAACCCTGTCCCGTTTGCCTCCAGGAGACGACAGTATAACATCAGCTTTCTGACAGGTTTTTGCCCTAAATGATGTAAAATGATGCATCATACCTGTCGTCCTGCTGCAGGTGGTTCACCCTCACCACTGCTTCAACCGTATGACCAAGAGGCAGGCGGCCTTCACATCGGTGTTTGTGTGGATGCTGGTGATCAGCCCTCGGGTTCCCATGCTGGCTTACAGCCACATCAAGGGCCGCGGCCACAACACCACCCAGTGTTTCTTCTTTACCTCCTACAAAGAGGCGTCACGGGCCATCATCATCCTGGTCAGCATGCACCGGATCCTGACGGTCCTGGAGTTCATCATCCCGCTGGCCATGCTGATGTTCTGCTCCATCCGGATCTCCAGCTTCCTGAAGGGGCGGCGGATGGGAAACCCAGACAAGGTGCGAAAGGCGATGCGAGTGTGTGCCGCCATTGTGGCGGTGTTCATGGTGTGCTTTTTACCCACCACGGTGACAACCATCGGGGTGTGGGTCATCCGCTCGTACCGCCCGTGGGACTGCACCTCCTTCTACACGTTTACCCAGCTCACCATCGTGTCTTTGGGGCTGAACTTCCTGAACTCTGCCCTCGACCCCATCATCTACGTCTTCTCCAGCTCCATGTTCAGGAGGGCCCTCTGCAGCTCGCTGCCCCGCGCCCTCCGCTGCAGGCAGGACAAAGGTGACGGCGAGAACGCGGCTTCTACGTCAGGAAGTCAGTCGACCACCCAGCAGGAACTCAAATCCATGATGGCTGACAGAAGGAGTGAGGCCACGTAATGAGCTCTGCCTTGATAATGACTGGACCAAAAACTCTTTTTCTGATCTAGCATCCTAAAAAAAACAGTTTCTGATTTGTGCCATCGAGCTACGGATGGATTTTAATTGTTTTACTTACTAATCTTAAACTCTTGATTTACTGCAAAGTTTTACCCTCCCATGTGAAGTTCTCAACACTTTTACTCTCTTGCACATATTGACAAAAATGTTACAAAGCTCCAGTATGTCTCCATGAGAGACATTTACACAATATTCACCCTGAAACATTTTGTATATTTGGAATCTCTACTACTGCTCCGTCTGCTCCTACTGCTGCTGTTTCAAAGGTAAAATGAAGCCGGACTCACAGATAGAAATAAATCTGCTCATGGGTTCACTGTAGATTGTGATATGTAATGTGCTCCATCTAGTGGACAGATCGTTAATCAGCTGATCAGGTTCTTTGTCTCACATCAAATGTATGAACTGTGCATACACACGAGAAATAAACTTAATAAACACATAAAGTGTGTACTGATACACATCTTTACTGTGCACTCATTCTTTTCAGTCTGATTATTGTTTGGTTATCCTACTGTGTGTACATTCAATGTTTCAGGAAACATTTTTTTTAATTCAAGTTTAAAGAAATGCTTGTAAGAGGATGTTTAATCTCATCATTTCTATGTAATAGATTATAAAAACCCTTTTTTGTATTTGAGACTGTTTTATTGTTTTGACAATGATAAAACACATACTGGGGTTCAGTAAAAGTCTGGCAGAAGTGAGAGAAGGCAGCACACTAAGTTACTTCTCTCTTTATTTCTTTAAAGAACAATGTTATCACCTGACTACAGGTCTCAGCCCTGAAGCCATTTACCTGAATAAATAATACGTCAAGGTGTGTCATGGGAGGAGTCGATGGAAGAGAGAGAGAGAGATCTGACAGTATAAAAGTTTCCTCCCAGAACCAAAATTCATCAGACAAGCAGCTCCAGTTGGAAGTCAAGAAGACTCACACACGACTCAGCTGATCTGCACAACTTCACCAGGTGAGGACAAACTGGGCTGATGGGTGACAGAAACAGATCTGTGTTTAGACTGAACTCCAGTCTGTGTTACAGAGTGGAACATTCATGTAACGTCTCTTTACATTCACTGCATGTGTCACTAACAAATGGGCTGCAGATGTCTGGGGTGCACCCAGGGATCCAGATCAGAGCTTTGCTGGGGTCTCTAAAAGTAACTCTAACCCTTACAAACGTTAGGATAATAGTGGAACAGGTGTGTTTTGTGACAGAGAGAGATAATAGTATATACCTATATCAGTGGAGCAAACGGATCCAATGTTTTATTACACAAATAAAGGAATATATTCATGTAAAATGTTTGCTGAATGAACATGTAAGCCAAAATAGATAAGAATGTGTTGCAGACAGCGTTTCACAAAGTTTATACTGATCCTTCTAATCAACAAGTCTTAAAACTGAGTGTTTTTTAAGGGAGTCTGGTGACTTTCTCCATGTTCTTTTCCCCCCAAAGAAGTGGCCTACTAGTTAATGTTAACTGGATTTGTATAATTTGACATGTTTGCTGTGGATGTGTTCATTAATGTGGTGTAAATGCTGAAATCAGTAGAAACAGTGTGTTCAAAGAGCTGCTGGGAGGTAAGACTCACCTCAGACACAGAAGCAGCCACGAAGCACTTGAAACACCAAAACCACAAATTTTTTTACATCTAACCCTAACCCGACACTTTTTCTAAATGAGGAACAATCTTAATGTGTTGCATTTAAAGCTGAATTTATAAGAAGGCACCAACAATTTAAAATTTACGATAGCTGTTTCACAATGTTTGCTAAGTTTCTCCTCATTATGCAACAACTCTTAAAATCCCTGGATTTGTAAGGGAGTCTGGGATATTGCTGTTACTGGTGACTTCACTTGTATACGTGGTTAATGTCTGTGACTGCCACACACACTCAGCAGCCCACTGCCTGCAACAATTGTGTCAAAAAGATCACAACAACAGTTCATTCTTTTAAATAAGAAAAGCTGGGACAGTGTCACACACCACTTTTCTTTTAACTCATTTATATCTTTAATGTAAACATTTCTCATTACTTTGAAAAATGTATTTTTTGTGATTAAAATACTGGTTGTTGGTAATATATCAGTGAACTCCACATATGTGTAATTTTACAGCCGAGGATCACATCCTCGTCCCTCAGCAAAGACGAGTGCCTGTTTACATGCTCCAGGTCCGAATCACCTGGATCCTGAAGGGAAAGTGAGAAGTGCTCTGATTGGTTTAATTTATGTTCCATCCAAAACAAATCCATGACTAATTCAGAGACTGAACAAAGCCTCTTTGCGTCCAGACTATCTGCTGTTTGATGAGCTAAATGGACTTGGACACGCCCTAAACGCACCACCACCATGTGCTTTAGACTGTTAAGCCCTTTGACTTGCTGTCGCTTTCTGCTGCCTCTACATAGCAATCTGCCATCAATGCACCTGATCACACCTCACTTACAGTCCAACACGTCACAAGTACATTTGCTTTTTAAACAACGTGGACACTGAGTGTGAAAATGACAACTGAGTCAGGCTGAAACTAGCTGTGAGACTTGCTTTGCACCAAGTGTAAGGTGGAGCCCTGTAACAGTGAATATTGTTGGAATATAGAGCTATTAAACACTGATGTTAATAAAACCATATCACAGCAGCTCTAAGTGTAAATGAAGTCCTGAAGGTTGTGGTGTCTCTTGAACAGATTGAAGAAAATGTCCTCAGCAGTCATGAACGTCGCTGCCCTGGGTCGACCTTTCACCCTAGGAATGCTCTATGATGCTCGCAGAGATGAACTGATCCCAGGTGAGTCTTGACATATAAACTAATATTGTATTTAAAACAATACTGTATATAGTATATTTATAAATATGTTCAGGAAATGTCCAAGCTGCTCTGGTCCCTGGCCCACAAATCTAGTTCTGCAGATTTTCTCAATCATGTTTGTTTGGACCCCAACAAATGTCACATCATCCTGATTTTACTAGTTTGTTCAGTTAAAATTAGAACTCTGACCCAAAAACCATCATTCTCTCTGACCTCTCTAATCATGTCACAGTTGAAATATGATTCTTTGACCACATCATGCAGCCGATCCAAGATCCAAGTCCACAGTGATTCCTGGGAATTGATGATAGGGCAGCTGTGGTTATTAGAAATGACTAATTATTCATAATGATTATTAAAATTAAATCAATAAAAATACAAATTAAGATTAAATCATTAAACGGGGCCGCTCCCTGGAATCAGGGACCAATAACCAGACCAAAATATTCTCAAAGAAGGGTGAACTTTAAGTGTAAATATTTGTACAGTATTTAGTGAAGGAAATGAATCTCAGCACTGACACTGACTCACAACCAGAAAATATCACGCATACATGCACAAAATAATCACAGAAAACTGCTATGTACAATACCATCCATCCATCCATCCATCTATCGTCAACCGCTTATCCAAAATCGGGTCCCGGGGGCAGCAGCTTCAGTAGCGAGCCCCAGACTTCCCTTTCCCCGGCCGCATCGGCTAACTTTGACTGGGGAAGCCCCAGGCGCTCCCAGGCCAGAGAAGAGATATAATCCCTCCACCTGGTCCTGGGTCTACCCCGAGGTCTCCTCCCAGTTGTACTTGCCAGGAACACCTCCCTAGGAAGGCGCCCTGGTGGCATCCTCATCAGTTGCCTGAACCACCTCAACTGGCTCCTTTCCACGCAAAGGAGCAGCGGATCTACTCCAAGTCCCTCCCAGATGGCTGAGCTTCTCACCCTATCTCTGAGGGAGACCCCAGCCA
Source organism: Diplodus puntazzo (assembly GCA_963678695.2). Classification (NCBI taxonomy): domain Eukaryota; kingdom Metazoa; phylum Chordata; class Actinopteri; order Spariformes; family Sparidae; genus Diplodus; species Diplodus puntazzo. The sequence continues at coordinate 26,299,121 of OZ023176.1, read as the reverse complement.
CCCCGTGAAAGAAAACCCATTTCGGCCGTTTATACCCGCAATCTCATTCTTTCGGTCATGACCCATCGCTCATGACCATAGGTGAGGGTAGGGATGAAGACTGACCGGTAGATCAAGAGCTTTGCCTTCCGGAGTAAGCAATCCACCGGTTTCCGACTGAGAACCATGGCTTCAGACTTTGAGGTGCTGATCCTCATTCCTGCTGCACAGTCCTGGTGGAGGCCAATGCCCACTTGGAACAAGTCCGACTTACTTCCGAGTACACGCACGCAGCTCTCACTTTGAGAATATAGAGATTGGATGGCCCTGAGAAGGGACCCCCTCACCCCATACTCCCACAGCACCTCTCACAGAACATCCCGGGGGACCCAGTCGTACGCACTCTTCAGATCTACAAAACACATGTAGATTGGGAGATTGTACTCCCAGGCCCCCTCCAGGACCCCAGCCAGAGTAAAGAGCTGGTCCGTTGTTCCACAACCAGGACCGAATCTGCATTGTTCCTCTTAAATCTGAGGTTCGACAATCGGCCGGACCCTCCTTTCCAGCACCTTGGAGTAGACTTTCCCAGGCAGTCTGAGTAGTGTGATACCTCTGTAATTGGCACACACCCTCTGGTGCCCCATCTTAAAGAGAGGGACCACCACACCTGTTTGCCACTCCTTCGGCACCAACCCCGATGCAATGCAATGGAATTTATTGTTATAAGCAGATTGATCAATAATAATTTTAAATAAACAAAATCCATCGCTCGACTAAAGCAGCTATGATTGGGGTTTGGCTGAATATATTGTAAATGCCTCGTGGTAGCACCGCTTTTCGAAACAATATCTTTTGTGTGTATCCAAAAGTGCACTTGGATCCAACGGTGTTGTTCAAATCCTGCACATTTGTTCCATAGACTTCCTTTGGGTGACGTATTCACGTCCACCATTTTTGAATTCCAGATACATCATTCAATTCTTATCAGTAATTATTAATTTCTCATAATCACACCTGCCCTACCATCAATTCCCAACAACTGATTTTTTCCAATTTCTTTAGGTTTGACATTGTGGGATGAAAAAACTCTTAAAGAGAAGACAGTTGAAACGTTAAAACCATGGAGTGACTTTTACCATTCTGCATCTGATTCCATTGAATCCAAATCCTCTCTGATGGACATCGAAGCTTCTCTGAAGGCCAGTTTCCTGTGTGGACTGATTGAAGTTGATGGATCTGCCAAGTATCTGAATGATACGAAGAAATTCAAGAATCAGAGCAGAGTGACGTGTCGGTTCAAAGCGACCACACACTTCAATCAGTTGTCAGTGATTCAAGGTGAAACCATGAACACCCAACAGAAAGATGTCATCAAGAAGGGCATGGCAACACATGTAGTCACAGGAATCCTTTATGGGGCAAATGCTTTCTTCGTGTTTGACAGTGAGAAATTAGAAGCCAGCAGCGTTCAGGACATCCAGGGCCACATGGAGGCTGTGATCAAGAAGATCCCCTCATTTAATATTGAGGGTCAAGCTGACATCAAGCTGACTGATGAAGAAAAAGAACTGACCAACAAATTCTCTTGCAAATTCTACGGAGACTTCATTCTTGAAAGCAACCCTGCAACATTTGTAGATGCAGTGAAGACCTTTGTAGAGCTTCCAAAGCTGCTGGGAGAAGATGGAGAGAAGACTGTTCCTCTGAAGGTCTGGCTGCTGCCTCTGAAGGTCTTTGACATGACTGCAGCTGAGCTGAAGAGAGAGATCAGTGTTGGATTAGTGTGGAAGGTGCAGAATGCTCTTGAAGATTTAAGAGAAATACAAATGAGATGCAACGATTCTCTGGACGACACAGTGGTCCAGAATCTTCCACAGATCCAAGAAGAATTAAACAAGTTCAGAAACTGTTGTAATCGTCACGTATCTAACCTCCAGACGACCATGGCGAAGGAACTTCTCTCAATCCGTGAAGGTAAAGAAGACGAATGCTCAGTAAAGAAATTCCTTGATGACAGAAACAAGACACCATTCAGTCATGAAAAACTGGACAAGTGGCTGGATCATAAAGAGAGAGAAATCAACGTCATCAGGTCCTGTGTGGAAATGATGGAGGGAACAAAGATCGTCCATAATCAGTCAGAGCTGGACAGAGAGGTTCTTGCTGCAGGTGTCGATGATGCTCTGTGCTTCGTCTTCACCTCCCTGCAGAGTGCTGACCCCTGCCTGGATGAGATGGACAAATACCTGGATTCACTTGAAGGAAGTACCAATGAAGACCTGGATTCACCTAAAGGAAGAACCAATGAAGTCCCATGGTACTACTCAGATGATGTTTTTACCCAAATGAGAGAAAAAGCCAAATGTTTCCAAGGATTTGCCAAGTCCTTGAAGAGCAACAGCAGATTCTGTTTCCTGGTAGCTGCCATCACAAATGAGAAATACACCGGAGCAACCATCTACCACTACAAGAACGGCAAACTGGTGTCTGAGGATTTCTCAAAGCCCGCCCTCCCTCCTGTGAGGAACATCACAGACAGAAGAGATTTGATCTGGTGTAAGTCATTTAATGCTTCTCTGAGTCATAAATACACTGCAAAACTTCCACTGCTTAAGAAATCTGTTTTTATCCATCAGAATGATCAATGACACATTTTGTTTTGGATTCTCCATCAGACGCCTGTGATCTCACCCTGGACCCAAACACAGCAAACGGCTACCTCCATCTGTCTGAGGACAACAAGAAGGCAACATGTGACAGCTGGCTGAACTATCCTGATCACCCAGAGAGGTTTGACAATCTTACTCAGGTGTTGTGCAAAGAGGGGCTGACTGGGCGCCATTACTGGGAGGTAGAGATGAGTAATTGTTCGTGGTATAATTCTGTTTATATACTTGCTGCGTACAAGGGAGTAGCTCGAAAAGGAAGAAGTTATGACGCTGAGCTTGGATATAATTCAATATCATGGGCTTTCGGCAAAAACGCAGGCAAATTTAGGTCTTGGCATATTAAGCAGATGTGGGCTGCTCCTCTTCCCCCTGAAGGTGTCAGCAAAGTTGGGGTGTTTCTCGACCATGAAGGTGGAACTCTGTCCTTCTACAGAGTCTCCTCCAACACCCTGGAACATCTTTACACCTTTGACTCCAGCTTCACTGAGCCTGTGTATCCAGGCCTGTGGGCTTATTGGACTGGCAATTATGTGCGCATTTGCCCAGTTGAACACCAGCAATGACAGCCGTGTTAGATTCTCTGTCTGTTAAAGGTCTTATTGATAACTTTCACACACTAAACGAGTCATTCCATCTCCCCCTTCACCGCACAACACTGCTGTTGTTCCAATCATCTGCCCCATAGATTTATAAAGTAACCAGAAAACAGATGCAAAGATGGCCTCCAATGAGAATCGCTTGCCTTGTGCATACACCCAAGAAGTTTATTTCCTGGTTATGCAGCTCACTGAATATGTCCAGCAGAGTTTCAAAAGTTTTACAAATATAAAACCACCACGGATCAAACATTCATAATTGTCCCGTTTGCAGTTCTTGGGGTCAACAGTTTTACAGATGTCTCTTTCATAATGGCATTCTACAGGGAAATGCTTTTAAGGTTGCAGGGGATTTTTTTGCTCATTAACTTATGCAACGAAGTCTTTTTGGGCCGCATGGATCATGTGACGATAGTGATTTCACAGTTTGGCCGCTACAAAAACTGGCTTCAAAGCCTGGCCCTCTTCCTGAGGGGCTTGAGCGGCGCCCTCCAGCACCTGATTGACCCCCTTGAGTGGTTGCCAGTCTGTTGTAGCTAATGTTGCCAATGCTATCCAGCTACCTAAAACTAGCTAATGCAAACAATGACATTAATGTTGCTAACGCTAAGTAGTTAACATTAGGGCAGTACAGTTGCTGCGTCCATACTGTAGAACTCAGACATTCTAACGTTATTCAAACAAACTGGTAACTACTCAGACTGTAGATGCTGAAGAAACAGAGATACCACATGATTCCAACAGAGATATTCTATGGCTGACAAACCTGTTAGAAGCTGAAACCAACTGTCTGTATTCTGACACAGATTTAAACAAAACAATCACTTTGGACCTGACAAACTTTTTTAAAATGTACTATCACAATCAGAATAATGTTTTTAAAAATGATTTGTCTACATGTTATCAATATTACCTCTAACAGGGATCTGTGTTCACATTTAAATCTTAAAACACGCCTGAACACGTACTGAGCACAGATTTAGATGAACTCATTAAAACAGGAGGAAACAGGACAGCTGACGGTGTGACACGTTTGTGATTTTCTTTGCATTAGTTCTTTTTGATTCTTCGCACTTTTGTGCTTCACGTTCAGGTTTTTTTTCCCCCATATTTCTTACATTGCGACTTCTTATAGTTCCTGACACTTAAAGAGACAGAGCTTATACTGAAACACAGCTGGTTCGTCATCACAGTTTGTTAAATAGAAGCTCATAGCTCATGTAAAATGTAGGTTAGGATATAAGATGGTTTAAGTGCTGATGGTTTGATTAACATTATTTTTTTTAAAGAATTGTCTTTTCAGTGTAAAAGAAGAATCTCACCTGACCTAAAGTTCAATCGAACTAATTCATGTTCTGATAAAAAATAAACTCTGCTAAGACTTTAAGCACAACACTGATGTTATAGAGCTGAAATATGTCATTTTCTATGTATTAGTCCATGTTGAGTTTGTGAACAATCTTCTCACACTGGTTTGGTTTAGACATTCATTAATTGGTATATCAGATACTTGTTGATTATAAGTTTATTTTATAATTCCTGATGCTTATAGAGCTTAGAGAGAACAATATCTCCCAAAATGTACAGGCTGCTGAGACTCTCCTGATATATTGATATGCTGGATCCTGTTTGACAAACGATGTTGTCTGTTGAGAGAAATGAGCTGTGCTGAGGTTGTTGTTGAGTGTGAAGGTAGAAAAGGTGAGAGCTCAGTGATGTTAGGGCTGATTATTGGACGTTCTTCCTTTTTGTTTTAGGACCTTTGAATTGTGCTGACCTGAGAAAAGGAAGCTTTTGTCATTTGAACTAATTTCTGTACTTATTCTTTCAACTGTTTGTGATTTAAACCAAAAAAATATGAAAGCTCAAATAAAACTGGAATGTATTATGTACATTCCAACCAAAGCTCTTGACTTGGCTTCTTTTTGAGGTGGTCTGATCTGGTCGTCCACAGGTAACGAGACACGTTCATTTAATACAAAAAGACGTCTTAAAGGGATGTTCCGGTGTAAGTTTAATCTATGGACTAACACAACGTGACACCAAGTATCAAATCAATTTCAAATCAAATCAATTTTATTTATATAGCCCACAATCACATTGCCTCGATGGGCTTCACAATCTGTACAGTGAAAAACAAGTAAGACTCCCCTCGAGAGATCAATTTGCAGACCGCTAGCTTACATAGTTTTAGCAATCTCAGAAAAAGACCACACGAAAACAATACATTGCACCCCAGGGATTGTCCCGCTCTGCAGTCTCAGGAGCGGTGTCCCTGCAGATAGAAACTGAGTCCCAAACGTGGTTGCAAGTTCACACCATGAAAGACCCCAGCATCCACACCAGCGTCCAGCCTAGTCAGCCTGTAATTCCCCAGCTTCTAGCTGATCCGGAACAGGCCTGTGAACCGGGCTACTAGTTTAGAAGTTAAAGTCGGACTTCGCATCAGATCTAGGGTGGGACTTCGCCCTGACAAGGTCACCAACAGCAAAGGTAGCCTGACAGCATCTGAAGTCATAGTAGTGTTTTTGTGTGTTGTGACTGTGGTCAGGTGCTGCTCTGGCGTGGTCATGAGCTTCCTGGAGGGAGGCTCTAAGAGTCTCTGGGTAAGGCATTTATCCACACTGTCACAGGAAGGTTGTGTAATAACTTCAATGGGGTTTCCAGCTCCACACTATACAGCATACTTATCCCATGACGTGTGCTTGTCCCCCAACCTAGGCACATATGGCTGTTTTGAGCATCCCATTCACCCATTCTGTTGCGTTTGTTTGGGGGTGGTTAACGGTGGTTAGTCTGTGCACCTAAGCCGACGGTTGCCATGACATTTGCAAACAACTCACTCATGAAGGCTGTACCTCTGTCAGAAATAAGGTAGGTTGGGGCACCATGTCTGGCAAAGACATCGCTGACAAGCTTCCCAGCTTCCCAGCTTCCCAGCTGCCACTTTAGCTGTCGCTCCCCTGACTGCACACACTTCAATCCACTTCGATAAATAGTCAATGTTTTTTTTTAAGTATATTTCTGGCCTTTTGGCTTGCTTCACAGAACAGCTGAATATGTGACAGGAAACAGGTTGAGAGAGAGGGGGAGCGACAAGCAGTAAAGTTCCTCAGGTCAGGACTCGAACCCAGGGGCCGCTGCAGCGAGGACAAAGCCTCTGTACATGGGACACATGCTCTACCCACTGAGCTACACAGCGTCTCACTGCCAGGGTTTTGAAGGCAAGATAGGAACCATGGGGACAGCTGATTTCCTCTGAGATGGCTTGGTGAGCTGACAGGAGGTGATGTAGCACTTGATGTCTGCTGCCATCTTGGGCCAAAAAAACCTGAACCCCACCCTTGCTAGAGTCTTTGAAATACCCAGGTGACCCGCAATGAGGTGGTCATGTTAGTAGTTGAGCAAGGTGCCACGGATTGATGTGGGGGCATAGAGTTTGAGTTGCTTTAATGGGTGCAAACCACTTCGGCTTTCAACTTTGTTTAGGGAATGTGTGACGACCCTCCCTGCTCTCTCTCCCTCTTCTGACATCAGCAGGGTCGTCAGCAGCATTGGCACCACCTGGGCTGTGAGAGTCTGGGTACTCTCCCTGGAGCTCAGTAGCTGTTGGCTCTCCTCTCAGAGACACTTTGTTCAGCTTTTGTTTGGCATTTGGGTTTTTGTACATCCTTCTTACAACATTACACCCACACCTCTCCACTCATGCATTCACCTACGCCACTGATTCCACTGACTACACACGCCATGATTAGTCTAGGTTACTTTTTAAAGTTACTTTTTCTTTAATAAATAATTAGTTAATTGTCTCATGTGTGCATCTCCTTGCTTTGTCATGGCCGTGCGGTCCAGTTTGTGACATATGCTACAACAACCTCTCGACCCTCCTTATCTTTCTGCATCAAGGCTGCTCCGAGGCCAAAATCACAAGCATCCGCATGAACGAAAATGGGCCGTGCAAAGTCAGGAAAACCTAAGACAGGCGCTGATGTGACACATTCTTATAAAATGTCCATGGATTCCTTACACTTTTATTTCAGTGAAAAGCAGTGTCCTTTCTGGTGAGTGCGTGCAGGGGCTCAGCATGGTGCACATAATCATGGACAAAACGACAATAATAACCTGTCAGTCTAAGGAACTGTCTCACCTGTTTTACTGAGGATGGGGTAATGAACTCCAGCACTGCTTTGATTTTGTCTAGGTCTGGTTTAATGCCTGTGGGTATGATTCAGTAGCCGAGGAAATTGAATTCTAATGGGCCTCTAAAGTCCACACGGAACCTTGGTTCAGAACAGGGCTTGGTTGCAATCACGACTGGGGCAGCCCATGGGCCAGTGAATAGCTCAATGATGCCGTCGTGTAACATCTGTTGCACCTGCTCCTCGATGATTTTCTTTTTCGATGGGGAGGTTTATAGGTTTTGCATCAACTGTATCTATCATGTGTTCAGTCAGGGAAGTGTGTCTGAGATGACCATCAAACTTGGATCAATAAGGACGATCAGTACCCAGCAAAGCTCCTCCCGTCAGCGCAGGCCTCCTCTGGACAATGGCCGGGCCGCTAACCTAGCTCCTGCTAGCTAGCTTAGCTCCGGCTAGCTAGCTTAGCCGAACTCGCTTCGTGTCCAATACAACACAAACACTTCGACTGCGATGGAGAGTCCAACTCACACACTCACAGCACGGCGTCCGACAACAGTTCACAGTCCGTTAGTGATAAAACACGACACTGACGGACACACACAGCCCACTGTTAGCTGCTCAACGCCATTAACTCTCTGCTCCTTCTTTCTCGTCATTCACGCTCCAGTCAACCCGGAAGTGTATAAACTCTTACAGGTCATGAACTCTCACACGTAATAAGAATTACTTTAACTTCTTTTAAACATTCAGAACCCATGAAATTATATTTAAATGTCACACATTTTAAACAGAAACTATTTATACATTTCAATATCTTATTTATCTCAAAATATGTCATGCAAATTTTAACTTCTTAACAACTGGCGTTTTATCTTTAACTTGGTCTCAGGAGAGAGAAAAAAAGAATAAATAATATTTTTACATAACATTGGCCATTGCTAATGACATACACAGTAATTAATCTAGCATACTTTAATTAAATAAATCAATTCAAGCTAAAATTTAAGAGTCTATAATTAGACTATACTGGGCCTCATCTATTTATACCAGAGATTTTCTTACAATGAAGTTACAACCTTTTAGAAAAATGTCACCTGGGGTAAAACTCCCCCTGCTACCCTGATTTGCATTTGTATAGCTCACAGCATTTTCATTTACATGTTAAAGCCTCCCCTAGAATCAGGGGGAGGGGGGTCATGGGGGGACAACTGCCAAGCAAGGCCCACGTCAATTTCCGACAATTTACGTCAGTTTTCGGTGTTGCCTGCAAATTGCCGTGAATTGTCGCAAACCTGAAATTCCACGACAATTTACAGTGCCGCATACTGACGAAAATCCCACTTTGATAACCTGGTAACTCGTTTCAATGATGTGAGGAATAATGTTCGTTACTCTGGATATCTACAGTGATCAGCATGAGGCACTCGTCATTGTAATTAAGTTGTATTGGTCAGAAATAGAACAATCAGGGCTTATATTGTTGTTATTTTGAATGCGCCATCCTGGTTATCTGGCTTCCTCTGTTACCGTGGTTACAAGCCTGCAAGTGCACAGCAGGCTCTTCTGTGGGAGGGGCTTAGAGGGCAGAGAGGAAGAAGGACTGAGCTGTGCTCATTCTTATGTCTTATTCTTATGTTAAGTCCACTTTTTTCTCAAAACTCCAGACTGCAGCTTTAATGTTCATAAAACTCACTCACTGGACATGTTACAAGGGTAAAAAAAACATGTTCACCCTTTAAATTACAGATAAATAAAATATGGACTTCCTACTTCAGCAATTTCAACTTTTAATCATCTTTATCACTTTTTTATCTCATAATTTTGATTTCTTATTTTATCATGGCTCATTAGAACCATTCACTCAACCAAAAGATGCAGTTCATGTGTTTGTATATATGAATCAATACAACTGTATTCAGGGTTTTCTGATGACCAATGAGCCTTTTAACATGACAAACCAGGATTAGCTAACACAGTGAGCCATCGGTCCGCAGGAGGGATGATTGTTCAGATCAGTGTGCAAGAGAGGGAAGAGGTGAAGAAAACAAAACCACAAGGATATTGGTCGGCATACTTGCAAACAATGGTTGATGAGATGTTAGGACTGTGTGAAATATGGGCCCAAAATAATGTAAATAAATAAGAAGATGAATCACATCAACAATAGGTCACTTTCCAGAGCCAGAAGGACCAAACAGCTTCAACCACTGGTCAGTGGGGATAATTTAAATATAGACAGCCTAATAAGAGTTACTGTATTTAATGTGTTAGAAGTCTATACTAGTAAACATTTACACACCTTTACACAGTGTTGGGGAAACTACTTTGCAAGTGTAGCTTGTAAAACTACACATAGTTCAGCCTGGCAGTAGTTTGAACAAACTACATTTCTACCCCTGGATATGCCTCTAAACTCGAGAGGAAAAAGTCGAAAAAAATAAAAAATGATGTTGTTTTTGGCTTGCAGAGCTCACATGTGAACACGTAGGTCGTGTCTGTAGATGCATCTATATCCAACATGTACATGCTCAAATATGGCCGTGGTTAGGCTGGTGCGTTCGGGTCGCATCGGGGGTAGCGGGAGAATTGTCCATGACGTGTTTGTGCCATATGAGCACTGCCTTCCTTGGCACAAAGACCCACCCACTCTGTGAAGCATGCCAGTTTCATGCCTTTTTTAAAAAGAAAAGGAAAACAAAATGTTTTAATATATAGGTATTTTTTTAATGAAAAAATATTTAATGTTATTGTCCAAAAAAAGTACTAAAGTGAGTAGTTACACTACAAAAAATGACCAAAAAAGTAGTTGAAATACTTGATGCAGCACAAAATATGAATGTACTTTAACTACCAGCAAGTTACAGCAAATTGTAGTTAAGCCATGTAGTTCAACTACATGTAGTTTAAGTCTCCCAAACACTGCCTTTACATGTACAAAATATGACCCTATTCATCATTATCTGCCCGCAGAGCTGCTCTTGGTTCTGTTTCATTCTCAACTCTGAGACGAGACCACATTAAAAGTCTCTGATATTGTGAAGTAAACCTGTGAATAATCAGAGAGGTTTGAGCACTCAGAGGGTCAATTAAAGTGTCAGAGGTCAAACTGTTATTCTGAGCAAAGAGGGTTTATTTCAGCATCAAATCACGGCTGAACTCAGGCGTCCATTAGCTCAGTTGTTATAGCTCGCGTCCCGTGTACAGAGACTCTGTCCTCGCTGAACCAGCCCCAGGGTTCCAGTCCCTGCCTGGAGCCCTTTGCTGCATGACTGATCCTGATTCCTGGCATCTGTAAAGCTGCTGATCAGTAAAAAGCAGAAGTGTTTCCACAGAAATGAAGAAACACCAACTGGCATCCATCACTATGACGTCCACGCCTATTCTGTGGAACTGGAGCTTCTGTGTTGAAATACTTTTTGACGGACGACTAAATCAGATCATCTGTGATTTGTCATTGCGTATTTCAACTGAAAGAACTTTACTCATTCAAGGAAGATTTTAAGAAATGAAACAAAAGATGTTTTTCTGTTTATTACAGCGATCATGTAGACTGATGTCAGTTCATTTCTTCATACATGTCTTCTTCAGAAGGTTAATTGTTTCCTTTAATCTCACACTGCTGGGAAATATGAGTATAAAGTCGTTCTAATGAAAACAGCATTTCTGGGAACAAATACTTGAATAGTTAGCAGCATTTTAATGAGTATTATGCATTTGCATCATGTGTGTATTCTGATACACATGCAGATTTAAAATGTATTCACATTCCTGTTATTGAATCAATAGATTGTAGAGCTGGTAAACACCAAGCTCTCAACTTCCTCCTCTAGTCTCCTCATGCAGGACGTTTAAGAATAATTTAGGTGGTTGTTATTACGGTAAAACCAGTTTTACAGCTATGACACGATATAAAGCAAATTACCAAAATATTAAAAGTTTAATTAGATTAAAACAACAGTAAATTGTGTGTTTGCACAAAGCAAGCGGTGTGACAGCAACATGATTCACTGTTAGGCCATAACTCAGTGGTTACCATATTACAGTTTTTTTCAATCGCTAACAAGCGCTTACCCATACTTCAGATTTACTTTTTCATACTTTTTCTAAACTCTTAACACAGACTCACACCTACAAAACACAATTGGTCAAATTGACAATTTTCTTCTCAAAAAACACATTTTGTTAAATATATACTTACTCTTCATTTCAAAATGATAGCAATAGCTTTTCTGTTAAGGAAAATGTAAGCATTGTGGAAATGTGTTCACTGACTGCATATTGTGTGAAAACAACATGAAATATGTGAATTGCATGTTTTGCATACGAAAACCTGTAAAACTGAAACATAAAAGTCATATGCAGTTTTTGTAATGTCAACAATAGCCAGTATTTTGAAACCTGGTGTACTTTGATTGACTGCATGTACCTTGTGAAGTGAAAACAAGTGTTGTTCTTTGACAGAATAATTTCATTTTGAGTCAGATTTCCAGTCTTTTGGTAAAGTTAGTATGTGCAGAGAAAGATGTGTTCTATTTTGAAATGAAGAGTTAGTATATATTTAACAAAATGTGTTTTTGAGAAGAAAATTATCCATTTGACCAATTGTGTTTTGTAGGTGTGAGTCTGTGTTAAGAGTTTAGAAAAAGTATCTGAAGTATGGGTAAGCACTTGTTAGCGATTGAAAAAAACTATAATGTCTTTATTTTTCACCAAACAAGTCAGTGCAACATATGCACAGCAGATATATTTACATTGGAGTGGACAAAAATATGCCTACAAAACAGTAAACTGAAAAAGAAAATTGCAGAAACAACAACAACAAAATCCGACAATGCGAGAGACTGCTCTCTCTGTCCAGCCTCTCGCATTGTCAGCTCATGGTTGATGATATGATCATCTCAGGTCGCTCTGATTTCATTTGAAAGTTGTTGTCTTCTTTGCCATGAGCTCCTCTACCAGCTCTACCCCTCACTTTTCCTCTCCCTCTCATTCTCACCCTCCCTCTTCCTCTTCTTCTCTCTGCAACGTCTTCCATTGTTGTTGGAAAAAAAGATGCTCAGCCGTGGTCATTTCGTGCTGACTTCCTGATTGAAGGGGTTATAATTACAGTAACAATTGTTTGGCAGGTGGCACATGTAGTGACCAGTTAGCTCATGTAGTGTTATTGTAAATGGCAGTGTTTTGAAATCGCAAACATGTGACTTTATATCAGATTGTTATGTCTTATGCAGAGAACCGTGTTCAGTGCACTTTTTTTTGAACTGCAAAATGTGTGTAAAGCAGAAAAAGTGTTTAAAGTTTTGGAGACTTGAGAAGAGGTTTAATCTCAGTGTGTCAGTTTAAATATTTGTGCTATGCATGTCATTTTAGTGTGTTAGCAACTGGAAAAAATTGTAAAGTCAGTGGTGTGCCACCAGCACCAGGCTCTGTCAGAGGTACCGAGTCGGTGTAGAGGTGCTGAAGCATGAGGATTTTATTTCTAACAGAGACAAATACACTCTGACTGATCATAAACATGGCAGTCATTTATTCTGGTTAGTTCTGATTGTAGCAGACAGGAACCAGGTGGAGTTTATTGTTATTGTTTGTTTGTTTGTTTTAATTAGACTCTCCACATGTATCAACAAAACAAACCAAACGAGGGTTACGAGGCTACGAAGTCTGTTGCAGCGTCACTGTTATTATTTGAATGATCATTTTTATTTGAGACTGTTTTATTGTTTTGATAATGATAAAACACATACTGGGGTTCAGTAAAGTCAGGCAGAAGTGAGAGAAGGCAGCACACTAAGTTACTTCTCTCTTTATTTCTTTAAAGAACAACATTATCACCTGACTACAGGTCTCAGTCCTGAAGGCAGTTACATTAATAATAACACGTCATGGTGTGTCATGGGAGGAGTCAGTGGAAGAGAGAGAGAGATCTGACAGTATATAAGTTTCCTCCCAGAATCAGAATTCATCAGACAAGCAGCTCCAGTTGGAAGTCAAGAAGACTCACACACGACTCAGCTGATCTGCACAACTTCACCAGGTGAGGACAAACTGGGCTGATGGGTGACAGAAACAGATCTGTGTTTAGACTGAACTCCAGTCTGTGTTACGGAGTGGAACATTCACGTAACGTCTCTTTACATACACTGCATGTGTCACTAACAAATGGGCTGCAGATGTCTGGGGTGCACCCAGGGATCCAGATCAGAGCTTTGCTGGGGTCTCTAAAAGTAACTCTAACCCTTACAAACGTTAGGATAATAGTGGAACAGGTGTGTTTTATGACGGAGAGAGAAGAGTATAAACCTATATCAGTGGAGCAAACGGACACAATGTTTTATTACACAAAGAAATATATTCATGTAAAATGTTTGCTGAATGAACATGTAAACCAAAATAGATAAGAATGTGTTGCAGACAGCGTTTCACAAAGTTTATACGGATAGTTTTGTCTTGCAACACTTCCTCTTGACTTCAGCACAGCTTCTCTACTGATTTAACATTTCCTTTATTAAGCTTCTAAACTTTAATACTTCCATTTCAATCACAGCTAAACATTACACGTTCTTTACTGTAAGTACGGCAAAGTTGATACTTATGTTTCTATTGTGATCATGACAGAATCATCACCCTCTGACAGAGCCTGAGCTGTGACACTTTCCAACCCAACAGTCTTGCAACACTTCCTCTTGGTCTCAGCTCAGCACGTTCTTTACTGTAAGTACGGCAAAGTTAAATCTTATATTTTCATTGTAATCATGACAGAAACATCACATGTTTAATACAATGCTGTCAGCAGAGCTTCCATATATTTCAGAATCATTCCAGGACTAAGTATAATGTCCATTATACTTGTATTTGTGTATGGCAGGAGTGTATGAATCTCAACTTTTCTGACTGTGTGGGTGTGTGGGTGTGTGTGGGTGTGTACATGTTTATTTGTGTTTGGCAGGAGTAAATGTATCTTAACTTTTCTGACAAGATCCTTCTAATCAACAAGTCTTTAAACTGAGCGTTTTTTAAGGGAGTCTGGTGACTTTCTCCACGTTCTTTTTCCCCCCAAAGAAGTGGCCTACTAGTTAATGTTAACTGGATTTGTATAATTGACATGTTTGCTGGGGATGTGTTCATTAATCTGGTGTAAATGCTGAAATCAGTAGAAACAGTGTGTTCAAAGAGCTGCTGGGAGGTAAGACTCACCTCAGACACAGAAGCAGCCACGAAGCACTTTAAACACCAAAACCACACATTTTTTACAGCAATGCAGCAACAAACTGACACTTTTTCTAAAGGAGGAACAATCTTAATGTGGTGCATTTAAAGCTGAATTTACAAGAAGGGAACAACTATTTGAAATTTGTCATAGCTGTTTCACAATGTTTGCTAAGTTTCTCCTCATTATGCAACAACTCTTAAAATCCCTGGATTTGTAAGGGAGTCTGGGATATTGCTGTTACTGGTGACTTCACTTGTATACGTGGTTAATGTCTGTGACTGCCACACACACTCAGCAGCCCACTGCCTGCAACAATTCTGTCAAAAAGATCACAACAACGGTTCATTCTTTTAAATAAGAAAAGCTGTGACAGTGAACACACCACTTTTCTTTTAACTCATTTATATCTGTAATGTAAACATTTCTCATTACTTTGAAAAATGTATTTTTTGTGATTAAAATACTGGTTGTTGGTAATATATCAGTGAACTCCACATATGTGTAATTTTACAGCCGAGGATCACATCCTCGTCCCTCAGCAAAGACGAGTGCCTGTTTACATGCTCCAGGTCCGAATCACCTGGATCCTGAAGGGAATGTGAGAAGTGCTCTGATTGGTTTAATTTATGTTCCGTCCAAAACATGGCCACGACTAATTCAGAGACTGAACACAACCTCTTTGCGTCCAGACTATCTGCTGTTTGATGAGCTAAATGGACTTGGACACGCCCTAAACGCACCACCACCATGTGCTATAGATCATTTAAATAGGCCCTTTGACTTGCTGTCGCTTTCTGCTGCCTCAAGATAGCAATCTGCCATCAGTGCACCTGATCACACCTCACTTAAAGTCCAACACGTCACAAGTACATTTGCTTTTTAAACAACGTGGGCACTGAGTGTGAAAATGACAACTGAGTCAGGCTGAAACTAGCTGTGAGACTTGCTTTGCACCAAGTGTAAGGTGGAGCCCTGTAACAGTGATTATTGTTGGAATATAGAGCTATTTAACACTGATTTTAATAAAAAACATATCACAGCAGCTCTAAGTGTAAATGAAGTCCTGAAGGTTGTGGTGTCTCTTGAACAGATTGAAGAAAATGTCCTCAGAAGTCATGAACATCGCTGCCCTGGGTCGACCTTTCACCCTAGGAATGCTCTATGATGCTCGCAGAGATGAACTGATCCCAGGTAAGTCTTGACATTGACATATGAACTAAGATTATATTCAAAACAGTTCTGTATACAGTATATCTATAAATAGGTTCAGGAAATGTCCAAGCTGCTCTGGTCCCTGACCTACAAATCTAGTTCTGCAGATTTTCTCAATCATGTTTGTTTGGACCCCAACAAATGTCTCATCATCCTGATTTTAATAGTTTGTTCAGTGAAAATTAGAACTCTGACCCAAAAACCATCTTTCTCTCTGACCTCTCTAATCAGGTCACAATTGAAATATGATTCTTTGACCACATCATGCAGCCGATCAAAGATCCAAGTCCACAGTGATTCCTGCTTTATGACACAACTGATGTTTTCCAATTTCTTTAGGTTTGACATTGTGGAATAAAAACACTCTAAAAGAGAAGACAGTTGAAACGTCTCAACAAACCAGTAACTTTGAAGTCTCTGCATCTGACTCCATTGAATCCAAGTCCTCTCTGATGGACATTGAAGCTTCTCTTAAGGTCAGTTTCATGAGTGGACTGATTGAAGTTGGAGGATCTGCCAAGTATCTGAATGATACGAAGAAATTCAAGAATCAGAGCAGAGTGACGTGTCAGTACAAAGCTACCACACACTTCAATCAGTTGTCAGTGATTCAAGGTGAAACCATGAACACCCAACAGAAAGATGTCATCAAGAAGGGCACGGCAACACATGTAGTCACAGGAATCCTTTATGGGGCAGAGGCTTTCTTTGTGTTTGACAGTGAGAAGTTAGAAGCCAGCAGCGTTCAGGACATCCAGGGCCACATGGAGGCTGTGATCAATAAGATCCCCTCATTTAATATTGAGGGTGAAGTTGACATCAAGCTGACTGATGAAGAAAAAGAACTGACCAACAAATTCTCCTGCAAATTCTACGGAGACTTCATTCTTGAAAGCAACCCTGCAACATTTGAAGATGCAGTGAAGACCTATGTAGAGCTTCCAAAGCTGCTGGGAGAAGATGGAGAGAAGACTGTTCCTCTGAAGGTCTGGCTGCTGCCTCTGAAGAATTTAGAGTCCAATGCAGTTGAGCTGGAGAGAGAGATCAGTGTTGGATTAGTGTGGAAGGTGCAGAATGCTCTCGAAGATTTAAGAGAAATACAAATGAGATGCAACGATTCTCTGGACGACACAGTGGTCCACAATTTTCCACAGATCCAAAAAGCGTTAATCAAGTTCAAAAACTGTTGTAATCGTTACGTATCTAACCTCCAGACGACCATGGCGAAGGAACTTCCCTCCATCCGTGAAGGTAAAGAAGACGAGAGCTCAGTAGAAAAACTCCTTGATGACAGAAACAAGTCACCATTCAGTGATGAAAAACTAGACAAGTGGCTGGACCATAAAGAGAGAGAAATCAACGTCATCAGGTCCTGTGTGGAAATGATGGAGGGAACAAAGATCGTCCATAATGAGTCGGAGCTGGACAGAGAGGTTCTTGCTGCAGGTGTCGATGAAGCTCTGTGCTTCGTCTTCACCTCCCTGCAGAGTGCTGACCCCTGCCTGGATGAGATGGACAGATACCTGGATTCAGTTAGACGACGTGCCAATGAAGTCCCATGGTACTACTCAGATGAAGTTTTCACCAAAATGAGAGAAAAAGCCAAATCTTTCCAAGAATTTGCCAAATCTTTGAAGAGCAACAGCAGATTCTGTTTCCTGGTAGCTGCCATCACAAATGAGAAACACACCGGAGCAACCATCTACCACTACAAGAACGGCATTCTGCTCACTGAGGATTACCCTAGAATCCCTGATGTGGAGACTGTCACAGACAGAAGAGATTTACTCTGGTGTAAGTATTTTAATTTTACTGTGAGACAAATAAGAACAAATGAGTCTCCTTCAGAAACCTGACTGCTCATTCCTTTTATTACTCTCACACTTCATTTTAAGCTTTCTTACAAAAGTCCTGCAGATTTTCTGGGAGCTGACACTGAAGCTGATTTATAGAGGGACTTAAGTGAAATGAGCGACAGTACTATGGATGCTCAGTGGTTAAAGAAGTACTCAGATCCTTTAATTAAGTAAAAGTACCACAACAATAATAGAAAATGACTTCATACAAGTTAGTCCTGCATTCAAAAGACTGCTGTAGTAAAGTTATACAGCTGTTAAGTATCTGAAGCAGATATTTTATATCTATCTGTAAGAACACAGCTGGACGGAGGCTGAGATCTGAGAGTTTAATGAGCAGCGACTGCTCCACTCTAACTGTTGGCTACATGACAGTAAAAGATCATCAGTTGAAGTTGGAACTGAAAGTATCTCAAAGTGAAATATTTACTTTCCACCACTGTCCATTAAAACAGTACGTAGGAGCATGTGAGTGATGTTCAAATATATGAGCCTGTCCTTTCAAATGTGTTCAGAATAATCAATAAATGTGTTTTCAGTATGAACTGTGATCATGATCACGTCTCGTTCTCTCCATCAGACGCCTGTGATCTCACTCTGGACCCAGACACAGTAAACTACAGGCTCACTCTCTCTGAGAGAAACAAGAAGGTGACACATGGACCAAAACATTCGTATCCTGACCGCCCACAGAGATTTGATCATCGATGGGCTCAGGTTCTGTGCAGAGAGGGGCTGACTGGGCGCCGCTACTGGGAGGTGGAGTGGAAAAACATTGCAGTTGATGTTATTGTAGGTGTTTGCTACAAAGGGATGCCAAGGAAAGGAAACAGTAACCAGTCCAGGGTCGGAGGGAATAAACTGTCCTGGTGTTTAGGATACATCCAGATCCCAGGTCCAGAAAAACTTTATGCAGAACATAATAATCAAAAACATAAGTCACCTGTTCTTCCTGGTCCCTTCACCCGTCTGGGAGTGTATCTGGACTGGTCTGCTGGCACTCTGTCTTACTATAAGGTCTCATCTGACACTCTGAGCCACATCTACACCTTCCGCACCAAGTTCACTGAGCCTGTTTACCCAGCCCTTGGGCCTTGGAAGGGATCCAGTGTGTCTCTGTGTCTGTAAACTTGTCAGCACATGATTCAGTTCAGATTCAGTTCAGTTCACTGAAATCACTGATTCAAATGTTTTGATTGTGAAGTGTCATCATGTCAGTCACATGACAATGTTAAATAATATAACGCTTCTTTATGTTTGAATATCTTTAGTGCACATGTAATCATGTTTGAGGGTCTTTAATGTGTTTTGGATGTTCTTCCTTTTTGGTTTTTGACCTTTGATTTGTGCTGACCTTAGAAAAGGAAGCTTTTGTCATTTGAACTAATTTCTGCACTTTTTCTGTCAACTGTTTGTGATTTAAACCAAAAAATATATAAAAGCTCAAATAAAACTGGAGTGTATTATGTACATTCCAACCAAAGTTATTGACTTGGCTTCTTTTTGAGGTCGTCTCACTGCATGAAAAGTGGGATTTTCGTCAGTATGCGGCACTGTAGATTGACGTGGAATTTCAGCTTTGCGACTGCACGCGGCAATTTGCAGACAACACCGAAAACTGCTGTGAATTGTCGGAAATTGACGTGAACCTTCCTTGGCAGTTGTCCCACCATGACCCCCCTGTCCCTGATTCTAGGGGAGGCTTTAACATGTAAATGAAAATGCTGTGAGCTATACAAATGCAAATCAGGGTAGCAGGGGGAGTTTTACCCCATGTGACCTTTTTCTAAAAGGTGTTAACTTCATTTTAAGAAAATCTCTGGTATAAATAGATGAGGCTCAATTAAGCCTAATTATAGACCCTTATATTTTAGCTTGAATTGATTTATTTAATTAAAGTATGCTAGATTAATTACTGTGTATGTCATTAGCAATGGCCAATGTTGTGTAAAAATATTATTTATTCTTTTTTTCTCTCTCCTGGGAACAAGTTAAAGATAAAACGCCAGTTGTTAAGAAGTTAAAATTTGCATGAAATATTTTGAGATACCTAAGATATTAAAATGTATAAGTATTTCTATAATTTCATGGGTTCTGAATGTTTTAAAAGAAGTTGAAAATTATTTCTTATTGCATGGGAGAGTTCATGACCTGTAAGAGTTTTTACACTTCCGGGTTCACTGGAGCGTGAGTGACGAGGAAGAAGGAGCGGAGAGTTAATGGCGTCGAGCAGCTAACAGTGGGCTGTGTGTGTCCGTCAGTGTCGTGTTTTATCACTAACAGACTGTGAACTGTTGTCGGACGACGTGCTGTGAGTGTGTGAGTTGGACTCTCCATCGCAGTCGAAGTGATTGTGTTTTATTGGACACGAAGCAAGTTCGGCTAAGAAGGAGCTAGGCTAGTGGCACGGCCATTGTCGAGAGGAGGCCTGCGCGGACGGGAGGAGCTTTGCCGGGTCGCCACTGAGAGTGTCGCCGACAGATGGAGCTTCGCTGCCGCAGAGGGACACGGAGGTTTATCGCTGCAAGCATTTTGTTTTCACAGACTAACCTCGCCTCATAACAAGCCGCGACCTCTTATTAGCTCGGAGCCACATCTGCAAGTCCAGATTTACATGATGCTGATTATGACGCCATTGTGTGTAAGTAACTGTTACTGTTTTCTCCCTCGTTTAATTCTACTCTGACCTACGTTTCTTTATTCATACCACTCTCTTTTAATTGTTTTCCAGCTGCCTGTAAGACATGACGAGACAGTACGCAGGACAACAAACAACCAGATCTTGCATCGCAGGCAGAAGCTGTGAGGAGTTCAGCTCAGAGTCGATCGAGAACAAAGAGGGTAAGACTTGTTAGATTAGATCCGTTTTTGGTCACTGTGACTATTTTTCAGGTGCATTAATAGATGTGATTGTTTTTACAGATGCTGGAAGCGAGACAGAGTGCCAGCTGAGGATGAGGTGGACCTTTGGAAGTGCGCCGCCATAGACCTGGGGCCGTATTCCTAAAGATTCCTAGTGCAAAGATTTGCTCCTAGTGGCCAAATTCTAAGAAAATTCTTAGAATCATGATGTTTTCTTAGAATTTCCCCCTAAAAGTGAAGAGTAGATCCTAGTAAAGATAAAAGCTATTCCTAAAGAATCCTAGCTCTCAAGAGAACTCCTAAGGTGAGATCTGTTAAGAGCAGGGAAGAGGACTTTTAAGCGGCTTAGGAGTTCCCTAAAGGCGGGTACGCACATAAGGATAATCGGGGCGATTTTGTCCCGATTTCCCCCCTTACGATCAAAGCCAGCAAAGGCCCGATTATCTGATGTTTGCGGAGGACATCGTGTCCGATTGTCCTGTGGTGTGGGGCGTGTAAAGAGTGATTTTGTCCGGTCAGATCCGCTCGGAAGGCGTCGGAAGGAGAGATCGTAAAAAATGAACATGTTTAATATTTGCGACTAGAAATCCTGTAGTGTGTGGGGTGTTCCGAGCGGAGCCGAGCACGGACAGCGTGTGATGTCACGTGTACCGGACCAACAGCCAATTAAGACGCGAGCCGAGCCTTTTGTTTACCTGTTGCCATGGTGATTGCAGTACCGAGGGCCGAGCGCATAGCGCTGCTCTCAAAGCTATCTGTAATACTCGTGACAATTTTTACTCACCTCCAACTCGCGCTGCAACGCACACAGCCCACTCTCTCGCCGTCTCTGTGACTTTTTCCATAGTCGTTTTGTTTCGGTTTTGGTTTTTTCAGCCAGTAATAGGTCTAAAACAGTCACCACTGCATCTTCCGGTTCGTCCGCCATGTTTGTTTACACTGAAGTCACGTTTGACCACGCGATATTTCTGGCTCGGAGGACCAGATTCTAGATCGGCTGTGAGACAGATAATCTTTATGTGTGCGGTGTCCTGTGCTGAAAATATCGGAGCACACCACACACAGTACGATCAAAGCTGATTTTTTAATCTTCATGTGTGGGGGCTCTACAGATAAAACACATACTTCTCCAACCCAACGCCACAATGCAATACCACCCGAATTGAAAGTCATCACAACACTGCTTCTTATAGGCTGGTCATTAATCACAGACTTGATGAAAGCTGAGCCATTTTACCCTCGTTAATACTTAATTGAGTTGAAATGTTGAAAGTTGAAAGTGCAAAAATGATCAGCATGGCAATTAATATAAGCAAATAAATATAACTATCACTATGTGAATACTGTGCAAGAGAGAGAGAGAGAGAAGAGAGTATAAACCTACATGTTACCGGCTCAGGTAACAAAGAAACGGCGGAGAGACATTGCACCACTATGGTTTTTAATTAAGTCCAACAAACATAAGGATTTGGGAGTAACCTCCACACCGAACAGAACAGAAGTACAAAGCAACGTCTTCCGCCGCTCCTCTCAAAGGCCAGGCCCCTTTATGTCCTCGGCCGGGAGACGCCCCGCGCGCTGGCACATCCCCACACCGGAACACAGGATCAAGCCTACAGGATGCGAGAGCAGGGATAAATACATTAACAAATAATATGAATGAGAGGCCGAAAGGGGCGTAACAC
The DNA here is from genome assembly GCA_963678695.2 of Diplodus puntazzo. Classification (NCBI taxonomy): domain Eukaryota; kingdom Metazoa; phylum Chordata; class Actinopteri; order Spariformes; family Sparidae; genus Diplodus; species Diplodus puntazzo. The sequence continues at coordinate 26,276,907 of OZ023176.1, read as the reverse complement.
CCTCCCCCTTAACAAGAGGCTTGTAGGCCATCACAAGTCATTATGCCCACAACTAATATTACCCAATGACCACCTCTTCTTTACGACACATTCACCCAGGTCACCAAATGTGCCTAATGGGCCATAAAGGGATTATACAGGCAGAAAGTACACGAAAAAAAACCCCCAAAAAAAATGAATTTAGGTAAAGTCCCCTTTATACACCAAAATGCCCTCTATACCCCAAAAGCACTTCCCAACTGTCTTACATCTGCTATCCGGGCCCTGGAAAACAAAGAAGACAGAGATGGAAGCATGGGGTAACAACATGAAACGTTAATCTGTGGGAGCACGGGACAACGCATCCGCTATCACATTGTCCGAGCCTTTAATGTGACGTATCTCTATGTTGAACGGCTGTAGAAACAGAGCCCAGCGCATTAATCGCTGGTTCGGGTTCTGGAGCGAATGGAGAAATGTCAGAGGGTTATGATCACAATAGACCACAAGCGAAACAGCACCCCCCACATATACATCAAAATGCTGTAGTGCCCAAATTAACGCTAGCGCTTCCTTCTCAATGACCGAGTAGCTTGACTGATAGGAAGCAAACTTCCTGGAAAAGAAGCTGACTGGACAGTCAACGCCTTGTTCATTTTTCTGGAGCAACACAGCACCAGCTCCAACCTGACAAGCATCAACGTGCAATTTGAACGGTCGGTTCAGCTGCGGCGCAGCCAAGACAGGAGAGGAAGTAAGGAGAGCTTTTACACTCTCAAAAGCAGATTGGCAGAGGGGAGTCCAGTTAAACTTCACCGAGGACTTCAAGAGGTCAGTCAACGGCGCAACCACAGAAGAGAAGTTTGGACAAAAACTGCGGTAAAACCCTACCATGCCCAAAAAGCGCATTAACTCTTTTTTACTCTGGGGCGAGGGGTACCGGTCAATCGCCAAAGTTTTAGCCCGAATAGGACGCACTTGTCCCTGGCCCACCACCTTTCCTAAATAAGTGACAGTCGCCCTCGCAAACTCACACTTTGCGAGGTTGATGGTCAAGTGGGCGTCAGAAAGGCGATGGAAAAGAGCTCTAATAATGTCCAAGTGCGCCCCCCAGCTATTGCTATGGACCACTACATCATCTAAATACACCGCACAGCCCTCTAGACCGGCAACAACTGTGTTCATTAGGCGCTGGAAAGTGGCCGGTGCATTTCTCAACCCAAAACTCATGACTTTATAGGAGAACAAACCCTGTGACGTTATAAATGACGAAACCTCTCTTCCCCGGTCGGTCAACGGAACTTGCCAGTAACCCTTGAGGAGGTCAAACTTGCTAACAAACCTGGCAGACCCCACCTGGTCTACACAGTCTTCGATCCTTGGAAGTGGAAAACTGTCAGGCTTTGTGACAGCATTGAGTTTTCGATAGTCTGTGCAGAATCGAAATGTACCATCTGGCTTGTTAACAAGAAGACATGGCGAAGCCCAAGCCGACGAAGAACGCTCAGCCAGTCCATGTTTAAGGAGGTACTCCACCTCTGCATCAATGTGTTTCCGTTTTTCCTGAGAAACACGATAAAACCGTTGTCTGACTGGGGAAATATCACCAACATCTATATCGTGTTTCAACAAATGGGTCTGAGTGGGAGTATTGGAAAACAGCATGGGAAATTCATTAATCAACTTAATCAACTCAGCACGCCTGTCCTCAGACAAGTGCTGTAACAACTGTGGAAGTTGCTTCAAAGTCTCAGAATTGTTAAGGCGTGCACGCAGAACACCGTCATCCGGAGCCCTGATCTCCTCCTGTTCCTGCGCTGCCACCGTAGGATCAGCAGGAGAGGCAGGAGACGCTAGTCTATCAGTGCAGGCCACAGGCTGTGCGACCCCGCCCCCTGCAGGTGTATCAGAACGTTCATGATATGGCTTAAGCAGGTTCACGTGACACAACTGGGAACTTTTTCTCCTGTCAGGAGTGGCACGTGAACCTGCTTAAGCCATATCATGAACGTTAAAAACTTGCCACATCTGCCAGATGACTGGTAAACCTAATCAGGTCATCAAACCTGCGCCTTTGCAGCCGATACCAGTGGAGGCTGGTCCCTTTGACCATTTACAGTTAGACTGTGTTGGGCAGTTGCCGACTTCTACAAGTGGTTCTAGGTATTTGTTGACCATCATGTGCCAGGTGACTCGTTACCCTGTCGCCTATCCACTACGTTCTATCACCACCAGGTCCATTGTAAAGGCTCTGTCCCAGTTCATCTCCATTTTTGGTATACCGAAGGTTGTTCAGACTGACCGCGGATCCAATTTTATGTCTCGGGTATTTTCTCAGGTTCTGAATCAACTTCATATTAAGCATCACAAAGCCTCTGCGTACCACCCTCAGAGCCAAGGAGCCCTTGAGCGTTTCCACCAGACGTTAAAGTCTCTTCTTCGTGCTTACTGCATGGAGTTGGGACGGAGCTGGGAGGACGGATTACCTTGGTTGCTCCTTGCTTCAAGGGAGGTGGTACAAGAAAGCACAGGTTTCAGCCCAAATGAACTAGTCTTTGGCCATTCGGTGCGTGGTCCCTTGGCTGTACTGAAGGATGGTGCAGGCCTTCAGGAGCCACCTAAACCTTTGTGTGACTACGTTAATGGTTTTAAAAGACGTCTTTATGAGGCAGTTCGGTTGGCTCGTATAAATCTGTCTGTCACTCAGTCTAAGATGAAGCAGCGCTACGATCAGAAAGCTCAGGGCCGTGTGTTTGCGTTGGGTGATAAGGTGCTGGCTCTTCTGCCAGTTGTCTCCTCACCGTTTCATGCCAAGTTTGCTGGTCCGTACACTGTGATCAGGAAGGTGTCAGATGTTAATTATATGATCGCCACGACATCTCTCCTTAATCTCGGCCAATAGAAATGACGCATAATGCGGTCACATGTCTTTCTCACCCCTGCATGCCCCAACATATCATGAGCGGTCTTCATCACTCCTTCCTTAGCCGTGGCAGGCACCACCACTTGTAACCAGGGCTCCCCCACTGAAGTGTCAGTGGAGGGTGTCCATTTTCTCACAAGCAGCCCATTCTGCACAGAGTACCCATGAGCCAAGCTCTCAAAAGTGTCAGCAGGGACAGCACTGTCAAACAATAAACACAGGGACTGATCTGCATGCTGCTCCTTAACCAGCTCTTCATAGGACAGATTCAAAGGAAAATCGGGTAAGGCAAACCTAGACTTCTCTGCAGCCACCATGGCTTGCTTGGGTACTGCAGCTGCACGAGTTGCCGAGCGGGTCACAGCACATGCTGCAAACACATCAGGGAACTGCTTGGAACAATCATCAGTTTCATCTCTCTGAGGAGAAGACAAAACTACTGGCACAGGTTTATTCTGCCACACACGTCCACCTGCATAGTTATTCCCCAGGATCACTGAAACAGAGTCCACAGGGAGCGCAGGACGTACTCCCAACTCAACCTCCCCCTCAACTAACTCCGAGTGCAGCATGATTTTGTGTAAAGGGACTTCAAAGGTAGTTAGATCAATTCCCCGAACTAACAGAGACCTGCCCGAACTTGAAGAGGACGAAAACGGCAGAACAGAGTCCAGAATGAAAGATTCTGACGCTCCTGTATCACGCAGGATTTTTACAGGAATCTTTTTCTCACTGCCCAACAAGGAAACAAAACCATCTGAAATGAACGGAGAGTAATCAGAACTCGGCTCCACCGGATGTGAATTAAGGTCCAAGTTAACAGGTGATGCTGCCAACATGTCAGGCTTCACATAAGAAAAACGGGGCCTGGACTTAGATTTCAGCACTGGACAGCTCCCTTTCCAATGACCCCTCCCATGACAGTAATAGCAGTTTTCTGCGTCAGATTTACCAACTAAACGATCTCCAGGTGGTTGAGGCGTATTAACCCTCAGACTCTTATCTCTGCCAAAAGAGACACCACCTTTTTGTCCCTCTGATGAGCGCACGTGAGCTCTGTGAGTCAACTCATACTCATCTACCAAGACCGCAGCCTCAGCCTCGTCCTTCGCTTTTTTCTCCGCAACATATGTCGCCACACGCTCTGGCAAGGTGCTCTTAAATTGTTCGAGAACAATTAGATCCATAAAGGTGTCATAAGTTTTGACATTAGCGGCCAGGCACCATCGTTGGCACTGTAATCGTAAATCCCTCGCAAACTCTACGTTTGACTGATCCGATCGTTTTCTCATGTTCCTGAAACGTTGACGATAAGCCTCTGGAATCAACTCGTATGCTTTTAAGACCGAAGCTTTTACAGTTTCGTACTTACGCGAGTCTTCCGCACTGAGAGCCGAGAAAGCCCGCTGCGCTCTCCCGGTAAGGACGCATTGAAGCATAAGCGCACGACGTGCACTAGGCCAGCCTTGCGCATCAGCCACTCTCTCAAACAAAAGAAAAAAGGTGTCAACGTCCTTATCATTAAACGGAGGAATCAAGCGTAAACTTGCGACGACCTCCTTATTATCCTCTATTCCACCAGGTGTATGCATTTTCCCCTGTCGAATCAGCTCTAATCGCTGTGCCTCAACCTCGAGTTTTTGCTTCTCTAATTCTCGGCGAGCGCGTTCGTTCTCTTCATTTAGCCGAAGCCTATCTAGCTGCATTTGATGTAAAAGTTTGCCATTTTCTAACTGAATACGAAGCAACTCTTTTTGCTCTGCGAAAGTCAAGCTTCCCGCAGGTGTGGGAGACAGAGGATTTCCCTCCTCGTCCACAACGGGAGGCTCCTTGTCATCCTCCTCTGATGCATAATCGGACGCCTCAATCCAACTCATCTCACATAAAGCAGATTTCACAGTCTTTTTAACCTCACTTTTAAGACGTGTAGACGGGATTTCAATTTCGTAATGATCAGCCAGTTGTATCAACTGGTCTTTGGTCAATACATCAAACACAGCCCTGGAAGGCTCTTCTACAAACTTTTCCACAAGTGACGTCATCATTTACTCAGGTGCATGCCTTTCATTACTGAACAAAACAGTGTGCGAGAGAATATACCGCAAAGTTAGAGCAGGAAACTGACCCGGGAGGTCCAGCGATAATACAAGCCACGACCAATGACCAATTCCTTAGGCAAAACAAAATAACCCACGTAGTTAACTATACGCGAAGCTTCGAACAAGCCGGTGGTGGGATGAATTAAGCACTAAGCCCGCAGGCACGGTAAAACAACCAAAAACTGGCGATTCTCCCGATGCCTCGGAGTGCCCCCGAGACAACTGCTCTAGCCACACGGAATTGTTCAAAAATAAAAAACCACACGCCCCAAAACACGCGACTAAGAAAGCCCAAAAGGAAAGGTAAAAGGCCTGGCAAACACAGCGCTGAACTCACCACCTGCACTGTCCGACGTTCCGGCGCACAAGACTGCGCTTCACTCCTTACTTCAAATAACAATTTTCCTGTAGCTGTTGGAAAACAGAACAGAGGAGAACATGCATACATTAACAAATAATAAAGGTGTAAATAAAGCAGCAAGCAATCAAGGCGTCTATACACATATATCCGATACTCAAACAGCAGATCGTTTCAATTCCTCTTATGAAGCGATCAGGCTTTAATTTTTGTTTTTGGCACAGTGAAAAGCAAAGGTGCGTCTCTTGGCGCCTCGTGCTGCACCGAGAACAAAGGCGCAGGTAAGCCTGACACAGGTGCACGCGTGAAAGGCGGACCAACTGTTTGGACGAGCCCCCATTTGTTACCGGCTCAGGTAACAAAGAAACGGCGGAGAGACATTGCACCACTATGGTTTTTAATTAAGTCCAACAAACATAAGGATTTGGGAGTAACCTCCACACCGAACAGAACAGAAGTACAAAGCAACGTCTTCCGCCGCTCCTCTCAAAGGCCAGGCCCCTTTATGTCCTCGGCCGGGAGACGCCCCGCGCGCTGGCACATCCCCACACCGGAACACAGGATCAAGCCTACAGGATGCGAGAGCAGGGATAAATACATTAACAAATAATATGAATGAGAGGCCGAAAGGGGCGTAACACTACATCAGTGGAGCAAACGGACACAATGTTTTATTACACAAATAAAGAAATACATTCATGTAAAATGTTTGCTGAATGAACAATTGAGCCAAAATAGATAAGAATGTGTTGCAGACAGCGTTTCACAAAGTTTATACTGATAGTTTTGTCTTGCAACACTTCCTCTTGACTTCAGCTCAGCTTCTCTACTGATTTAACATTTCCTTTATTAAGCTTCTAAACCTTAATACTTCCATTTCAATCTCAGCTAAACATTACACGTTCTTTACTGTAAGTACGGCAAAGTTGATACTTATGTTTCTACTGTAATCATGACAGAATCATCACCCTCTGACAGAGCCTGAGCTGTGACACTTTCCAACCCAACAGTCTTGCAACACTTCCTCTTGGTCTCAGCTCAGCACGTTCTTTACTGTAAGTACGGCAAAGTTATTATTTATATTTTTATTGTAATCATGACAGAAACATCACGTTTAATACAATGCTGTCAGCAGAGCTTCCATATATTTGAGAATCATTCCAGGACTAAGTATAATGTCCATTATACTTGTATTTGTGTATGGCAGGAGTGTATGAATCTCAACTTTTCTGTGCGTGCGTGCGTGCGTGCGTGCGTGCGTGTGTGCGTGTGTGTGTGCGCGTGTGTGTGCAGGTGTGTTCCCTCCTGAGCTCCGGAGCCGACCCCACCTTCCTCAACTGTCACAATAAAAGCTCCATCGACCTCGCGCCCACGTTGCAGCTGAAGGAACGACTGGCCTGTACGTCACTGCATAGATGAATATATAAACCACGTCCAACACAAATCTGAATACATTTGTGCTGAGGCTCCTCCCTGCTCCGATGTTTACCTGTGAGACCAATTGAGAGACGTCGTCATGTTTCTGAGCCTGGTCCATGACTCTGTGTCCTCGTGGATCTTTGACAGATGAGTTCAGAGGTCACAGCCTGCTGCAGGCAGCCAGGGAGGCCGACCTGGTGCGAGTCAAGAAGCACCTGAGCCTGGAGACCATCAGCTTCAGACACCCTCACACTCAAGAGACGGCGCTGGTGAGACGCTTCGCCCACTGCATGATGAAGAAACCGCTAAATACCTGTGTGAAGTTGAGCTTCAGTGCACCTGAGAGCTGTCGGCTCCTCCGGCTGCTGTTGCTTCAAAAGATGAATTTACTGTTGACTTTGATATTCACAGACAGACAGTGAGGTTGCACAAAATTAACCACATAAATGTTCACATAAAAGTTATATTTGTGTGTTTGCGTGCCTCAGCATTGTGCGTCTGCCTCTCCGAACCTGAAAAGAAAACAAGTGTGTGAACTTCTGCTGAGGACGGGAGCCGACGTCAACGACAAGACCAAAGGGTGAGTGCTGAGAGGGATTTATTCACCTTCACTTCAGTTCACAGATCGGCGAAGAATGTGGAGCTCAAACATTCGAGAAGAAGAGGACGGTCACTGTGTTTGACTTGTATTCGATACCAAATTTGTAAAACACATTGGTTCAAATCTTTAGTTTGGTTTTGCAGCTTAAACAGGAGGAGGTTCAGCTTTAGTTTTCTGTAAACAGACATAATTGTGATGTCAATATGTTTCTGAGCCTGTTGTGATGTCATCATGTTTCTGAGCCTGTTGTGATGTCACTGTGCCCCCTCAGCCTGCTGACCCCTCTCCACCTGGCATCAGAGAAAGCCCACAACGACGTCATCGAGGTGTTGGTCAAACATGAAGCCAAGGTCAGCAGCCGGGGCACCAACACGAACGTGTGGCTGATTTTTGATTAATTAAAAAAGATTTGATCCATAAAAGAACTGACGAACATCATGACTGTGACTGTGAACTCCTCCCCTCCTTCCCTCCAGGTGAATGCGGTGGATCACCTGGGCCAGACGGGGCTGCATCGAGTCGCTCGCTGCGGTCGCCTACAGACCTGCAGGCTGCTGCTGAGCGCCGGCTGCGACCCGCTGCTCACCTCACTGCAGGGCTTCTCACCATCACAGCTGGGCAACGAGAGCGTGCAGGAGATACTGCAAGGTGAGCTGAGGACAACTGAGACGCCTCTCACACCACTTGTGTTACTGTTTGGATTAATATCTGTGTTTGTCTGAGCAGAGGGAGTTCTGATCGGGAACTCTGAAGTGGGTCGGCAGCTGCTGGAAGCCTCAAAAACAGGAGATCTGGAAACTTTGAAGGTATGAAACACTGTGAGGAGGCGGTGCTCATCCTGGTGTTCATGTTGAATGTCTTAATTACTCCAGGGAAATCAGAGAGGCTTTCAGAAGTTTCACTCTCCCTGCCTCTCTGTAGAAGCTCTGTACGATGCAGAACGTGAACTGCAGGGACGTGGAGGGTCGACAGTCGACGCCGCTGCACTTCGCTGCCGGCTACAACCGGCTGGCCGTCATCCAGTTCCTGCTGCAGCACGGAGCCGACGTCCACGCCAAGCATAAAGGGTGAGGACCTGTGGTGAGGAGCGGACATGTTGGCCTCCATGTTTCCCCTGTCAGCTGCACCCAAGTATCATGAGTAAAAACACTGAGCGACCGTCTCTGTTGTCCTTTGGTCTCGGCCTGTCTCTGTCTCAGAGGTCTGGTTCCTCTCCATAACGCCTGTTTGTATGGTCACTACGAGGTGGCCGAGTTCTTGGTCCTTCACGGTGCTGAGATCAACGTGGCCGACCTGTGGAAGTTCACACCGCTGCATGAAGCTGCTGCCAAAGGCAAATATGACATCTGTAAACTCCTGCTGCAGGTACACACACACACACACACAGTAAAAAGGTAAACCTGGACATGTGAGGGTTTTGTTGTGTCAGTGTTTCACATTGTCTCCAGCATGGAGCCGATGCAACCCGGAAGAACCGGGACGGTAACACACCTCTGGATCTGGTGAAGGACGCTGACACGGACATCCAGGACGGCCGCCCTGCTGGACGCCGCCAAGAACGGCGGCCTGGCCCGAGTGAAGAAACTCTGTACACACAGCAACATCAACTGTAGAGACACCCAGGAGCGACGCTCCACCCCGCTGCACCTGGTTGGTACTGAAACACACACCCGGAGTTCTCGATGTCCCACAGTTTAGTTGACCCAGCTGATGTCGGCCAGTTGGAATAGACTTTGTCATGAGCTCTCTCACCAGCAATATGTGACATGTTGTCTCACTCAAGGAGGATATAAGTTATATTTAACCCATGAGGTAAAAATACAAAGATGATTTTTAAGTTAACTGCAGAATAACAAGCGATGCATTTAACTTTCTGCAGAGGTAAAGAAAACAGAAAGTGAGCCGGGTGTTGAGCTTCAAACGGTTATGAATGTAATCTAAAATTTGGCACTCTGACATTTTGTGTGTGTGTGTGTGTGTGTGTGTGTGTGTGTGTGAGAGAGAAAGTGTCCTCTGATTGATGAGCTGCTGATTGAAGAGTCAGAAAGTAGACACAAATACACACCACTGATGTGACTGTGTCTGTGTGTGTGAGTGTGTGTGCGCGGGTGCATGCATGTGTGTGCGCGTGTGTGTGTGTGCGTGTGTGTCCTCTTCAGGCCATTCGTCCACTCACATCAGTTGATTAAAATGCCGTCTCTCTTCTCTGTTCATCCCTCTATCTCTCCTCCACGCCTCTCTTTATCTCTTTATCTTTTTTTGCATAAGCGGTGTCGGCATGAAAACAACCAGCATGAACTTGAAGGGGCAAAATGTAAGAAATTTAGTTGAAAATATTTTTTAAAATGTACTAAAATGATGAAATAACAGTTCAGTGTTGTGCTGCAGTGATCTGTACTTAAGTTAGCATGCTAACCAGTCCCAGTCCAAAGCTCCCATGCTAGACACGAGCACTTCCTGAGTGCCTTTTGCTCGTTAGCTGCACGACTAACTGAGCTAATCGGCTAACATTAGCAGCAGTTCAGCATTTGCCTTCTTTTTAGTTTGGAGTCTGAATGTGACCTGGTTCCTTGTCTTGTCTTCCAGCACGTAGACGTAGCCGCTCTGCTCATCAAGTACGACGCCTGCGTTAACGCCACCGACAAGTGGGCGTTCACTCCGCTGCACGAGGCCGCTCAGAAGGGCCGGACGCAGCTGTGTGCCCTCCTATTGGCTCATGGTGCAGACCCCACCCTCCGAAACCAGGAGGGGCAGTCGCCGCTGGACCTGGTCACGGTCTGTCTCATGCTGATTTAAAGTGACAGTCTACTACAAAACTAATAGTCCTGACTCTGGATGGATTCTGCTAACTTTTCTGTCCTCCATTCTTTTCTGTTTTTCTTCCTTCATCCTTCCTGCTCTCCTCCATCTCATTTGCTCTCTCTCCCTCATCTTGTAGCCTCTGCTCTCTTTTTCATCTTCTTCTTCCTTCTCTTACCCTCTTTCTCTCTCCCCACTTTTTTTTCTCCTCCTCTTCCTGCAGGCCGATGACGTTCGGGGCTTTGTTAACAGCAGCCATGCCTCCCTCTCCTCTCCTCGGCTGCTATAAACCTCAGGTCATCAGTGTGGCGACCTCCACTGCTCCATTTGTTGCCGTGGTCCCAACACTCTTCTCCTCCTCATCATCCTCCTCCTCCTCTTGCTCCTCCTTCTTAGGTCTTGATGCCACAACAGACGCTACAACAGACAGCAATGCAACCACTGCGTCAAATGCTTCAAACTTGTCATCTCCGCCGCTGCCATCGTCTTCATGTACCTCTGAGTTTCCTGAGATGACAGCGCTGCTGTCAGTGGTTGATGACTCATCGGGTGCTAAGAAGAAAGACGAAGGTGAAAAAGCTGGAAATAATTAGAACATGATGAGTCCTCGAACCAGAACCGTTTTAAAGTTTGTTTTGTCAAGGAAGATCCAGATGACTGTTCCTTAAATGATTCATATGTGTGAAGTTTCAGGGGTGGAGCTCAGTATCTGTAAGTTCTTGAAGAACCTCGGTCTGGAGCATCTTCTGGAGATCTTTGACAGAGAACAGGTGAGCTCACCAGGTCAGCCTGGCTGCAACATGCAGTGTTTGTGTTTGTGTCTCATTATAATGGGTGAAGCAACAGAATTATTGAAGTTAAAGTTAACCTAAACATGACCTGTCCTGTCCCCCATGGTGATGAAATCCAGAAGCCCAGAGATCCCAAACTGATTTAAAAAGACATCATTTACACATATTTTATGCTGAGTTTTTCACTTAAGCTGCTGAGCTAAAAGCGTTAGCGTACACTCTGTCTGTTTGCAAAATATGCAGTCCTTTTATACATTTAGGAACAGCTGCAAATAAATATAATGCTGCAGAAGTGCTTGCTAAATACAACACAACTCACAGCAGCTGCTCATACTGTATTTTGACCACTTGGGGGCAGCAGAGTTAATAGTAGACACAACATTTTACAGCCAACACACAGCCAACGTGTGTGTGTGTGTGTGTGTGTGTGTGTGTGTGTGTGTGTGTGTGTGTGTGTGTGTGTGTGTGTGTGTGTGTGTGTGTGTGTGTGTGTGTGTACAGATCACTCAGGATGTGCTGGTGGAGATGGGTCACCGCGAGCTGAAGGAGATCGGCATCAACGCCTACGGACACAGACACAAGATCATCAAAGGAGTGGAGAGGCTTGTCAATGGGCCGCATAGTGAGCACACACTCACACACACATACAAACACACACACACGCAAGAAAGATTTGTAAAGCGAATATGTTCTTGATCTGTGTGTGTGTGTGTGTGTGTGTGTGTGTGTGTGTCAGGTCTGAACCCCTATTTGACGTTGAATACAACCAATAGTGGGACCATTTTGATCGACCTCGCAGCCGACGACAAGGTGTTCCAGTCAGTGGAGGAGGAGGTACAGGCTCATCTTTACAATTTCTACTGCTGTTGATAATAATTATTAATGTTTTGTTGAGGCCACCTGCAAAATTACAGAGGCAGGATCAGTACTACTGTGCTGATAAAGATGATTAAGACCATGAAATCAACTGCTTTATGATTTAGAAAGGGTATTTTTGTAAATATTAAAGGCTTTAACAAAATGAATGTCAGAGTAGGAGTGGTCTTCAGATTTAACCAATCAAAACATTGTTTGTGTTGATCAGATGCAGAGTACGATCAGGGAGTACCGAGACGGCGGCCAATCCGGAGGAATCTTCAACAGATACATACTTGTCAAGGTAGCGTTATTATGGATCACACTGCTTTAACTTGCAAAACCAGTCCTTCATTGCCTTTGATGGGCTGCCTGAGTTGTTTGCGTTGTTTGGGGAATATTAAGTTCAAAGTTTGAGTCATGCATTGAGGATGTATCATGCGTAGTTCTGGTTGTGTCTCTGGTCTAGGCAGAGTGGATGTGCCAGGCTGCTGCCAAGAAGCATTTAATATTTTTAATGTTTGCTTAATTCTCTGGACATCCTGAGTGCTTGTACCAAATTTCATGGCAATCGATCCAATAGTTGTCGAGATATTTTCCAAAGCGGTCCACCCACCAGCCGACACTGCCATACTTTGAGTCTTGCTGCTAGTTTGCTAATAAAAATAATCCAACTGACTGGAAGAAAACCATTCAGTTATAAATTAACTGCTGTGTTCCTACTGTCTGGTCCTGACCTTCAGTTTGACCTCTTGTGTTTCAGATCCAGAGGGTCTGCAACAAGAAGCTGTGGGAGAGGTATACCCACCGCAGGAAGGAAGTTTCAGAGGAAAACCACCACCACTCCAATGATCGCATGCTCTTCCATGGTCTGCATATTACTGTAGTATTATAAGAAGTAGCAGGAGTAGTGAGTGTAGTAATACTATTGAGTGTATGTGTTTGTCCAATTAACAGCTGCATATTGACATTAAATTAAGCTCTAGCAATAGTAGAAATTTTAGGAGTAACAGTTAAAATAAAGTAGTTTTAACAGCAGTGTTGGTAACGGTAGTGTTTTTATTCATCATACTGTAACGGTTCCCTCTCAGGCTCTCCATTCGTCAACGCCATCATCCATAAAGGTTTTGACGAGCGTCATGCATACATCGGCAGGGATGTTCGGCACCGGGATCTGCTTCGCAGAGAACTCGTCCAAGGGTAACCAGTAAGTTTACGGGATTGAGGAGGGACGGGCTGCCCGCTGCACAAAGACCGCTGCTGCTACATCTGTCACCGGTACTCAATCGTTTACATATGACGGCTTATGTCTGACCATGGCTTTATTTCCAAATCAGCATTTCTACAAACCAAGAAACACAGCATTATTTTTCACTAGACGTCTTGTTGCATTGGAAGGAGTTAGTCTATCATTCATGAATGCAGTTATTTTTTGGGCTAAAAAATGGCCAGTTCAGGAGTCACTGGAATTCAAAGCAGTGATCCGTGTTTAGTCCGTCCCACTACAGCAGGTCAGAAAACCAGTTCAGGTTCGGGTTAGACATTGATAGAAATACCAGTTAATACAAGTGTCATTTTTTGCATATAAAAACATAAAAGCAACATGTCAGACATGTCAACATGATAGAAGTTGGAAAGAATTGTGTGTAGGATTGATGTAGTGAGATACATATAATTTGGCAGAGATGTACCAATAAATGTATTAATAGTTATAATTAATTACATTTAGTGGGATAACAGTATAGTAATAGTAATAATAGTAATAATAGTAATAGATTCTAAAGACTTTGGCTAAAGGGTTGAAGGTGCAAATCTGAAATTTCAGCACTGTCCAAAATGCACTGCCTCACACAGGGCACCATTGTGTGTATTCCATGCACTCCTCACACGGGGCACCAGTATTTATATATATATATATATATATATATATATATATATATATATATATATATATATATATATATATTCCTCACACAGGGCACCAGTGTATATATATATATATATATATATATATATATATATATATATATATATATATATGTGTATATATATATATATATATTCATATATATATATATATATATACACATATATATATTCATATATATATATATTCATATATATATATATATTCATATTCCTCACACAGGGCACCATATGTAGTGCCTCATTCAACATTAATTGGAAATTTTGGGTTACCGGTTATAATTGATTATCAGGGTTAATGGTCGAAGGATTCTGGAGTCCTTGACAGAGTAGGAGTTGGTAGCATTCACTATTGTACTATATAAAATAGACAGCGTGAAGGTTCCAACGTTGATGTAAACAACGATGAAAACACCCAATCTAACTAACATGTACTATATACATGTGTGTGTGTGTGTGTGTGTGTGTGTCTGTGTGTGTGTGTTTGTAGAATAACAAAAGCAAAATGGTGGCTAGGGTTCAAAGTACCCCATCGCACAGCATAGGAAAAAGAAGACAACAAACAAAATGGCTGATCAAAAGGGGCTACTAAATGGCTGATTGAAGGGTTGGAGTCTGTGTGAAGCATAATTCAACTACCATCAAATTAGCCCTGTAGCAAAGCAAACTAACAATAACCTGACCTGAGATCACCATAACAACCATACGTTGAACCAACACATTGGTGCTTAACTTATTTAGTGTTCCCCAGATTTTGGAGTTAGCTGGCAAGCTTTGCATCACAGCTGCTGGTGCTAACTGATCTGGAATACTAGCAGGACCTTTTGTCGCTGCAGTGAGGAGAAGTTCTTTGGGCCTGCTTGAAATGTAACTGGTATCTCACAGCAGCTGATGGGCCAAGAAGAATCCAGGACAAGAGAACTTGAGGGCAGGCAGCCCCATGGGGAGAGAGGTGTAGAGGGTGAACAGCTTCATCCGTGGGTCCCAACATACTAGTCCACCACCCGGCCTGCCTGCTCTACCTAACAAGCCCAGAGACACTGCACTTGCCAAAGCCAAAGCAGTCAGTGTGTTTTCTTTTCTGAGTTGGAAAACAGACTTCATATATATGTGTGTGTGTGTGTGTGTATATATATATATATATATATATATATATATATATATATATATATATATATATATATATGAAATATATATATATATATATATATATATATATATATGAAATATATATATATATATATGAAATATATATATATATATATATATGAAATATATATATATATATATATATATATATATGAAATATATATATATATATATATATATATATATATGAAATATATATATATAATATATATATATATATATATATATATATGAAATATATATATATATATATATATATATATATATGAAATATATATATATATGAAATATATATATATATATATATATATATATATATATATATATATATATATATATATATATATATATATGAAATATATATATATATATATGAATCTTTTGATCCCTTAAGCACTAAGACTTTTACTTAAGTACTATTCATATGGGTGATTATAATTTCTACCAAAGTTATATTTTAACTCCATGTCTTTACTTTTACTCAACAGCAGTCAGGCAAAGTAAAGACAAAATTTTACAAAAGGAATGAACTGTAAATTTGGCAATAACAAATTTGATGTAAAGTAATCTTGTGAATTATGTGCCATTATTATGTAAATTGCAGAATCCAAATAAATCTTCAAACAGTAAGTAGTTAATTGATTACTACGTTATCTCTCTACAGTGAATGAAATTGTTATCTTAATGCCACCGTTTTGCTTTTTATGTTTTGTTTCTTGTTCCTCGCAGGCACTTATTGTTCTGCAGGGTGACTCTGGGGAAGTCCTTCCTGCAGTTCAGTGCCATGAAGATGGCTCACTCTCCACCGGGTCACCACTCCGTTACTGGCAGACCGAGCGTGAATGGCCTTGCTCTGGCGGAGTACGTCATTTACAGAGGAGAGTAGGTCAGCAATGCCTATAATACATTTTTTATAAATAGTTTTTGCTGGCAACAGCCTTGGCAAGAGGCATTATGTTTTGTCTGTATGCCCCATTCTTCTTAATGCCAAATTCTTAGGAACGTAGTGAGGGAATTTCTTCAGAAAAACTAAGGAAAAAGTTCCTATTATTCTTAACTTTTGCTGCTCAAAGTAGATTTAGATGTATTGAAGTGAATATTTAAGCTATAATATTAGTATTTCCAGGAGGTTAAGTACTTCTTTATAGTGTGCTGTACATCATTTTCATAGCATCTTTGATGTAAAAAGCTAAAAACCTACTCAAAACAGTTGTTCATATGAACATACATGCTTGTTTTTCACAGTTCTCAGTTTAATATATCCTCACCCGTACCATCTTCGTTAACAGAAAATGTATTCTTGTTTAGACAAACGATGGGAAAAATTTACCGCTAATGTTTTATTCATCTCAAAGACCAAAAGATGTGGGCTTACTTTAAATTCTCCTTGTTCCCTGGTTAATAAAACCTCCATGTTTACCTGCTGTCTTTAGTTATAAATGTAAAGCTTTCATATTCTACTTTCTCTTATGGGTACCCGCGAGCCAGCACCTCATTGCGTGTTCCCTCCAGTTTCTTTTATTCACAGTGAAGCCAGGGTCAGTGCAACTCTACTATTTCTCCACAGATGTTGGGTGCAAAAAGTCCTTTTAAAGAATGTAATACCTCCCTTACCTCTGAAGCTCTGTGATCACATTATTTTGTGATTGATGACAGAGTTTTGAATAAGAAGAAGAAAGATTTTTGTGTTTTAATATGAACCACACAAATACCGTAAATGTATGGAAACATTAGGTATAATTTATGCTGATTGGCAGTGTGAGGCATCGACCTTTGGCTCTTCATTGCTGTGAGGTCAGCGTCAGGTTTCCTTTGAAGGGTAGAGTGGTTCTCCTACATAAAAGAGCAGGACAGCAGAGAGTCACTGAATAAGTGGAGAGCGCAGCTTGTGCTCAGACGATTGGACGTGTAATGTCTTCTGCCAAAACCAATAGCCGCTCAGAAGTGGCACTTCACAATCCAGCATGAATAGATGTCCACTCAAGCAATCAGCCGTGCTATTAGTGTCTGAAATTACATGTGGTGGTCGGCTTCAGATGATAGCAGCAGGAGTGAAAAGATGAAGAGGATCTGGGAGCACAGAACATTTCTGTCTCAGGAACTTGTGTATTTTTCCTGCAAGTTTAAAAATATAATATGTGATATATGACTAGTTGAAATGTACATTATCCCAAATGTTTCCAACAATGTTCAAGTCACAGAAATCCAAAAGGTAACTGTACGTTTCATTTGGTCGCCTGTCATACGTGCATTTTCTTTTCACGGTAAAAGCTAGAAAATGCTATGTTTGAATGTGTAAAATATCACCTTTGACAGCAAATATTGTGTTATTCAATAATATCTAATATTGACCCAAGCCTAGATGTCATTAGTCCCCTTTTGTAGCCTTCACTTTGTTTTTAAAATGCATTGTTGATATTATTTTATTGATATTAGGATGAAGAAATTAGTTGTTCTTACTAAGTGTTAGTGAACGCCTCTCTGCCGCCCACAGGCCTATCCGGAGTACCTGATCACTTCCCAGATCATGAAGCCTGACGAGTCTGCAGAAGGATGAGAAAATATGAAGTGCAGACAAAGAGGGCTCATCTTCTCCTGTCAGTCGAGCCTTTGCATTACTAACTGCATTCGCAAAGAAAACTTTATTTATACAATGTATGAAACATGTAGGTTTTCATCAGATGCCTGTTTGCTGTTTTTTCTATCGTTTTATTCTTTATTGACCATGGTGTGATGTGACTGTTGATTTTATTCTTGTCGTTCAGATCAGCAGTTTTTTGACGAGTTACAAGCTCCAGGAATGCAGAAGTGACATCAAAATTATTAAAAGTGCAAGAAAAAGACAGTTTGAAACAAAGGCAGTTATCTCAAGCTGGTCAGCAGAACACATCAATCGAAGTGACTCATCCCTTTTGAGTAGCGATTGGATGCTCTTCTGAACAACATTTCCCAAAAAATCTCAAAACATCTCTATATGTTGCCTGGCGACATCCTAACGAGGTGAAGTGGTCATTTTATTTTATGATGATCTTGTGTCTTCTTTTTTTCTTTTTCTTTTTAAGAGCATGTCAGTTTATTAACATAATGTGAAAAAGTCTTAGCTCAAGCTGGTTTTCTCTCTCACGTCACTTCACATTTACTGAAGCAGCCTTAATGAGAAGCAGCCTCTGGATATTAATGTGGTTATCAGCCACTTATACAGTATGAGAAAAACTTGGTCATTGGCAGATGAGTCTCTTCTGACGTGTAAACACAAACATTTATGTGTGAATGTCATTTTTTGTTCAATGATCCAAATACATCTGATCACTGATTTCAGAGTTTTGTATTCTGAAATAACGATAGCTAAGCTATTTTTCTGAACCATGAACGAGGTGACAGGCGTGGAGGTGAGACTGACGCGGCTGCACAGGTTTTCTTTAATGAACGTGATGTTTGAATATTTAAAGCTGGACACAGGCAGGGGGTGAAGGAAATGTTACTGTTTCAGACAAATGGCTTGAAAATCTCCCAGTGTCTCTTCAAAAATATCTAGTTTTATCACTGCAACAGTTATCCTGTCCACATCTGCTGACTGCAGGGTGGCTGAAACAGATCAGACCTGGAAGTCAAAGATAAACCTGAGCTACATCCTCACACTTGTGACTGTAAAATGTTCAGAGGAAGGCAAACAAATAAAATCAAGTCATTTATGTAAATTTACTCAGACTCATGTGAAGTTAACAGGCAGGTTTCCGTGCCCTCATGCATGATGCTGTCAGACTGTCCTTGTTCTGATGCAGACTGAGAGGAAAACAGCAGCTGAATGTGGAGGGTTTAAGGTTGGAAAACCTAATATTTATCCTCTGAGAGAAATGGAAAAGTAATCTTGACATCAGGGTTTGTAGCATTTTGGAAGCAGACTCACATTGTGTCACACTTCATTAGTAGGATGGGCATGTAGATGTTGACAGGGTGTAAAAACTTTCATACTGATCATTTTAGATTTGTACCTGGCTTCCCAACCCAACACCAGAATAAATGTTTGAGACGTGCATTTCTTCAAACCACCGATACGTTGACATATCGCAAATTCAGGTACATCAAAATTATCCAGTATAGCAACCACAAACCTGGCTGGAAAATGTCCAGATTTGAGCGTCCCATCTAGTTAACCTCTCCGCACCCACCCGCCCACCGGCGGGCGATTGCAGAAAAGTGACTGTACCGTATGTCTACACTACGCAGTGACGTATCCCGCTTCAACTTTCATCAATACGGACATACTATACGTCGTTAGAAAGGGTAGAATCTCCGCAATTCATTCATCCAGTTGATTTTGCAAAAATCAAGAGCACCAAACCATAAATCATTGATATTTACCAGCATGGTAAACGTGAGATGCAATAAACACACGACGTCTCCCTACCTTTGTCGCAGCCCTACAGCCGTAATATGTGTCCATTCCTCAATTATGTATATTCCAGTTGTCCGTAAGAATCCACTGATCAAAAGCATCAAAATGGTTTTTCATAAAATTACTCCAGCTTGTGAATGTCGTCCTGTAAAGTCCATTTGTTTACCATCTACCAACTTTGTTCGGCGAATACAATCCATACTTTCCCGGCCGCAATCGGAATTACTCTAGTTCCTGTATGGTGTTGTTGGGTATGCTTGTTTTCCTCACTTTGCTGGCTACAAAATAAAAGTGTCCCCATCTTTTCTGTTCAGTTTTCACCCCAGCACAGCCCGTGAAGTAGATTGAGCGCTCCCTGTTTGAAGGACCAATAGGCTTTGTTTACTGTTTTTCGCTGCCTTAGTATAGGGACAGCGTATTGGCTATCAACATGTCAATCATTCAGGCTTCTAGCCAATCATTTTACCTTTCCAACGAGGGTAGGCATGCCCAGGTCAGTTACGTAGCAGCCGAGATATTTTGCTGCGTCTTCGAGCTTACGAGCTCAGTTTACGCAGGGGGCGCACTGTAAAGGGACGCAGCGGACATTTAAACTTTTATTGTACGGCCATTTTCACAGTTTACAATGGCGAAAGCCACAAAGAAAGTTAAATATGTCCGGGAAGAAGCCCTGGAATTGATCATGGCATCATCTGATGAAAGTGAAGATGGTGTGTACGACTCAGAGAGAGGAGATGTTTGCTCAGGCCCTCGACTCCATCTTAGATCGGTGAGTAACGCTATCTTTGATGATGTTTGATTTATTTATTTAGCCATGAGTGAAATTTGATTGAAAGTTAGTGGGTGGGGGGTTTTTATGCTTGCAGTGAACAGTACAGTATACATTAGAATTTCATAAATGATGCTAAATGGTTAGCGCCCCGGGGCCTAATTAGCCTAGCTAAGCCTAGCTTGCTAGCTAGCTAGCTAGCTAGCTAGCTACTCAACTAAAGTTATGTAATCCTTGTAATTCTATTCTATAAAGTAATTCATTTTGAGCCTCTAATTCCCTTTTATTTAGATTTTTTTAACAAGCTTGTAAGCAAATTGAACTAGATCTTCACTGACCAGACACTGGGAATATTCCCCCAATTCAATTATTCTGTTTATGTACAGCTATTTTCCTGATGTTTTTTGTGTAACATGTAATATCATATATATGTATTTATTTGTTTCCTATGTAAATAACACACAGTTGAATTGCATTTATATATTTTTTCATTATATTTTGTAATATTTGTGCTTTGCATTGTGTTTTGTAGGTCACAGTCTAAAGGCAGTGACGTGGGTTGGGAGCCTCAAAGTGAGACAGTCAGACGCCCAGCCCTCTCTCTACTGCTGAAGGCGGTCGTCAGAAGTGCCAACGATCCTCTTCTGCATCCACCAGTACCTGTACCAGCAGTGTCGGAGGGGGTCAGTGATGCAGAAGGAGTTTCGTCAGGCCCTTATTGAGGAGCTTGTGGACCAAGGATCCGCATCAACATCCCAGCCATCCACCTCAGGTATCACTGAACCCCCAAACCCAGCAGCATCCCACAAGCTGCATTATTTCACAGAGGGACAAAATGTGGCTAAGCGGGATGCAGGCAGTGTCGGCAGATGGCTCTGCACACTCTGCCACGAAAAGACACCAGTTGGCTGTTCAACGTGTGATGTTTCCTTGTGTTTTGTTGCCACAAGGGACTGTTTCAATGAGTGGCACACACAAAATGGAATGTAGAATGGCCCAAAATGTCCACTGCACATCACAGCGCACTTTTTATGTTTATATTTACAGTACAGTTGTATGTACATCATTTTTGGAGACAAGTTTTCTTATACATTTCCACTACTTATTACTTTTATACACGTTAGAGTTTTTGTATATAGTTCATATTTAGTTCATATTCTATTTTGTTTTGTATATAGTTCATTCATTGTTCATATTTTGTTTATATTGGCACAGTTGTACATACAGTAATAGTATATTGAAAGATAATAAAATCCTTGTTTGAAATTCAGTTCAGTATAGTCTGTCATTTTTGTATAATGGTTACTGTTCTTTAGTGTCTTGTCACATGACAATATCTCAATATGGCCAACTAGAAGCGTGTGGAAACCCCTCCAACCACCCATCAAATGAATGTGTGAAAAAATTGTTTTGAATCATGGAGACAGGTTTTATAGTCACCAAAATGCTTCAGTAATGTTTCCAGTGTCACAAAAGTGAGTAAAAGCATTTGGCACAATTTGGCCATTTGGAGACGTTTTGGAGAGGTTTGTGGACGCCAGTGGCACTGCTGACTAAAAACTCCATAACTCCCATAAGGTTAGGCCTAGAAGTCGAAAATTTCATCCAGGTGTAGTGACAAGATGTAGAAGGTATGTGGTATATTGCCATATGCCTTACATAAAGCACATCGTTATTCAAATATGACCTATTATTTTCAAAGACAAAAAAAATTTTTTAGAGCCATGTTTGAACTGATGTCATTTAGGTTGTGGGTATGGTACATGCTAAATAAAACTAGAGGGTGTCAGCTTTCAAATGAAGTATCATACATCCATCTAGGACTTGCAGTTATTGTGTTATAAGCTTTTCCACTTGGGTATGCTAAATAGGCGAAAATTACCGAAAATAGGTGGGTGTGAACAGGTTAATATCCAGTGTTTTCAGGCTTACAGATGCCACTTGACTGGTAGTCTGTCATCTCCACATGTTTGCAGAAATGTAAAATGCCAACATGTTCTGATGACCTCTTCCTTTAAATACAACTTAAGCCATAATTTGGTCATTTAAAGCCATTTCTCATTTGAGCACAGAATTTTGAGGAACAGACTTCTGGGTCAATAAACTCTGCAGTTGTCAGCCCTATTGGGAAAAATATAAACTGCTTCTTAATTATCCTGTCTGTCGCCATACCAGCCTTCAATGGAAATTTTATAGCATTCTCCTAAACTACTGAAGTAGCTGGGGATGCAATAGCTCCATGCAGCTTATCTACTGCAAGCCATGTCTATAGAAGCACAAGAACTGTTATGAAAAGATGTCACAGGTGTGCACACCAATCCTCATAGTTTTAGTGTAGAGTTAAACCAAAAGCATAAATGAACTGAAATTTGTTGCAGCTAGAGAGCTCTCTTTAAAACAAACCCTACCAGCGTCATTCTACATTGTGTCTGCTGGTCAAATTGTGACAATTCCACAAAGACACTAGAAGTGGTCAATTTGTCATTTCAATATCAGGTGCAAGTGGGGGTAAAATAAACTAGTTACTGTGACTTGTTTCTCTTTATTAACAATTTCAAACACGCCAACATGGAAACAGTTGCAGGAAGACAGAAGCTCACCCTGCAAGACAAGAGGGGAAAATGAGTCAAGATGAACCATTACAGAACAGCTTACAAGTCAATTGACTTACCAAGTGGGACGCCGTGTCCTCCTTTGGGTCCAGTCGCCGGTGCAGACTTGCTTGGTGCTTTGACGGTCTTGGAGGAATAGACTGGCGGCTGAGGGTACTCTGGGGAGTAGTTGGTGTGGGACAGGGCTTCTCGTGCTCGCAGGTAGCCGTTCCTGGACTGGATGATGTAGGACGAAGGCGGCAGAGGGGACGTCTCACTCGCGCCCTGTGACATCTGGTTGCCGGAGTCCCAGACGCTGAGGTCCGGGAAAGGACGCGACGGCATCCAGTTGCTCGGGTCGTAGAACGAGGCGTCAGCGCCCCCTGCTGGCTGCCCGACCCAAGGAAGGCCTGGAGAACCAGAGTTGTCGTAAGGGAGAGGCGCTACGTTGTACCCAGAGCTCGGACCAGAGCCGTAGGCAGAGCTCGGACCAGAGCCGTAGGCAGAGCTCGGACCAGAGCCGTAGGCAGAGCTCGGACCAGAGCCGTAGGCTGTAGCGGTGGCAGGGTACGCAAAGCCATAATGAGGAGCCTCGTAGACTGAGCCCAGGTTGGACCCTCCGCTGGTTCCAGCAACAGGCTGAAGCTGCGCGGGGAAGCTCGGAGCCTTCTTCCCAGTGCCGACAGGAGGGCTGACGTAACCCAGGCTCAGGGAAGACGCTCCAGGAGATCCGGAACCTTCAGACTGAAGGTTGGATCCAGGAGCAGGTCCTCCAGCAGAGCCCCATGTAGCGGTGTAGGGATATCTGTAGTCTGGACACAGATTGTGACGAGGGGAGAAGCTGAACCACAAGTTCTTTGAGTGCAAACAGAAATGAATGTTTAAAGAGGCTTTTAACTAAACCAGAACTCACAGAAAGCTTCATCCAACTAAAAAAACTCGAGTCAAGAAATGAAAATTCATGTTTCTTGAACATTTCCAAAAGACTAACTCCAGTGACATCAGATTAAAAGTGGTTCTTATCTGAACTATTGTAACTGATGTTTGAACTGGATTTAAAGAGACAGCAGGTGAGGACAGGTAGATAATTGTGCTGAACATCTGGTCCTTTCCGTGTCAGAACGTTCAGACTGAACGCAGAAAGCCGAGTTCTCGTCGCTTCAGGCAGTTGACGGTCAAAAGTGGAACTCACCTCCTTTAGTTGCAGGAAAACAAGCGCCGCTGCTGAACAGCACACAGATCCAAGAAACCCTGTAAGAGAGTGAATGCAGGTGAGATTCAGCTGAACTCCAGCAGCTGTATCGTCGCTCAACGTGAAAACAAATTCATTCAGTCACCTTCCAAAGAGTCCGAGCGCCATGTTTGAGTCAGAGAGCAGCAGTTTGCGCTTCAGCAGCCTGCTGGAGGTTTGTAGACTGAAGCTTTGTGCTGTGAGCTGCATGCGGCTCCTCTGGTCTTATATTGGTGCTGCAGCTGCTCTCTGCACTAATTAAACTCATTAACCACACCTGGAGGCCAATCGGCCCAAACAGAGGCACAGGCTGTTCCACTGGAGGTGGACAGAGTTCAGAGTGTCATGTTTTCATTTATTTCATTGTATATAATACTCTTGCTAGTGACTGGTCACAGCAAGACCAGCATAAGTTATGTTTTGGAGCTGGTCTATGCTGGTTTTTCCAGCAGGGAACAATAATCCAAAAAAACAAAAAACTTGTTTTTAGTTTTTGAGCCATTTAAAGTGTTGGCAGATGATTCTCAAAAATGACCTAAAAATGAAACTTCAGATACAGAAGTGAGAAATAGTACAAATATGTTATTACTGTACTTTAGAAGATGTTTCATGTATCTGTATTCTGAGTATCTGTGTGACTTCTCCTCTCTACATCTGAACACAGATATCTGAACTTTCTCCTCCTCTCATTTTCAAAACAGGCTGGCTACTTTAGTTTGATGTGAATTCAGGTGAATTATAGATTATTGCAGATTACTACAGCAAGACGAGACAAAGACATAAAAGCCGTAAGAAGCCGTAAACAGTCAGAGAGGGAGACTGGAATGTGGAGAAAAGGCGTGTTAGTGTCTCGTATCTGCAGAGAGTTTCTGATTTTCTCCTTTTTGTTGCTGCTCAGGACGCTTTACCAACCCAACATATGTCTATTTCATGTCCTGGGAATGAGACTCAACAATCAACTGTCTTTGTGGTGCGTTCAGGAACAGCTGGGACAAATCCTACTGATTCTACCTCTAACTTTAATAGTCTTTGAATTCTATTAATATGATGTGAGCTTCAGTTAGCTTTGACCACAAATGTCCTTCAGAGGGAGACTTTTACTCTGATACTCTGAGTACATGTCAGAGCCTGTAATCTATTACTTTACTGGAGGAAACAAGCTGAATCAGTAGCTTTTGTAAGTAATCAGCATCTGAACTTCTCCTGGAGGACAGGATGTGTGGACAGCTCTGATAATCTCTGCTTCTGTTTGTGGCTCGGTTGCATCCATCAGAGTGTCTCCTGTGGTAATAATCACGGTGCTAAAACAGACGCTGTGAGAATCTACCTCAGCTCACACAGATCGTCTCTCTAGAATAGAGTACAGCAGCAGTAAGTGTCACAACGCTGCGTCGCTGTTTGAAGCTTTTGTTCCACTTCATCGAAGCGGCTGCAGCCGCGTGGCAGCGAAGTCAAAGGTCAGACAACAAACACAACTGGCTTTAAGAGCTGTCTGTGACACTCACTCCACTTTCATCTGCAGAAGAGGAAGAAGGCTGGGATTGTGTTGGAGCCTCTTGTCATTCACTCTCTGAAATCACTTGAGCTCAGCCTCCACACAATACTCAACAGACAAGTTGCTGGATGGAAATGCCCAGGAAGCCAGAACTGAAACAGAGTTTATCCTCTCAGGGATGTTCAAGTTGCACAAATGTCACACACTGATGATGGAAGACAACTAAATCACAAATCACTGAAGAAACAAAGAGTGAAGAGAGATAGACAACACTGTCTGTGTGAGTAGAGTTTTATATCTATAATCTCAGTCCACTTTACTGCAACATGACAGGGAGAGATAAACAGGAAGTAACCACACACACACACACACACACACGTCTGATGACAGTAAATGGTTTGGACATTAAACCTCGTGTGTGTCGATGAAGCAGATTTACTCTCTCATGTCTTCATTGGATCAGAAACCTGTCTGACATCAATAAAATTGTGTTTGAAGCACACTTCACTGACTTTAAAAGACTTTAAAAGAATTCAAACTCTTGGTCAGTCTGATGCAGACGGATGAACATTAAAGAGTTTTTCTATCTTCCGAAGAAGACACAGGAACATGTCATCCCTCAGTTTATCACAAACACTCAACACATCTTAAAATACGTGTATGAAACACTTTAATTGAAGTAACTGTGATGAGAATAAATGAAAACATGACACTCTGAACTCTGTCCACCTCCAGTGGAAACAGCCTGTGCCTCTGTTTGGGCCGATGGGCCTCCAGGTGTGGTTAATGAGTTTAATTAGTGCAGAGAGCAGCTGCAGCACCAATATAAGACCAGAAGAGCCGCATGCAGCTCACAGCACAAAGCTTCAGTCTACAAACCTCTAGCAGGCTGCTGAAGCGCAAACTGCTGCTCTCTGACTCAAACATGGCGCTCGGACTCTTTGGAAGGTGACTGAATGAATTTGTTTTTACGTTGAGCGACGATACAGCTGCTGGAGTTCAGCTGAATCTCACCTGCCGTCACTCTCTTACAGGCTTTCTTGGATCTGTGTGCTGTTCAGCAGCGGCGCTTGTTTTCCTGCAACTAAAGGAGGTGAGTTCCACTTTTGACCGTCAACTGACTGAAGCGACGAGAACTCGGCTTTCTGCGTTCAGTCTGAACGTTCTGACACGGAAAGGACCAGATGTTCAGCACAATTATCTACCTGTCCTCACCTGCTGTCTCTTTAAATCCAGCTCAAACATCAGTTACAATAGTTCAGATAAGAACCACTTTTAATCTGATGTCACTGGAGTTAGTCTTTTGGAAATGTTCAAGAAACATGAACTTTCATTTCTTGACTCGAGTTTTTTAGTTGGATGAAGCTTTCTGTGAGTTCTGGTTTAGTTAAAAGCCTCTTTAAACATTCATTTCTGTTTGCACTCAAAGAACTTGTGGTTCAGCTTCTCCCCTCGTCACAATCTGTGTCCAGACTACAGATATCCCTACACCGCTACATGGGGCTCTGCTGGAGGACCTGCTCCTGGATCCAACCTTCAGTCTGAAGGTTCCGGATCTCCTGGAGCGTCTTCCCTGAGCCTGGGTTACGTCAGCCCTCCTGTCGGCACTGGGAAGAAGGCTCCGAGCTTCCCCGCGCAGCTTCAGCCTGTTGCTGGAACCAGCGGAGGGTCCAACCTGGGCTCAGTCTACGAGGCTCCTCATTATGGCTTTGCGTACCCTGCCACCGCTACAGCCTACGGCTCTGGTCCGAGCTCTGCCTACGGCTCTGGTCCGAGCTCTGCCTACGGCTCTGGTCCGAGCTCTGCCTACGGCTCTGGTCCGAGCTCTGGGTACAACGTAGCGCCTCTCCCTTACGACAACTCTGGTTCTCCAGGCCTTCCTTGGGTCGGGCAGCCAGCAGGGGGCGCTGACGCCTCGTTCTACGACCCGAGCAACTGGATGCCGTTGCGTCCTTTCCCGGACCTCAGCGTCTGGGACTCCGGCAACCAGATGTCACAGGGCGCGAGTGAGACGTCCCCTCTGCCGCCTTCGTCCTACATCATCCAGTCCAGGAACGGCTACCTGCGAGCACGAGAAGCCCTGTCCCACACCAACTACTCCCCAGAGTACCCTCAGCCGCCAGTCTATTCCTCCAAGACCGTCAAGGCACCAAGCAAGTCTGCACCGGCGACTGGACCCAAAGGAGGACACGGCGTCCCACTTGGTAAGATCAACTGAAGTCTAAGCTGTTCTGTAACTGTTCATTACTTACTTTTACCCTCTTCGTTGTCTTTCAGGGTGAATTTCAGTGCTCTGGAACTGTTTTGGAATTCGTTAATAAAAGACTTGATCACGTAAACTTGTCTGCTGTCTTTACCCCTAAATCATTGTGCCTTTTTATAAAGTGGGTCCAAAGCATCGTATTGCTGTGATGTCCAACTTCGATGACTGCTCCACTGCAATGCTGGTGCCATTAGGGTTTGAGATTCAATCAGGATGTAAATGATCTCCAGCCACTAGAGGGCAGAAGGTCTGTAAATTAGAACAAAGTCAACTGCTCTCTTCCAGCGCTGCTTGACATCAAACTTGTCTTTTTGAATTGTCTCTATATTGTGCCCCAGACAAAACTACTGTTCAACAGTTTGCTCCTTTTGGCTCATTAAATTTGTTCCTGTTCAAAGGGAATGTGGCACAATTCTGTTAACCTGAATGCATTCACAGTAAATGACAGACCCCTGCTTCCTGTTCAGTTTATATAGTTGAGTTTCTCATTCTGCTTCACAATTGAATTTTACTCACACTGACCACAAACTAGTTAACAATGAGGTAACTAAAATTGTAGGCCCACTTCAAAATGAAGGTGCTCTCATTCAGGTGGAGGAGCAGGTAAGTGAAAACTTAATTTCTCATGCAAAGATGTAATTTATCTGCATGTGTCCAGCTTTTGTCCATTTATCTAAATATCAGCTCCGACCTCAACATCTGGATTGAGTCAGCCCTACACCTGATCCACCCAGGACCGTGTTTATAAGGCATGTGTTTGTCCTTGGTCTTAAAGATCAGAGGCTCAGTCCTCACTACAACACTTTGTCCCGTCAAAGTGAGTTTCTTTACTGCACTGTGAAATTTTTTTCATGTAAAGAATGAGACAAACATCTCCTCCAGAAATGTGACACTTTAATTCTCACAGTACAGAAGACAAAGGTTAGTTTCACCTTGGAGCGCTCTCATCTCAGGTCTGTTCCCATCTGAGGCCTAGTGGCAGTTTACTACTTTTCTTACCCTCCTAACAACTGTCTGCCCATTAACTATTAGCAACCCCTCTGCTAGTTTCATTACCTGATGGTGTTTCATTTCAAATACACTCCATGAACACTTTTACACTCATATTTATCATAGCTTGATGAGCAATCAGGCTGGAGTTCACTCTGATAAATACAAGATTCACAATAATGGTAGAAAAGGCACATGACATGTGCGCTAAAGACACTCGAACATACAGAAGTGTTATATTAACATGTGACTGACATGACTAAGCTTCACAATCAAAACATCTGAATCAGTTTTTTCAGGGAACTGAACTGAATCATGTGCTGACATGTTTACAGACACAGAGACACGCTGGATCCATTCCAAGGCCCGAAGATTGGGTAAACAGGCTCAGTGAACTTGGTGCGGAAGGTGTAGATGTGACTCACAGTGTCAGATGAGACCTCATAGTAAGACAGAGTGCCAGCAGATGAGTCCAGATACACTCCCAGACGGGTGAAGGGACCAGGAAGAACAGGTAAGTCATGTTTCTGATCATCATGTTCTGCATAAAGTTCCTCTGGACCTGGGATCTGGACATATCTTAAACACCAGGACAGTTTATTCCCTGCAAGCCTGGACTGGTCACCGTCTCCTTTCCTTGACATCCCTCTGTAGCAAACACCTACAGTAACATTGACCTTAGAACTTTTCCACTCCACCTCCCAGTAGCGGCGCCCAGTCAGCTCCTCTCTGCACAGAACCTGACCCCAATGATTAAATCTCTGTGGGAGGTCAGGATACCACTGTTTTGGTCCACGTGTCACCCTTTTGTTTCTCTCAGACAGAGTGAGCTCATTGTTTGCTGTGTCTGGGTCCAGAGTGAGATCACAGGCGTCTGATTGGAGAGAACGAGACGTGATCATGATCACAGTTCATACTGAAACACATTTATTGATTATTCTGAACACATTTGAAAGGACAGGCTCATATATTTGAACATCACTCACATGCTCCTACGTACTGTTCATGGACAGTGGTGGGAAGTAAATATTTCACTTTGAGATACTTTCAGTTCCAACTTCAACTGATGATCTTTTACTGTCATGTAGCCAACAGTTAGAGTGGAGCAGTCGCTGCTCATTTAACTCTCAGATCTCAGCCTCCATCCAGCTGTGTTCTTACAGATGGATATAAATATATCTGCTTCAGATACTTTGAAGATATTTTGCTGATAACAGCTGTATAACTTTACTACAGTAGTCTTTTGAATGCAGGACTAACTTGTATGAAGTCATTTTCTATAATTGTTGTGGTACTTTTACTTAATTTAAAGGATCTGATTACTTCTTAAACCACTGTGCATCCATCGTACTGTTGCTCATTTCACTTAAGTCCCTCTATAAATCAGTTTCAGTGTCAGCTCCCAGAAAATCTGCTGGACTTTTGTAAGAAAGCTTAAAATAAAGTCTGAGAGTTGTAGGAACATGTCCTGTCTTTATTCACCTCTATTCAAAGGCCTGTTTCCTAATGACTTAACTCTTACCTACAGCACTGCTCCCCCATCAGAGGGTCTAGAAGACCCCCCTCTGTCATCTCTTGCCCCAGCAAGAAGTTGAGAACATTTGGTATAGCCATAAAACTGTGCCTGCAGGAAGAGCCTGACTGCTGGACTCACGAATGGAGTCACCATTTGCTTCTCTCCCCCTTTGTCAAAGTGTAAATTGACAATGTTTTTGTTTAAAAGCTGTTGGCATTCCCATTCTACAGCAGGAGTCAGAACGGCCCTGATTTCAAGCTAATCCTGGATGAGTGTTAAACTGGAATTTTATCTTTTCCAAAATAATATATTCTTAACCAGCATGAGAAGGTCGTACATTTGATGTCTTCCACTTTTCTCTAGGACCAAATTAACCCACATCACAAATTCTGGTTTAATATGTCTGAATGTTTGTTTGAACCACAGTGCCACTTTTTGGTAAGTTCGGGTGTAGTTAGAAGAGGGCTTTCTAAAAGAATGTATTCTTCCTTTACGTCTATAAATATAATTATCTACCTCTGACATATATTTTTGCATTAAGTATGAAGCTAGCACTATACGAAATATGTATAAACCATCAGTGCTGCAGCTGCATATGTCTGTGTGTGTGTTTGATATATTCTAGCAAGTAATTTTCTTTTCCTATTACGTGATTTCTGTTATGTCATTTTAAGACATGTAAACCATGTCTGTGAAACGATGATGGATTTCTGTGAACAGCGAATCGCAATCTTAAAACTTTCAAGACGATAAGAACAGTTAATTCCGTAATAAGGAAAAAGTCCGTAAGATAAGCTGTGATATCGCCGGAGGAAGTGATGCAGTCAGCCCACCCTCAGTTCCGCTTCAGACTAAAATATATAAGGGAAAACTTTGTTTCTGCAACACGTTCCGAGACTTGCAATCTCTGCAGATATAAACCACATGTTGAATTTTCTTCAAAGTTATCACTTGTGGTTTTGAAGTGCTTTTTCTAAGCACTTTTATTTTGAAAGCTCGAGCAAGAACAAAACTTGTTTCTTTTTTTGCCTTCTTTTATATATCGTTAAAGTATCATTGCCGACTCAGAAGAAGCTACTTTTTATTCTTGTATTTAGTGACGAAGGAAGATTCACGTTTCATCCTCCAGTTATTTTTAAACAAAAAGTTAAATCAGTTCAGAATCGAAGCTGAAGAACTACCGCTCTAAAGAAAATCTGATTAAGACATTGATCATTATTCAGAAGCCGGTGCAGTAGTTTCCTGCTCAAGAAGCCGTGATAACATCTCCAGCTGAACAGAGAAACTACCATCAAGCCATGACCGACCGCCCGCAGCGCACTCAAATGGAAAACTCTGTTGGGCCTGTGAGTTTCGTCATCAGAAACGAGACGCAACTTTATCCTCCAGCAGTTGGACCGCTGCTGCAAACCTGCAGACAAGCTGAGAAAGGATCAGAGGAACCCAAATCCATGGACCACTTCATCTACAAACAAAGTAGGCTGAACCTTCTGTGCAGGGGGTTTCACACATAAATGAAATCAGAGTTGGTGTTTGTAAAGCTTTGATTCCCGTCTTACAAGCTCAAAGGGAATTTTGGATAGGGCTCCATTAGTGTAAAATTTACACCCGTAATATTTTAAACTAACTACCTGTTCGCAAATTCACCATCGTCCAAAATTCACCTAATCTCAATAATTTAACCTTTCAGTCTCCATATTTTCTGTTACTTGTTGTCATCTGTTTGAATTATTATTTCATATTATTTACTCTGAAATATTTAGTCAATAAACATATATAACCGTATGTCCTTGTCTGTGCAAGTTTAATTTGATGTGGAAAATCGATGGACCCGTGTAAAGAAATTACTTCTTCAGAATAGGAGATTGAATATAGAACTTGGTAGATTTTGACATTGATTAAACTGGATAAATTGATCCTAACTGCTCCAGTCAAACTTGTGCAGTTGGATGTTTGGAAGAAATCCCCTCCAGCCCATTCCAATAAATTAAACAACAGAGGTGGAGCCCCATTTACACAAGTGTTATTAATCGCCAGTGATTAATTACCTTTATTATCAAGTAGTCTATCTCCTCCAGATTAATACAAGGAACGAGCAGTCAGGTTTCTGAAGGAGACTCATTTGTTCTTATTTGTCTTACAGTAAAAATAAAATACTTACACCAGAGTAAATCTCTTCTGTCTCTGACAGTCTCCACATCAGGGATGTCCAGCTTTGAGAAATCCTCAGTGAGCAGAATGCCGTTCCTGTAGTGGTAGATGGTTGCTCCGGTGTGTTTCTCATTTGTGATGGCAGCTACCAGGAAACGGAATCTGCTGTCGCTCTTCAAGGATTTGGCAATATCTTGGAAATATTTGGCTTTTTTTCTCATTTTGGTTAAAACTTCATCTGAGTAGTACCATGGGACTTCATTGGTACTTCCTTTAAGTGAATCCAGAACTTCATTGGTACTTCCTCTATCTGAATCCAGGTATTTGTCCATCTCATCCAGGCCGGGGTCAGCACTCTGCAGGGAGGTGAAGACGAAGCACAGAGCTTCATCGACACCTGCAGCAAGAACCTCTCTGTCCAGCTCTGACTGATTTGGGACGATCTTTGTTCCCTCCATCATTTCCACACAGGACCTGATGACGTTGATTTCTCTCTCTTTATGATCCAGCCACTTGTCTAGTTTTTCATGACTGAATGGTGACTTGTTTCTGTCTTCACAGTGTTTTTCTACTGAGCTCTCGTCTTCTTTACTATCACGGATGGAATGAAGTTTCTTTGCCATGGTCGTCTGGAGGTTAGATACGTAAAGATTACAACAGTTGTGGAACTTGTTTAACATTTTTTGGATCTGTGGAAGATTTTCTGCCACTGTATCATCCAGAGAATCGTTGCATCTCATTTGTATTTCTCTTAAATCTTCGAGAGCATTCTGCACCTTCCACACTAATCCAACGCTGATCTCTCTCTTCAGCTCAGCTGCAGTCGTGTCAAAGTCCTTCAGAGGCATCATCCAGACCTTCACTGGAACACTCTTCTCTCCATCTTCTCCCAACAGCTTTACGAGTTCTGCATAGGTCTTCACTGCATCTTTAAATGATGTAGGGTTTCTTTCAAGAATGAAGTCTCCGTAGAATTTGCAGGAGAATTTGTTGGTCAGGGCTTTTTCTTCTGCAGTCATCTGAGCACCAATGTTACCCTCAATATTAAATCTGGGGATCTTCTTGATCACAGCCTTCATCTGGCCCTGGATCTTCTTAACACTGCTGGCTTCTAACTTCTTACTGTCAAACACAAAGAAAGCATCTGCCCCATAAAGGATTCCTGTGACTACATGTGTTGCCGTGCCCTTCTTGATGACATCTATCTGTTGGGTGTTCATGGCTCCAAGTTGAGTCATTGACAACTGATTGAAGTGTGTGGTAGCTTTGTACAGACACGTCACTCTGCTCTGATTCTTGAATTTCTTTGTATCATTCAGATACTTGGCAGATCCTCCAACTTTAATCAGTCCACACAGGAAACTGGCCTTCAGAGAAGCTTCAATATCCAGCAGAGAGGATTTGGATTCAATGGAGTCAGACGCAGTTATTTCAAATTCACTATTATATTGAGAACTCCTGATTGTGTTGTTCTGTAGAGTTTTTTCATCCCACAAAGTCGAGCCTACAGACAAAAACATAGAGTATGTGTTCAAGCAAACCCCTTTGGTAAGAGCTGATGAGGATCATTTAAATTGATAACAGATATTTTCATTTGTCCAACAGAACACAGGCAACCTGTTCCAATGGTCTTAAACTTCTTTGGGATAAATACGGGAGTACCACATGGTTCTGTACTGGGTCCTTTACCATCTACATCACATCAGAAATATTATCACACCAACACCAACAGCATCTTTTTTATGCAGATGACAGTTGTGTATGTATTTGTCTTCTCCTCTGTGACTGACAGTCATACATAATAACTTCATGATTTGAAGTACAACAGATCCGTAGATACCTGTTTCATTTATACTTTTCAACATCAAGATCTACCTGCAATCAGCTCATCTTTCCGACCATCATACAACATTCCCAGAGTGAAAGGTCGACCCAGAGCAGCCACCGCCATGTCACCTGAGGACAAGTCTCCTCCTGTCGGTAAAAAACAGCAACAGCATTTATACACATACAGTTATAGAGTGTCCAACCTTTGATTCAGGTATCTGAAATGAGTGAGAGACAAAACCGTCCATGCTGCCACAGAGACTGGGAGACAGAGTTCTATTTATCTGTTGATTTGCTTTTATTAAACCTGAAAATCAGGGTTAGGGTTAGGGCCCTTAATAACAATGATCTTGAGTAGAGATTAATCATTAATCGATTCATCCCCGTTAAAAATGTAACCAATTAAAATTACAAGTCTTCAATTCAAAGCAATTATTGTAGTTTTTGTCTTGATTCTCATGCTTAAAAATACATAAAAATGCTTAATCTATCATGATCGTTTCAACTGCCCCCCCCCCACTTCTCAATCAACTCTTCCATGTTACTGTCTTGGTTCAGGAAGACGGTAGCAAAACAAACTTGTTAGCGTGGTTTTGAGAGGTTTTGAGTTGAGAAAAATTATGCGGAGAAAAGGAGAAGGCGAGAGGAAAGTAAAGAGTTTTTATCAAAACTACCAAATGTGTCAACCTTTTTCACAGGAGCCCCATTCACACAGGAGAAGATGCAAGAAAGCTGGAGCGGCGGTTCGCCAATTCTCCGCCGTTGGTGGCCGTGAATCACACAGAAAGCCTAAAGAGGCGTAAAGGTACTTGTCATGATGATGACGTTGGTATGTTTTCAAGGTGTTTCCCCGTGTCCCTCCTGTTAATCTGACTCCCTCATTCGCAGGGACGGAGGCTGTTTTCTGGGGAAAGTTCACTGAAGTCTCGGTCGGGAGGACTGGCCGTCGCGGTGATTTATTTTATTTTATTTCATCACAAACAGTGGGTGAGTTAAAGTTTTTTGCCGGTGACAGACGCTGTTTTTTGCTGCAGTATTTTTTCCACAAGTTGCCAAAGACAGTTACAGTAACTACGTTACTTTTGTTTGGTCATGTAACGTTGCTTTGTGGGACATTTCTCTGTATTAAGTTGAGTTAAGTTGGCTTTACCGTTCACACTGGTGCAGTTCTCCAATAATACAGCCCTGATACTACCTTCAGAGGCTATAACCTTAAGCTCGGGTGATGTGTATGTCGAGTTTTCTGTTTAATTTGCTGAACGAAGTTGATCCGTGATTTGGCACGTTATCTAAACCGCTTCTAAATTGTAGATTTCACTTTTTAAAGTCGACCTAATAATTCCCCAAATATTGATGCACAGACTGAGGACTGAGTTGGTGAATGCAAACTGACTTTCATCTCAGCTCCGTTCACCTGAGCAGCGTCTACCTGTGGCTCAGCAGACATCTGACCAATCAGACTGACCGAGTCCACTGACAACAGACGAGCAGACAGAGAGACAGACAGCCAATATATATCAGTAATATCAGAAATATATAACACTTGTGGATTATTTGTAGAATAGACTATATATAAAGAATAATATAAAATGGTGAATATAACAAGTGTCTAGATAGAAATAAGAGCCAAAATAGAGTATTCATAATTCATTTAACAATTATCCTTTTTGTGTTGATCTAAAAATGATCCAACCTGTTTCTTACAAAAGCGATATGATCTAAATTGTGAGTTTTGTGATCGGTTGGTTGCACCTTTAGTATTGACAGTAATAATTAATAACATTTTCTATTCATTTTTTTCACAGAGAGGTTCTGCTGGCCAATCGAGTGCTACTGCCAATACATCTCATTATACTGTATTTAAGCTTTATTTAGCACAGTTTGATACATTTTATACTTATTTAATGCTGATTTTGCAGTGTTTTGTTAAGGTTTTGGACTATATTGATATATAATAAATCTATTCAAATATAAATCTTGGTGAAATAATTTCAATGTATCAGTGTATCTGTGTTTTTCAGCATTTTGAAGACATTTTAAAAATACTGCGGTATACCAATAACCGTGATAATTTTTGTCACTATTACCGCGGTGTGGAATTTTCATACCGTTACATCCCTACTGCAGACTGTTTGACGAGCAGGCTGTATGACAGTATATACAGTTTTCACACCGACTTGGCTTGAGCTTAATAACGATGTATGTGGCTCGGAACGATGGCTTTAAGAAACCATTTGAACGCAGTGTGGTATGAAAGAAATCTCCACACTGCCCTCGAGCTGCTCGGTGTGAGCAAATGCCTCAGACTGTCCCACCCATGAGTTGTTTGTGAGTACAGAAATTCACAACAAGATATAAGACTGACAACATGCACTTTTAAACGATATATAGACAGTTGCGTTTTTTCGGACAGTCATCGACACAGTCATCGACACAGTCACTGTGTGCTCTGTAGCGCTATCAAAGAATCGTCACTAACAAAGTGTCTACATTAATTCAGTTATAAACACATTTCTCTTTAACGATAACTTTTTCTTCATCCTTCAGTCATTTAAAAGCTTTTATTATGAGGCAGCCTTACAGGAAACTACAGTAACTAAACACGACTCCTGAACCAGCTGAAAGTGAACACGATGAAACGGTGAAACACAGCAGATGTTTGAAAGAACAAACAGGTCGAGAGAAACTGAAGAGGTTCAGTCAGAAGATACAAAAGCACTGAGAGCTGAACACACTGACTTTGAAAAACCTCTTTCTCTCAGGTGTCCTGCACAGACATGAGTTGAGTACTGATTTGAGGGGGAGACAGGTGCTTGTTACGAGTTGGTCGCAGTCACAACACGTCACCACAGCCTGTTTGGAGGCGGGGCTTAAACGGGCGGTTAAGTTTCGTTTTCATGGAGAGAAAAGAGAGCATAAACTTACACTCTTCCAGTGTTGTTCTTATACACAACAGATGTGTCTTAAACCGATGACGCTCTTATCTCGATCCACGCAGGATTATCAAAGAATCACCGCTAACAAAATGTGAACGTTTGGTGAATCATGAAACTAGAAAATACTGCAACACATTTTACTGAAGTGACCAACAGGAAACCTCTCTCTTCTTCTCTTTCCCTTTGAACCTGACTAACAATAAAGAGTCAGACATGTTGAACTCACCTGTTAATCCTCAGTTCTGTCCCCAAAGACAAATAATACCAGTCCCTTCAAACCAGACTCCCTCCTCGTCTCTGACAGAACGTTGTTCTGACTCTTGTTGGACCGGCTGACTCACTCCTGGTCTGCTGCAGTGATCAGAGGAGCTTCCTGCTCTGTCATATGGTGCATTCAGGGGCTGCTTGGAAATAAGAAACTTTGTGTTGCATTCCAGTACCATATAACTTTTTGATTCCTATTTTATTTCTTTATATAGACTGGAGAAGTGTTTCATCTTTATTTATTTAGTTTTCTTGTTTAATATGTAGACTGGTCAAAATACCCAATAGACATGTTGGGCCTTGCATGACATGAGGCACAATTAAGTAATGCAACATTAAAAGGGAGATTAATGTTAAATTTGGCAATCCATAATAGTTAATGATTACCAGGGTTAATTATTAATTACGATAAATAATATGATCCAATTTACATTAGATCATCTCAGGGCACCACCCATGAAGTAGGGAAAAGAGCAAATTTACTAAATCAGTCTCATAACTAGGTACTAAAGTGTTTATAACTCTGATCAATAACTGACTTATTAACTAACACCAAATTCACAAAAACAGCTGTGATGGTTGAAGGATTTTGGAGTTTTTGACAGTGTAGAGCAACATTCACTCTGTACAATATTAAATAGACAGCAAGAAGGTTAAAAAGTATTTTATTCAACACAAAAATGTAAACACACAATCTAAATAACATGTACTATATACAGGTGTGTGTGTGTGTGTGTGTGTGTGTGTGTGTGTGTGTGTGTGATGCCAGGTTAGAAAAGATGGTTAGTTGCATACAGAGATTCTGAGTCTGTGTGAAACAGCATTCGACTAACATCGAATTAGCCATCTTAGGAAAGCAAATTACCAATAACTGACCTGAGGTCACAAACACAAACAGTGAAGAAACACAGACATTGAACACATGTACATCACATCAACCAGAGTTTAAAGTCCTGTGCTTAGCCATGTTATGCTGTCAAAGCCCAGTTCAGCATTACCAGTCTTTGAAGAAAAGGTGCTGGTGGTTGCAGGAGAAGGTTGGAATTCCAATGTTGAACAATGTTGTTCTTCAGAGGTGGAAAGTAGCAAAATACATTTACTCAAGTTCCTGTATCGAGTAGTTTTTTTTGTGCATTTTGTATTTTTTCAGTAGTTTTTAAAAGAGGTAATTTTATTTTTACTTGATTATGTTTTGAGTGAAGTGTTGTACTTCGCTACATTAAAAATACCATCAGTTACTGAGTAAAAAAAACCCTGACGGGAAAAACAACCACGCAGTGACGATTGATCAGCACATCTTCATCAAAGAGACGGTGATGGAGGCTGATCATGAGACCAGCAGTGATGGAGGGTCAGAGACAGTGGACCTAGAAATGTTAGCTGTACCTAAAGCATCGAATTCCCCTGAACTCGTAAACGGCGAAAACCCTCGGCCACATTTAAGAGAGTCGTCATGCAGTGAGGACGCGGCCTCAGCTGCTGCCGAGCGGCTCTTCAGTTGTGCTGGATGATGTTCACTGCAAAGCAAGGATGAGCAACTAACTTTGAAAATCAGCTGCTGCTCAAACCTGACAGTTTATAGCGGCCATTGAGTTCATAACAAGTTAGGAGTTCATTTAAACATGTTTTATCAGGAGATATTAGGCACGCAGTTATCAGAATATCCCGACACATAGGTTTTAGTTTTATTTTGGTAATTGATTTGTATTAATGTAGTAATTGTTTTTGTTGTTGTGATAACTTGACATGTTTTATGTTGTCACTGCATTTACATGTGTATCTATTTCTCTTTATTAAAAACTCAATAGTTTGGGATGTATGGCCCCTTGTCCTGTTTTCGCTCCATGCCCTGGTTTTATCGTTTGTTAAATGTAAAAGTAATTTTTACTTAAAGTAGATTTTAAATTAACTTTTTCCACCTCTGCTGTTCTTGCTGTGAAGCTCTGATGAAAGTCGGCAGAGGAGGAAACAGTTCCTTTCCTTTTGCAGGATAGCAGCTCGGAATGGGGAATTCTGGGACACTGAGTTCAGTTCAGAGTCCATTTTGAAATCCTCAATGAATGACTTCATCTGTGGGTCCCAATACTAATACTAATAATAATAATGATAACAATAATAATAATAATAATAATACTAATAATAATAATGATAACAATAACAACAACAACAATAATGATAATAATTATTTAACATTGTTATGTGACCGACATGATGTCGCTTCACAATCAAAACATTTGAATCAGTGATTTCAGTGAACTGAACTGAATCTGAGCTGAATCATGTGCTGACAAGTTTACAGACACAGAGACATGCTGAATTTCTCCCAAATCCTGAACCCTGGGTAAACAGGCTCATTGAACTTGGTGTGGAAGGTGTAGATGTGACTCACAGTGTCAGATGAGACATTATAGTAAGACAGAGTGCCAGCAGACCAGTCCAGATACACTCCCAGACGGAGGGAACAGGTAAATATAGTCTCTGGTTGTCATTTTCTGCATAGAGATCTGCTGCTGAACTTGGCTGTTGGTAGTATCCTCAACAGTTTATTCCCCCCGAGCCTGGACTGGTCACCGTTTCCTTTCCTTGACATCCCTCTGTAGCAAACACCTCCAACAACATCCAATACAGAACTGTATTCCCACTCCACCTCCCAGTAGCAGCACCCAGTGAGCTCCTCTCTGCGCAGAGGCCAAAACTTCTAGTACTTGTCGTGACAGAGTCGTGTGTGTATTTGTCTTCCCCGTTCGCTGCAGTCACACATAATAACTTCATGATTTGAAGCTCAACAGATCTGTACCTGTTTAATTATTGGTGTTACTTTTCTGTACTCAACATCAAGATTTACGTGGAATCAGCTCATCTTTCATCTCATCTTTGCCCCTTTTAGTCATTTACTGAATGTCTAACTGATAATCCAGCGGAACAAAGGTCGGTAACACAGAAGCATTTCACCTGTACAACACAGTTCAGACACCTGACTGTCAGATCTCTTGTTCAGTCTAAAAGTCTCAGCAGCAGCAGGACGAACCCTCCAACAGAAACAGCCCGCAATTACCTGAAGGGGCAATTAAACACTGAAACTAATGTTGTAATTGATATTAATTAGCCCTGTTTGTCCTCTCAGCCTTGTTTAACACATCAAAGGTTCAGTGAGTGAGTGAACCTGAACACTCACATCAAACGTCACTGCATCAATTACACAAACAACTGGATTTTACTGCCGCTGACAGTTAGCCTGTCCAGTCTTTGTCTTATTAGACACGTGAGGCAGCATTTCATGGGTTATTTTGTGAAGTAAAACTTACGGCTGAGACAAAAAAATGAGTAAGAATATTCTGCCAAGATTAAAAATCACTTCAAGTCATCAAATAACCACCACTGCTGATGAACATCTATGAGACGTGACTCTCTGACTCTCTGCTGCAAGTTACAAAAACGCAGCGTGACCTCGAGGAAACTCATGGATTTCTCTGTTTGGACATAGTTGGAAAAGAAACAAAGGTCGAGTCGTTTTCAGACATTTTAATACAGAAATGTTATATTTAATATGTTTAAGTCATCAAATTGTACTTCCAAACGTGGGCTACATACAAAATAATATTATGCACATTTAAAAATCCTTTCAAAGGTGATTAGAAATAAAGTCCCGCCAATCATACTTTAGGACATTAAGGGTGCTATTGTGTGTGTGTGTGTGTGTGTGTGTGTGTGTGTGTGTGTGTGTGTGTGTGTGTGTGTGTGTGCGTGTGTGTGTCATGGACTTGGGCCACATAATGTAGTGAACCTAATATATATAAGAGCTTTTATCAAACAGCTGCAGTGAATCCTGAACCAAATAGAATACAATACATCTAACATATAATCACAACAACAGCTATTTCATTTGAATATGAAGCATATTAAATATTTACATAACATTAATATTTATACCATTAATGGAAAAAATAGTTATTTCATGAAAAATGATTTCCTTGTGATTAAATAATGGTTGTTGGTGTATCAGGATGGATCAGTTTCATGGAAGCTCAGCTCCTGTTGGCTCCCACGGAACTCCAACTCAGCGCTTCAGGGTCTCACAGGTCCTGGATTTGACCCGGGATAAGATAACAGTCTGCGGGTCCGGAGGAGTTGAAGGGCATCATGTCTAAAGAAATCTCCGCCTCGCACTCGTACTGCAGGATGGCGGGCAGCAGTAAGTTGCTGTTGTTGCGGGAATCATCCGAAATGACAGAAACTTTGTCGAAGTTGTGCTCCAGGTTTCCGCCGGTGTGCGGCGGACGGAGGAGGCGGCTGCGTGAGTCTCTGCGCCCCGGGGCCCGGCACGGCGCAGGCCTCCTTCTGCATGGTGGTGTCGTGGTGATAAGACACCAGCTCGTTACTGAAGTCCACCGCCTCCACCGTGGAGGTGGAGCAGTACTTATTACAGCCCAGGATGGTGGAGAAAGCCTTCCTGAAGTCCGCGTTGAAGGCGTAGATGACCGGGTTCAGGGACGAGTTGGCCCAGCCGAACCACACGAAGATGCTGAAGGTTGTGTCGCTGACGCATGGCGGCTCGTCGACTTTGTCCAGGTCGCAGAAAGGCACCACGCAGTTCAGCACGAAAAACGGCAGCCAGCAGAACACGAACACCCCCATGATGATGGACAGAGTCTTTAAAACTTTGGTTTCTCTCTTGAAAGACGTCTTCAGCGCACTCTCGTCCTGCGTCGACGCGCGGTGGCGGTGGTTTTGCGCACGGGACCCCGCCGCCCTCTCCAAAGACGAGATCCGTCTGATTTGGGTTTGCGCGATGCGGAAAATGCGGGTGTAGGTCCCCACCATGATCACCACGGGGATGTAGAAGCTGATGAGGGACGAGGAGATGGCGTAGCTCCGGTTCAGGCTGGCGTTGCAGTTGTCCGGGCTGTCCGCCGTGGAGTTGTGCGCGCGGTGCCAGTTGAGCTGCACGGGGATGAAGGAGATGAGGATGGAGAGAGTCCACGCGACGCCGATCATCAGGAAGGCGAACCTGCGCGTCATCTTGTGCTCGTACTTGAAGGGGCTGGAGATGGCCCAGTAGCGGTCCATGCTGATGATGCACAGGTTGAGGATGGAGGCGGTGGAGCACATGATGTCGAAGGCGACCCAGGTGTCGCAGAAGCGGCCGAAGAGCCAGATGCCGGCGACCTCGGACACCGCCCTCCAGGGCATCACCAGCACGGCCACGAACAGGTCGGACACCGCCAGAGAGATGACGAACGAGTTGGTGACTTTAGAGCGCAGGTGGCGAAACTTGATGACCGCGGCGCACACCAGAGTGTTCCCCAGCAGGGTGGACACGATCAGGGCGCACAGGACGCAGCCGGTCAGCGCGCGGAGACTGAGACCTCCACCTGGCCCGGGGCTGTCCGCTCCCGCTGTGACCACCTGGAGCTGCTCCGGGTTCTGGTTCTGGCTGTCGTTATAAAACCTCTCCATGGGTGTCCGGACTCACGCCGTGTGCGTCACGAATCTCTCATCCTCCTCCCAGCATCACCTGCGGCAGCTCCTGTGCGCCAAGCCAGCAGGCAGACCCTCCTGCAGGAGACGCGCTCAGATCCTCCAGTGTGTCCGCTCAGAGACCGTCACATATTCTGCCCCACGCTGAGACCATCACAACATCCCGAACCTCAGATCCACGGTCCAAACCACAAACAGCTCAGAAACAGCTGCAGAGCAGAAAGTGTAGGCAGACAGGAGACAGCAGTGAGAGCAGGGAGATAAAACAGCTGCGGGCTCATGAATAAATCACCGACAACCATTTCTGTCACCGCAAATAAAACATGTTTAATAACTTTTATTCATGTTAATGACAGAAACATACAAAACCGAACCAGAACACCACAGACAGACCATTTCTGCCAGTACAACAGAAAACTGGATGAATATTTAGTCTCGATATAATATCTATGATTAATATATTTTGTTAAACCTAAACTGTTTGACTTATCATCTCCGAATTCTGACTTTTATCTGATAATTTTGACTTTTCTTCGGCGTTGTGCTGCTGCAGATCTTAAGAACACTCAGCTGACAGTCTGTGTTTGACTTCCCGAACTTGTTTTCTGATAAACGTTCATGTGTTTGTGACGTGAAGTCTTCAGAGCAGCAGCAGAGTGAAGCAAAGTGACTTCTGTCCTCTAGTGGACGAAAACACTCATCACACCAACAGTTGTGTGTCTTCATGTTGCTTCAGTCTTCAATCTGCTTCAGGAGCAGAACAACATCTGATCACTGCACACATTTGTTCTGAGACATCACATCACACACTGAGGTTCAGAGTCAGGATTCAGGTTTTTTCCTTAAGTTCTGTACTTTTATAATTCTGAGGTAAGTGTATCTGAGTGTTTCCGTTTTCTGCAACTTTACACTTCTACTCAAGTACATTTCAGGAAACATCGTCTAGAATGGACTTTACATCTTGAATAAATGAATTAGTGTAAATGAAAATACTCAAGCAAAGTACAAGTACCCTAACACTTAAACATAAGTACTTTACTTGAGTAAATGTACTTACATTCCATCACTGTTTTCTGTTACTTTATACTTTCACTCCACATTTCTTATCAACAGTCAGTTAAAATAAAAAATGGATTCTGATAATCAGTCAATTCATAGTTTACAGTAAATATATTTATAATTTACTTTTACTTGTACTTTTAATACTTATAGTAAGTACACTTAATACTCGATACTTTAAGACTTTTACTTGATTTCTTCTTTATCTGCTTTGTTCCCATCTGAGGCCCTGAGGCAGTTTACTACCCTCCTACTGTCTGCCTGTTAACTATTAGCGACCTCTGCTAGTTTCATTACCTGATAAAGTGTTTTATTTTCCTGATGAACACAGAATGTACAAATACACTCTGTTACATTTATCATAACTTAAAGAGCAATCAGGCTGAGTTCACTCCAATTACAGTTACATGGTACAAGATTTACAATGATCAAATAGTGGAAATGATACATGATTACATGTGCAATAAACATATTCAAACATAATAATAAATATAACAATAACAATAATAATACTAACGGGGGTCTTGGTGTTCAGATCTGATTCTTTGTGTATCCAGTTAAACTTTCTGTGTAGATATTTTACATGTTGCTGTTTCTCACATAAAGAAGCGTTATATTATTTAACATTGTTATGTGATTGACGTGATGACGCTTAACAATCAAAAC
Organism: Diplodus puntazzo; assembly: GCA_963678695.2. NCBI lineage: Eukaryota > Metazoa > Chordata > Actinopteri > Spariformes > Sparidae > Diplodus > Diplodus puntazzo. Next base: position 26,232,376 of record OZ023176.1, on the reverse strand, counting down.
ATTTGAATCAGTGATTTCAGTGAACTGAATTGAGTCAAGTGCTGACAAGTTTACAGACACAGAGACACGCTACATCCCCACCAAAATATCGAAGTCCCAATCCTGAAGATTGGGTAAACAGGCTCAGTGAACTTGGTGTGGAAGGTGTAGATGTGACTCAGAGTGTCAGATGAGACATTATAGTAAGACAGAGTGCCAGCAGACCAGTCCAGATACACTCCCAGACGGGGGAAGGCAGGAGGAACAGCTAAGTAATGTTTCTGATTATCATGTTCTGCTGAGAGATTATTTGAAAATAGAAACATGATGTATCTTAAACACCAGGAGAGTTTATTCCTCCCAAGCCTGGACTGGTCACTGTTTCCTTTCCTTGACATCCTTCTGTAGCAAACACCTACAGTAATAGCGACCTTAGAAGGTTCCCACTCCACCTCCCAGTAGCGGCGCCCAGTCAGCCCCTCTCTGCACAGAACCTGAGGCCAATAATTAAATCTCTGTGGGAGGTCAGGATACGACTGTCCTAGTCCTCGTGTCGCCTTCTTGTTTCCCTCAGACAGAAAGAGCTCACTGTTTGTTGTGTCTGGGTCCAGAGTGAGATCACAGGCGTCTGATGGAGAGAACGAGACGTGATCATGATCACAGTTCATACTGAAAACACATTTATTGATTATTCTGAACACATTTGAAAGGACAGGCTCATATATTTGAACATCACTCACATGCTCCTACGTACTGTTCATGGACAGTGGTGGAAAGTAAATATTTCACTTTGAGATAATTTCAGTTCCAACTTCAACTGATGATCTTTTACTGTCATGTAGCCAACAGTTAGAGTGGAGCAGTCGCTGCTCATTAAACTCTCAGATCTCAGCCTCCGTCCAGCTGTGTTCTTACAGATAGATATAAAAATATGCTTCAGATACTTTGAAGATATTTTACTGATAACAGCTGTATAACTTTACTACAGTATTCTTTTGAATGCAGGACTAACTTGTCCATCCATCCATCCATCCATTGTCAACCGCTTATCCTAAATCGGGTCGCGGGGGCAGCAGCTTCAGCAGCGAGTCCCAGACTTCCCTTTCCCCGTTCACATCGGCTAACTCTGACTGGGGAATCCCCAGGTGCTCCCAGGCCAGAGAAGAGATATAATCCCTCCACCTGGTCCTGGGTCTACCCCTAGGTCTCCTCCAAGTTGGACGTGCCAGGAACGCCTCCCTAGGAAGGCACCCTGGTGGCATCCTCATCAGATGCCCGAACCACCTCAACTGGCTCCTTTCCACGCAAAAGGAGCAGCGACTCTACTCCGAGTCCCTCCCAGATGGCTGAGCTTCTCACCCTACCTCTAAGGGAGACCCCAGCCACCCTGCGAAGAAAACCCATTTCGGCCGCTTGTACCCACGATCTCATTCTTTCGGTCATGACCCATCGCTCATGACCATAGGTGAGGGTAGGGACGAAGATTGACGGGTAGATCGAGAGCTTTGCCTTCCGGCTCAGCTCCCTTTTCATCACAACCGTGCGGTGAAGCGCTTGCAACACCACACCCGCTGCTCCGACTCTCCTGTCAATCTCACGCCCCATCATCCCCTCACTCGTGAACAAAACCCTGAGGTACTTGAACTCCTTCACTTGGGGAGAGGACACATTCCCCACCTGGAGTAGGCAATCCACCGATTTTCCTACTGAGAACCATGGCCTCAGATTAAGAGGTGCTGATCCTCATCCCTGCCGCTTCACACTCAGCTGCGAACTGATCCAGTGAGTGTTGTAGATCTACAGCCAACGATGCCATCAAGACCACATCATCTGCAAAAAGCAGTGATGAGATCTTAAGGTCACCGAACTGTAACCCTTCCATACCACGACTGCGCCTCGAAATCCTGTCCATGTACATCACAAACAGGATTGGGGACAAGGCTCAGCCCTGGCGGAGGCCAACACCCACTTGGAACAAGTCCGATTTACTCCCGAGTATACACACGCAGCTCTCGCTTTGAGAATATAGGGATTGGATGGCCCTGAGAAGGGACTCCCGCAGCACCTCCCACAGAACATCCCGGGGGACCCGGTCGTACGCCTTCTCCAGATCCACAAAACACATATGGACTGGGAGATTGTAGTCCCAGGCCCCCTCCAAGACCCCTGTCAGAGTAAAGAGCTGGTCCATTGTTCCACAACCAGGACGGAATCCGCATTGTTCCTCTTCAATCTGAGGTTCGACAATCGGCTGGACCCTCCTTTCCAGCACCTTGGAGTAGACTTTCCCAGGCAGGCTGAATAGTGTGATACCTCTGTAATTGGCACACACCCTCTGGTCCCCCTTCTTAAAAAGAGGGACCACCACACCCGTTTGCCACTCCTTCGGCACCGACTCCGATCCCCAAACAATGTTGAAGAGGCGTGTCAACCAAGACAGCCCCTCAACACCCAGAGCCTTCAGCATTTCTGGTGGTATCTCATCGATCCCTGGGGCTTTGCCACTGTGGAGTTGTTTGACTACCACAGTGACTTCACCCAGGGAAATCGGCGATGATACCCCATCATCCTCCAGCTCTGTCTCCATTACAGAGGGTGGCTGAGTGGGATTCAGGAGGTCACCAAAGTACTCCTTCCACTGCCTTATGACCTCCTCAGTCGAAGTCAACAAGGTCCCATCCTTGCTGTACACAGCTTGGATGGTTCCCTGTTTCCCCCTCCTGAGGCGGACAGTTTTCCAAAAGCGCTTTGGCGCCGCCCGAAAGTCCTTCTCCATGGCCTCGCCGAACTCCTCCCACACCCGCTGCTTTGCCTCTGCCACAGCTGCGGCTGCTGCCCTTCAGGCCCGTCGGTACCCCAAAACTGCCTCAGGAGTCCCCCGGGACAACATGTCCCTGAAGGACTCCTTCTTTACCGGTGTCCACCACGGTGTCTGAGGGTTGCCACCCCTTGAGGCACCTAAGACCCTATGGCCACAGGACGCAGCTGCAGCTTCAACAATGGAAGCTTTGAACATCGTCCATTCAGGTTCAACTAACTTGTATGAAGTCATTTTCTATTATTGTTGTGGTACTTTTACTTCTGAGTTAGATCTGATCAGATTAAAGGATCTGAGTACTTCTTTAACCACTGTGCATCCACAGTACTGTTGCTCATTTCACATAAGTCCCTCTATAAATCAGTTTCAGTGTCAGCTCCCAGAAAATCTGCTGGACTTTTGTAAGAAAGCTTAAATGAAGTCAGAGAGTAATAAAAGGAATGAGCAGTCAGGTTTCTGAAGAAGACTCATTTGTTCTTATTTGTCTTACAGTGAAAATAAAATACTTACACCAGAGTAAATCTCTTCTGTCTGTGACAGTCTCCACATCAGGGATGTCCAGCTTTGAGAAATCCTCAGCAAGCAGTTTGCCGTTCTTGTAGTGGTAGATGGTTGCTCCGGTGTGTTTCTCATTTGTGATGGCAGCTACCAGGAAACAGAATCTGCTGTTGTTCTTCAAAGATTTGGCAATAACTTGGAAAGATTTGGCCTTTTCTCTCATTTTGGTTAAAACTTCATCTGAGTAGTACCATGGGTCTTCATTGGTACTTGCTTTAGGTGGATCCAGGTATTGGTCCATCTCATCCAGGCCGGGGTCAGCACTCTGCAGGGAGGTGAAGACGAAGCACAGAGCTTCATCGACACCTGCAGCAAGAACCTCTCTGTCCAGCTGTGACTGATTATGGACGATCTTTGTTCCCTCCATCATTTCCACACAGGAGCTGATGACGTTGATTTCTCTCTCCTTATGATCCAGCCACTTGTCTAGTTTTTCATGACTGAATGATGACTTGTTTCTGTCATCAAGGAGTTTCTTTACTGTGCTCTCGTCTGCTTTACCTTCACGGATTGAGGGAAATGTCTTCCCCAAGTTTGTTTTGAAGTTGGATTCACATTGATTACACCAGTTTTGGAACTTCTTTAAGTCTTTTTTGATCTGTGGAAAATTCTGTACCACTGTGTCGTCCAGAGAATCGTTGCATCTCATCTGTATTTCTCTTAAATCTTCGAGAGCATACTGCACCTTCCCCACTAATCCAACGCTGATCTCTCTCTTCAGCTCAGCTGCAGTCGTGTCAAAGTCCTTCAGAGGTGTCATCCAGACCTTCAGAGGAACAGTATCTTTTCCTTTTTCTCTCAACAGCTTTGGAAGCTCTACATAGGTCTTCACTGCATCCTCAAATGTTGCAGGGTTGCTTTCAAGAATGAAGTCTCCGTAGAATTTGCAGGAGAATTTCTTGGTCAGTTCTTTTTCTTCCTCAGTCAGCTTGATGTCAACTTTACCCTCAACATCAAATTTGGGGATCTTCTTGATCACAGCCTCCATGTGGCCCTGGATGTCCTGAACGCTGCTGGCTTCTAACTTCTCACTGTCAAACACAAAGAAAGCATCTGCCCCATAAAGGATTCCTGTGACTACATGTGTTGCCGTGCCCTTCTTGATGACATCTTTCTGTTGGGTGTTCATGGTTTCACCTTGAATCACTGACAACTGATTGAAGTGTGTGGTAGCTTTGTACTGACACGTCACTCTGCTCTGATTCTTGAATTTCTTCATGTCATTCAGATACTTGGCAGATCCTCCAACTTTAATCAGTCCACACAGGAAACTGGCCTTCAGAGAACCTTCAATGTCCATCAGAGAGGACTTGGACTCAATGGAGTCAGATGCAGATACTTCAAAGTTACTGGTTTGTTGAGACGTTTCAACTGTCTTCTCTTTTAGACTGTTTTTATCCCACAATGTCAAACCTAAAGAAATTGGAAAACATCAGTTGTCTCATAAAGCAGGAATCACTGTGGACTTGGATCTTGGATCGGCTGCATGATGTGGTCAAAGAATCATATTTCAATTGTGACATTATTAGAGAGGCCAGAGAGAATAATGGTTTTTGGGTCAGAGTTCTAATTTACTGAACAAACTATTAAAATCAGGATGATGAGACATTTGTTGGGGTCCAAACAAACATGATTGAGAAAATCTGCAGAACTAAATTTGTGGGCCAGGGACCAGAGCAGCTTGGACATTTCCTGAACATATTCATAGATATACTGCATACAGAACTGTTTTAAATATAATATTAGTTTATATTTCAATGTCAAGACTCACCTGTGATCAGTTCATCTCTGCGAGCATCATAGAGCATTCCTAGGGTGAAAGGTCGACCCAGGGCAGCGATGTCCATGCCTTCTGAGGACATTTTCTTCAATCTGTTCAAGAGACACCACAACCTTGTTCAAGAGACACCACAACCTTCAGGACTTCATTTACACTTAGAGCTGCTGTGATATGGTTTTTATTAAAATCAATGTTAAATAGCTCTCAATTCCAACAATAATCACTGTTATAGGGCTCCACCTTACACTTGGTGCAAAGCAAGTCTCATAGCCAATTTCAGCCTGACTCAGTTGTCATTTTCACACCCAGTGCCCAAGTTGTTTAAAAACCAAAAGTACTTGTGATGTGTTGGACTGTAAGTGAGGTGTGATCAGGTGCACTGATGGCAGATTATATGTATATATGTGTATAAGAGATGCACCGATCGCAATCGGCCGATAATGCCCCTATCGGTTTTGATCGGAGTTTTAAAAATAGATCAAATCAGGCCGATCAAATGACGTTTAAGTATAAAGACAGTGCACTGACTGCATGCAGAGTGGGAATTTCACGGCGGCCATGGCCGCTGTTGCCCCTCACTTTGGCCTTGATGCAGCGTGAAAAAAAAATCATCATACAGCCACAGTGGCCTCTGTGCCCCTGGCCCGGTCAGCGTAGCGAGCTTGCCTTGAATTACAGCCACCCGGGTGCACAGTAGTCACTCACAGAAACTTCAGTGAGTCCGTGGGTCGCGCAGGTGGAGCCTCATCATCACGATGATCTCGCGTGAAAACCTCTCAAACAGCAGCAGCATCTCAAAACAGAAGAACGACACTTGCAGCACAGCGACAAGCGCAGCCGGTTTTGACATGATACGTAACTGATACTGTATGTGTATATGTGTATATATATATATACACATATATACATATAATCTGCCATCAGTGCACCTGATCACACCTTACTTACAGTCCAACACATCACAAGTACATTTGCATTACATTTGTATATATATATATATACACATATATGTATATATATATGTGTGTGTATACATATATATATATATATATATATATATATATATATATATATATATATATATATATATATATATACATATATATACATATATATATATATATATACATATATATATATATACATATATATATATATGTTTATATTAGGGGTGGAGCCGAACCCGAATACGGTATTCGGAAAGGCACAAATAACGTGTTTTTTACGAATACGCAGTGCATGCCCAGATGATATTGATATTCACCGCGCCTCTTCTTATAATTCATCCTCCTTCCGTTTTTGGCACTTTTCACGGCCCGCACCGTTGAGCGCATACAAATAAAAAAAACATCAAAACGTGCGGCTTGATCGGACTCGTCCTGCTATTATATTTCTCACCATCGTAAGACGCGAAAAACTGTGATAAATTTCCCATAAGGAATGAATGGGATGAGGTGAAAAAAGTTGCAAATCTGCGACATTTATCAAACATCTCCTGCTCTGGTATACATTCACCTAGAAACACCATTCAAACTTTAGAATGTAGGCACAAGTCTTGGCTATTTGAGTTGTATTTGAACTTTTTTCCTACAATGTATAGTTTTTGAACTCTGACCCCTTAATGACGGTGAGCGATTTTGGAAAAATTCAGGGTTTTCAATGAGTGTGTATGGCGGAATGTTCGTGCAGCAGAGTGGCGGGAGCCAACTGACAGAGTGAGAGAAACTCAAAATTTTCCTCAGATATTTTCTCTTTACATCATGCTCCTAGCCACAAATTTCACTCAAAAACAGTGATATTTTCCAAAGTTGTAGCCACACGTGTCTTTTTTCTCCCAATGTGTCTACTTTATTGGTAGGATTTACGGTTTTTGAAATATTGGCCTCCAACCGACAAGAGTAGCTCTCAACAGTCCTATTCACTCCAATGTAAATCGGGAGGAGGATTTTCAAAATTGCACCCTTTTTTATCTCGCTCTTATTTCCACAATTCTGAAGCTAGGACCACGAAACTTGAGTGTCTTCTTTAAGGCCTTTTTGGCGCGATCATGAAAAAAAATGCCGATATCATGTATGATTTTGACCAAATAGCACTAGTTTGACGTCCTAGATTTGAGGCAATAATCGCTCTCAAATCAGCCTGGGACGGCCGTTGCTACGGGCCCTCACCAACCGTCACCTAGCAACCGAGATCAGCTGGGCCAACAGAGAGAGTGACACACAGACACACATGCACACACACACACACACACTCACATGCACACAAACACACGCAGACACACACACACACACAGACAGACAGAGAACACTCATGTTTTCATTAACTTTCCCATGAGGAATGAATGGGACGAGGTCAAAAAAGGCACACACACACAAATACACACACACACACACACACACACACACACAAATACACACACACACACACACACACACAGATTATTAATCAGTTTTCTAGAACGTTCATGTTTTCGCGAAGTTGCGAAAACCTGCGTAAGCTTTCCCATAAGGAATGAATGGGACGAGGTCAAAAAAGTCGCAGACACACAAACACACACACACACAGATTATTAATCAGTTTTCTAGAACATTCATGTTTTCGCGACATAAGTCGCGAAAACACTTTCCCATAAGGAATGAATGGGACTAGGTCAAAAAATCGCAGACACACAGACACAGAGAGACAGAGACACACACACACATACACACACACACTCTCACATGCACACAAACACACACACACACACAAAGTGAATGAGAACAGGTGAAAAGATCGAAAGAAAGATTACAAACATCGACATCTCTGGCATACAGTTATATATATATATATATATATATATATATATATATACCTTGGACATGCCCTAAACACACCACCACCATGTGCTATAGACCATTTAAATAGGCCCTTTGACTTGCTGTCGCTTTCTGCTGCCTCAAGACAGCAATCTCTTATCGTGATGTAAAACCAGGAGCACCCAGGGTTCAAGTTACTCAGGAACAAAATGGGAGCTCAGCTCTCATTAAAATAGTAAAATTACACATACGTGGGGGTCACTGATACATTACCAACAACCAGTATTTTAATCATAAATAATAACATTTTTCAATGTAATGAGAAATGTTTACATTAAAGATATAAATGGGATAAAGGAATGTTGGGACCAACAGATTAAGTCGATCATTGTGGATTACAAAATGGACTCTGAACTGAACTCAGTTTCCAAGAATTCCCTAGTTTGCACACAAAGGTGCCAATTCAGCTTTGTGCTACCATTGGTGACAGACCCCCTCTGACTCGATCTTCCTTCCTGTTCTTTCTCTTCTCCACCTCGTTCCCAAAGGGGCTGCCTGCCTGAAGTATTTCTTCTCCTGGAGTCTCCACGGCCTAACAGCTGCTGAGAGCTGCCAGCTCCATTTCCAGCAGACCCGAAGAACTTTTGATCAATAGCTGCAACGCGAAGCTTAGCTAACTCCACAATCCAGGGAACACATAGTTAGCACAGAGCTTCTATATCTGCAAAGGAAAGGAGCGATCTTTCATCAGACTTTACACAGCAAGAACAGCATTCAGCATTGAAATACCAAGATTCTACTGTGTGGCTCATCAGCCAAGGAACCAGCAGCACCGTTTCTTCAAAGACTAGAAATGTTAAGTTGAGCCTAGATAGCACAGAGCATAGCATAGCACGGCTAAGCAAAGGACGTTTTACTCTGGTTGGTGTCATGCACATGTGTTTAATGTGTGTGTTTGTTAACTGTTTGTGTGTAACACTGATCTCAGGTTAGTTATTGGTAGTTTGCTGCGTCACACAGATTCAGAGTCTCTGCATGCAACTAATCATTTTCTATAACCTGACATCACGTCACACACACACACACACACACACACACCCTAAGTCTGCAGCATATCACGCCTACATGTGATATCAGTGAGCACCACCTTTGCTCTTTGTTCTCTACTAGCAATAAAACAAGTGGTGAACAACCATCTTGGACCTGAGTCCACACCGCGCTGCATGGACTTGCTTTGTCCATGCAGCGTGTTACTTTAAACATAGACATAGAACCATTTTGCCGTTGTTCTCCCAGACACACACACACACAGGCACGTGCACACATAAGGGCCAAGGGGTGCTTGAGCCCCTGTCCTTTTTGCAAATGCAAAAGACAAATGTAGTGGAGTAAAAATTATATTAACCCAGAGATGAAGTTGAGTAGTCACAAGAAGTAGCATCAAATAACAAGTACAGTGAGTATCTAAGTCAACTTTGCCATCATCAAAACAGTTGCACCCCCAGAGAGTTTTGTCAGGGATTTTGTTTGTGATAGTTTCATTTCCTCTTAATCCTTCACATTAAAAGTCCCCCAGTTCGTAGTTATTTAAAGCTTTTAGGCTCTTATCGACAAAAGGCGATGAGGACCAACCAATCAGGATAAAACAAACTTTGGAAGGTCTTTCGAAAGGTCAAATGGTAGGTAACCACCTCATTTTGATATGACTTGTGCTATTTTTCAAGATCAATAAATTACTTTCGTAAGTAGTCACCACAGTTTACAGACCATGGGAAATGATATGGATCTGGACAATAATTTATTCTGTAACATTAATGTTAACAGCTGCTACGACACAGAGGAACAATATATCAAACCATTGAGACAGATAACAGATGATCAATAATTAACTTCAACTGCAGAAGCCTGTATGCAAAAACTTCAACTTTGTCACAAGACAAGATGTTGTAAAAAAGGAACAAAGGTTCAGACCAATAAGGATGAGGGCACAGTGACGTCTGATCTAAGAGTTTATATCTCTCATAGCAAACTTAGCAGTTTGAGGCTGCTGTAGATTCGTCTACAGAACAGATCCAAACAAACCAAAGCTGTTGTTTGTGTAAAACCATCAGTGTTGGGAAAGTTCATTTTCTACATGAACTACTTCAAAGTTCAAACTTCAGTTCACAAATTTTAAAATTAACTAGTTCAGTTCATAATTCAAAAAAATTTGAACGAAGTTGACAGTTCCAAAAATAAACTAGTTCATAGTTCTTTTTTTTTTCCAATATGTTGATGTGCGCTATTATTTCTCAAAATTATTGCCACAGCCCATAAAGAACCACAGACAGCAGTTATTATATCAGTTTTAACACTGAAACTGCAGCTCTCCCACTATATACTGCAAAACCAGGTTGTGATGAAGATGAAGACAGCGGAGCCGCTACTGTACGCCGTTAATGTGATTCAGGTGGTAGAGGATCTGTTTTGGCCACCGTGTCTTTTGATTTTTTTAATCACTCGCACGGACCTCTGAAGGCTCGCCGGGTGCTTTAGTTCAATGTGCCGTTTCAGGTTTGTGGTACAGGATAGAGTGCAAATTAAAAATAAAAAATACAATAATACATAAATAAGTAAATACATAATAAATATTTTTTAAAAAGAAGAAGAAGAAAGGGAAAAATAAAATAATAAATGAATAGATAGTTCAGACAGTGGCTTCAGGGAAAAAACTTTTCACAATTACTCAGTAAGGTATTACTTTTGTTATTTAATAAAATCAGAGATTTAAGCAAAGAGCTCAGTTCCAGGAGAAAATGAACAAATTTAGGTCGTGATTTAGCAAATTTTTTTGTTTGTGAATAAAACATTTTGCAGGATAACAAAGTTCATCATGTGTTCAAGAGCAATATCTTCTGGGTTAACAGCAAACAACATGTTTCAGGGAAAGAGAATGGACAGGGCAGCATCAAAAAATGAGATTCAACAACACTCCAAAACTTTTTAGATATATCACAATAAAAAACAGATGTGAAGCCTTCATTTGTTTTTGTCTCCATGTTCAGCACATTGATGACGCATGCGCGGTGCGACTCTGAGGTGGCTGGTGCTGCCAGTGTTGTGTGTGTTATCTGTGTTCGTTTGGTAACGCCTCACTGCATGTTTAGTATGCAGCTGTTTCTGTCTGATTAGTTAAGTTTTGTTTTGACCGAAAGTAAAGCGAGTTGCACAACCCTCTCGTCCAGCGTCCTTTTTATACACAACAGCCATATTGGGTGTTTTTCCGCTACATATTCAGGCCTGTTCACGGTGTGTTTTCGCCTGGAAGGCTCGATGGAAGTCTGGCACCGTCTTGAACGAAGTTAAACTGTGAGAACTCGCCGTTCACAAACGGCCAGAATGAACGCGTTCACAATAATGTTCATCAGGCAGAAATACAGTACGTTCAGTTCACGTTCGCCCAAAATATGAACGAGTTCATGAACGATCGTTCAGGCACAACACTGAAAATCATAGTATGGCCTTCGACTTATCTGCATTAGAACACTTCCTGTCTTCTACACATTTTCTTTCTATCAAAATGAGATATTACTCTATTATTACATTACTATTACCAAAGTCTCTCTGCAAACGTTTGGTGAACCTCTTTCTTCTTCTCCTTCACTTTGAACCTGACTAACAATAAAGAGTCAGACATGTTGAACTCACATGTTAATCCTCAGTTCTGTCCCAAAGACAAATGATGCCAGTCCCTTCAAACCAGACTCCCTCCTCGTCTCTGACAGAACTTTGGTCGGATTGTTGTTGGACCAGGTGACTCACTCCTGGTTGGCTGCAGTGATCAGAGGAGCTTCCGGCTTCGTTATGGTGCATTCAGGGGCTGCTTGGAAATCACAAATATTGTGTTGCATTCCAGTACCATAAAACTTTTTAATTATTTCATTTCAAAGACTTTTTTTTATGCACTTTCAGTTTCTGACATGAATTCAGTGGAGTCAGATGCAGTTATTTCAAATTCACTACTTTCTTGAGAATCCTGACGCTTTTGTTCCGTAGAGTTGTTTCATCCCACAAAGTCAAACCTACAGACAAAAACATAGAGTATGTGTTCAAGCAAAACCCCTTTGGTAAGATTCAGTAGTTTGTATCAGTATGTGCCATCAGTTGTAAATTTGGGGTATTTTCAGACAATGAAAACGCTCATAAAGTAAAAGCACCTTAAAATGTAACTTAAGTGCTGTGCTTGAGTTAAAGTACCTCCAGGTGTGGTTAATGAGTTTAATTAGTGCAGAGAGCAGCTGCAGCACCAATATAAGACCAGAGGAGCCGCATGCAGCTCACAGCACAGAGCTTCAGTCTACAAACCTCCAGCAGGCTGCTGAAGCGCAAACTGCTGCTCTCTGACTCAAACATGGCGCTCGGACTCTTTGGAAGGTGACTGAATGAATTTGTTTTCACGTTGAGCGACGATGCAGCTGCTGGAGTTCAGCTGAATCTCACCTGCTGTCACTCTCTTACAGGCTTTCTTGGATCTGTATGCTGTTCAGCAGCGGCGCTTGTTTTCCTGCAACTAAAGGAGGTGTGTTTCACTTTTGACCGTCAACTGACTGAAGCGATGAGAACTCAGCTTTCTGCATTCAGTCTGAATGTTCTGACATGGAAAGGACCAGATGCTCAGCAGTTATCTACCTGTCCTAGCACCAGCTGTCTCTCATTAAGTCCAGCTCAAAGATCAGTTACAGGACTTCAGATAAGAACCACTTTTAATCTGCTGTCACTGGAGTTAGTCTTTTTGAAAATGAACAAGAAACATGAATTTTTATTTCTTGACTCCAGTTTTTTGTTTTTAGATGAAGCTTTGAGTTCTAGTTTAGTAAAAAGCCACTTTAAACATAAATTTCTGTGTTTGCACTCAAAGAACTTGAGTTCAGTTTCTCCCCTCGTCTCTGTGTCCAGACTACAGATATCCCTACACCGCTACATGGGGCTCTGCTGGAGGACCTGCTCCTGGATCCAACCTTCAGTCTGAAGGTTCCAGGTCTCCTGGAGCGTCTTCCCTGAGCCTGGGGTACGTCAGCCCTCCTGTCGGCACTGGGAAGAAGACTCCGAGCTTCTCCGCGCAGCTTCAGCCTGTTGCTGGAACCAGCAGAGGGTCCAACCTGGGCTCAGTCTACGAGGCTCCTCATTCTGGCTTTGCGTACCCTGCCACCGCTACAGCCTACGGCTCTGGTCCGAGCTCTGCCTACGGCTCTGGTCCGAGCTCTGCCTACGGCTCTGGTCCGAGCTCTGCCTACGGCTCTGGTCCGAGCTCTGGGTACAACGTAGCGCCTCTCCCTTACGACAACTCTGGTTCTCCAGGCCTTCCTTGGGTCGGGCAGCCAGCAGGGGGCGCTGACGCCTCATCCTACGACCCGAGCAACTGGATGCCGTCGCGTCCTTTCCCGGACCTCAGCGTCTGGGACTCCGGCAACCAGATGTCTCAGGGCGCGAGTGAGACGTCCCCTCTGCCGCCTTCGTCCTACATCATCCAGTCCAGGAACAGCTACCTGCGAGCACGAGAAGCCCTGTCCCACACCAACTACTCCCCAGAGTACCCTCAGCCGCCAGTCTATTCCTCCAAGACCGTCAAGGCACCAAGCAAGTCAGCACCGGCGACTGGACCCAAAGGAGGACACGGCGTCCCACTTGGTAAGTCAACTGAAGTCTAAGCTGTTCTGTAATGGTTCATCATGACTCACTTTTACCCTCTCTGTCTTGCAGGGTGAGCTTCAGCCTTCCTGCAACTGTTTCCATGAGTTGAACTTTTTAATAAAAGACTTGATCACGTGAACTTGTGTGCTGTCAACCTTTTTTTTTTTTTCACTCCCCTAATTGTGCCAATTTATTGTGTTGCTGTGATGTCCAACTTGGATGACTGCTCCACTGCAGTGTTGCCACACTTTGCAAAGTTGGTCATGTAGTGTCATGACAAGAGTTTCTGCTACAAATTGCTCAAGATTCATTGCGTGCCCAAAGAGAAATGGCGACTTCAAGTGGAGCAGAACTCATTTAAATGCAAGTATTGGGTCTATACTCAGTTTTTACTAATTTGGGTGTCAAATTCCGAGATATATATTAAACTTCAAGAGTAAAGAGCCTTTTTTTTTTTTGTATTAGAACTCTTGTCTGACGTAACACACCTCTGCGTTTTAGGGAGCAAACAGTTTCATCACTGAGGTCAGAACAACAGTAGTTCATAAGGTGAAACATTTAGCCAGCTGGATTTGAGTAAGGCAATAATCAGTTTGTCAGTCCTGATGTCACTTGTTAATCTTTGCATCCCTGTGTTAATGTGATCTTGTGTTGACCTTTTCTGTTGCTTCAAGGAGGATGACGGAGGACATGAGGATGGAGAGGCTCTTTACTCCAGAGGACAATCCTGACATTATAGCTGTTTAATGTATGAGTTCTTATATTTAATGAAATATTCTATTGCTACACTGTATTCCATTCAGTATTTACAGCTTAAGTACAATTTTATAACAGCATCAAGTGCTACTTTTCAGAGACAACAGATTGAATGTTTTCTTTAAGATTTACAAAATTACAGCATGAATATTCAGATTATGTTTCACTATTAAGAGAAACGATTATTAAAAACGGTGACAGATGATGGACAGTAACAGGCTGAGCAGGAGTCCCTGCTGGGCTGGATGGTGTCAGTGGGACATCATCTGGGTCGGTACTCAGGGTGTTTGGGGGTCCAGTCTCCTCTGTCCATCAACTGGGTCTGCAGTTCTGACGCCATCCATGGCTGCCATGTCACTGAGAATGTTTTAAGAATGAGGCAAAAATTATAATTTCATACTCTAATCATAATAATCATAAATTACAACAAACAAAACTATCTACCAAACATTTTAAATACAAAGCCTTTAAAATCATAAAACCATATGTGGCGATCAGCAGTTTACATGTCAGCATTAATGTAATGTATCGGTATGTTAATGACCCCAAACTGTCAGCTAGCTAATAATGATATTGATAACATTATGTGGGATCAATAACAGGTTTACCTCTCCACGGTCGTCTCAGTCGGAGATAAACCAGAGCCGCTTCTCCTCTTCCTCCACAAGCAGGAGGATGAAAAGGGAAATCAGGAATTCCTGAAGCTCGAACAGATCTGACAGTCAAACTTTATTCTTCTTGTCACTTTCATCGACCTGGGCTGCCTAAATAGTGACGTACGGGTCGGGAACATCTGGTGACGCAACCAGGAAATGTTGCGAAGGGTAGACTGTCCCATTCAACAACAGGCTGACGCAGCCTGCAGGTCTCTGAAGGACCCTGCCTTTGCTGGCGGCGAAGGATGGGTCCTTGAAGGATGCTGCCCCTGAATTTGGACACAGCCACAGTGAAGACAACAGCTCTCATGTTCCAGCACTGCTTCACATCAACTTGTGTTATGGTTTCATTTGACTTTGTCTACATTGTGCCCCAGACCACAAAACTACTGTTCAGCAGGTTCCTCCTCCTCTGATTCACTGACGTCACTGTTCAAAGGAAATTGGGCACAAGTCCTGTTAACCTGAATGTGCTCACAGTGACAGACCCCGGCTTCCAGTTCAGTTTATGCAGTTGAGTCTCATTCTGCTTCACACTGAAGATTAAAGCTCACTAACAATGATGTAGCTGAAATTGTAGGCTTTGAGTGAAATGATGGTGTGGTTCTCATTCAGGAGCATGTTCATCAGATTGCAGGGCGACCCTCAGAATCACACACTAGTGCTGAAAGTGAGAATTTTATTACTCAAAGATGTAACTTATCTGCATTTGTCTGTGCCTTAACTCCATTTTTTCTTTTGCTTGTTCTGGCAGGAAGCTGAATGCTAATCAGCTCCGACCTCTCCATCTGGACCGAGTCATAATCGCAACCCTCCACCTGATCCACCCAAGACCGTGTTCATAAGGCATCTGTGTGTTTGTCCTTGGTCTTAAAGATCAGAGGCTCCATTCTCATAACAACACTTTGTCCCTTCAAAGTGACTCTGAACCCTTCACTGACTGTCGATAGAGTTCTGATCCTTTACTGCACTGTGAAATTACAATGTTTAAGTTTGTAAGAATGAGACAAACATCTCCAGTAATGTGACACTTTATTAATGCTCAGAGCACAGTACAGAAGACAAAGGTTGGTTCACCTTGGAGCGCTCTCATCATCTCAGGTCTGTTCAGTTATAACCTTCTTTATCTGCTCTGTTCCCATCTGAGGCCCTGTGGCAGTTTACTACCCTCCTACCAACTGTGTGCCTGTTAACTATTACCAAATACACATTTATCATAGCTTGATGAGCAATCAGCATGGAGTTCACTCTACTTAAAGTTATATGGTAAAAGATTCAAGGTGATCAAATAGTAGAAATGATACATAATCACATGTGCACCAAAGATACTCAAACAAAAGAAGTGTTCTATTTGACATTGTTATGTGACTGGCACGATGATTCACAATCAAAACATTTGAATCAGTGATTTCAGTGAACTGAACTGAATCTGAACTGAATCATGTGCTGACAAGTTTACAGACACAGAGACACGCTGGATCCATTCCAAGGCCCGAACCCTGGGTAAACGGGCTCAGTGAACTTGGTGTGGAAGGTGTAGATGTGACTCACAGTGTCAGATGAGACCTCATAGTAAGACAGAGTGCCAGCAGACCAGTCCAGATACACTCCCAGACGGGGGAAGGCAGAAGGAACAGGTAAGTCATGGCTCTGATTATCATGTTCTGCTGAGAGACCTGCTGAACTACTGAAGCTCTGGTAGTATCTTAAACACCAGGACAGTTTATTCCCTGCAACAGTTAGAGTGGAGCAGTCGCTGCTCATTAAACTCTCAGATCTCAGCCTCCGTCCAGCTGTGTTCTTACAGATAGATATAAAATATCTGCTTCAGATACTTTGAAGACATTTTGCTGATAACAGCTGTATAACTTTACTACAGTAGTCTTTTGAATGCAGGACTAACTTGTATGAAGTCATTTTCTATTATTGTTGTGGTACTTTTACTTAATTAAAGGATCTGAGTACTTCTTTAACCGCTGTGCATCCATAGTACTGTCGCTCATTTCACTGAAGTCCCTCTATAAATCAGTTTCAGTGTCAGCTCCCAGAAAATCTGCAGGACTTTTGTAAGAAAGCTTAAAATGAAGTGTGAGAGTAATAAAAGGAATGAGCAGTCAGGTTTCTGAAGGAGACTCATTTGTTCTAATACTTACAGCAGAGTAAATCTCTTCTGTCTGTAACAGTCTCCACATCAGGGATGTCAGTGAAATCCTCAGTGAGCAGAATGCCGTTCCTGTAGTGGTAGATGGTTGCTCCGATGTGTTTCTCATTTGTGATGGCAGCTACCAGGAAACGGACTCTGATGTTGCTCTTCAAAGATTTGAAAGATTTGGCTTTTTCTCTCATTTTGGTTAAAACTTCATCTGAGTAGTACCATGGGTCTTCATTGGTACTTCCTTTAAGTGAATCCAGGTATTTGTCCATCTCGTCCAGGCCAGGGTCAGCACTCTGCAGGGAGGTGAAGACGAAGCACAGAGCATCATCGACACCTGCAGCAAGAACCTCTCTGTCCAGCTCTGACTGATTTGGGACGATCTTTGTTCCCGCCATCATTTCCACACAGGAGCTGATGACGTTGATTTCTCTCTCTTTATGGTCCAGCCACTTGTCTAGTTTTTCATGACTGAATGGTGACTTGTTTCTGTCATCAAGGAGTTTCTTTACTGAGCTCTCGTCTTCTTTACCTTCACGGATGGAGGGAAGTTTCTTTGCCATGGTCATCTGGAGGTTAGACACGTAACGATTACAGCAGTTTTGGAACTTTTGATCTGTGGAAGATTCTGGACCACTGTGTCATACAGAGAATTGTTGCATCTCATTTGTATTTCTCCTAAATCTTCGAGAGCATTCTGCACCTTCCACACTAATCCAACGCTGATCTCTCTCTTCAGCTCAGCTGCAGTCGTGTCAAAGACCTTCAGAGGCATCATCCAGACCTTCAGAGGAACAGTATCTTTTCCTTTTTCTCCCAGCAGCTTTGGAAGCTCTACATAGGTCTTCACTGCATCTACAAATGTTGTAGGGTTTCTTTCAAGAATGAAGTCTCCGTAGAATTTGCAGGAGAATTTGTTGGTCAGTTCTTTTTCTTCATCAGTCAGCTTGATGTCAACTTCACCCTCAATATTAAATGAGGGGATCTTCTTGATCACAGCCTCCATGTGGCCCTGGATGTCCTGAACGCTGCTGGTTTCTAACTTCTCACTATCAAACACAAAGAAAGCCTCTGCCCCATAAAGGATTCCTGTGACTACATGTGTTGCCATGCCCTTCTTGATGACATCTTTCTGTTGGGTGTTCATGGTTCCAGCTTGAATCACTGACAGCTGATTGAAGTGTGTGGTAGCTTTGTACCGACACGTCACTCTGCTCTGATTCTTGAATTTCTTTGTATCCTTCAGATACTTTCCAGATCCTCCAAGTTTAACCAGTCCACTCATGAAACTGCTCTGACAGAAAATAAAAACACTCAAGTAAAGTAAAAGCACCTCAAAATGTAACTTA
This sequence comes from Diplodus puntazzo, assembly GCA_963678695.2. NCBI lineage: Eukaryota > Metazoa > Chordata > Actinopteri > Spariformes > Sparidae > Diplodus > Diplodus puntazzo. The sequence continues at coordinate 26,213,863 of OZ023176.1, read as the reverse complement.
AGTGCTGTGCTTGAGTTAAAGTACCTCCAGGTGTGGTTAATGAGTTTAATTAGTGCAGAGAGCAGCTGCAGCACCAATATAAGACCAGAGGAGCCGCATGCAGCTCACAGCACGAAGCTTCAGTCTACAAACCTCCAGCAGGCTGCTGAAGCGCAAACTGCTGCTCTCTGACTCAAACATGGCGCTCGGACTCTTTGGAAGGTGACTGAATGAATTTGTTTTCACGTTGAGCGACGATGCAGCTGCTGGAGTTCAGCTGAATCTCACCTGCTGTCACTCTCTTACAGGCTTTCTTGGATCTGTATGCTGTTCAGCAGCGGCGCTTGTTTTCCTGCAACTAAAGGAGGTGAGTTCCACTTTTGACCGTCAACTGACTGAAGCGATGAGAACTCAGCTTTCTGCATTCAGTCTGAATGTTCTGACATGGAAAGGACCAGATGCTCAGCAGTTATCTACCTGTCCTAGCACCAGCTGTCTCTCATTAAGTCCAGCTCAAAGATCAGTTACAGTACTTCAGATAAGAACCACTTTTAATCTGCTGTCACTGGAGTTAGTCTTTTTGAAAATGAACAAGAAACATGAATTTTTATTTCTTGACTCCAGTTTTTTGTTTTTAGATGAAGCTTTGAGTTCTAGTTTAGTAAAAAGCCACTTTAAACATAAATTTCTGTTTGCACTCAAAGAACTTGTGGTTCAGCTTCCCCCCTCGTCTCTGTGTCCAGACTACAGATATCCCTACACCGCTACATGGGGCTCTGCTGGAGGACCTGCTCCTGGATCCAACCTTCAGTCTGAAGGTTCCAGGTCTCCTGGAGCGTCTTCCCTGAGCCTGGGGTACGTCAGCCATCCTGTCGGCACTGGGAAGAAGACTCCGAGCTTCTCCGCGCAGCTTCAGCCTGTTGCTGGAACCAGCAGAGGGTCCAACCTGGGCTCAGTCTACGAGGCTCCTCATTCTGGCTTTGCGTACCCTGCCACCGCTACAGCCTACGTCTCTGGTCCGAGCTCTGCCTACGGCTCTGGTCCGAGCTCTGCCTACGTCTCTGGTCCGAGCTCTGCCTACGTCTCTGGTCCGAGCTCTGCCTACGGCTCTGGTCCAAGCTCTGCCTACGGCTCTGGTCCGAGCTCTGGGTACAACGTAGCGCCTCTCCCTTACGACAACTCTGGTTCTCCAGGCCTTCCTTGGGTCAGGCAGCCAGCAGGGGGCGCTGACGCCTCGTTCTACGACCCGAGCAACTGGATGCCGTCGCGTCCTTTCCCGGACCTCAGCGTCTGGGGCTCCGGCAACCAGATGTCACAGGGCGCGAGTGAGACGTCCCCTCTGCCGCCTTCGTCCTACATCATCCAGTCCAGGAACAGCTACCTGCGAGCACGAGAAGCCCTGTCCCACACCAACTACTCCCCAGAGTACCCTCAGCCGCCAGTCTATTCCTCCAAGACTGTCAAAGCACCAAGCAAGTCAGCACCGGCGACTGGACCCAAAGGAGGACACGGCGTCCCACTTGGTAAGTCGACTGAAGTCTAAGCTGTTGTGTAATGGTTCATCATGACTCACTTTTCCCCTCTTTGTCTTGCAGGGTGAGCTTCAGCCTTCTGGAACTGTCTCCATGTTTGTGTTTTTGAAATTGTTAATAAAAGATGTGACCATGTAAACTCGTGTGCTGTTGGCCATGTTTGTAGTTTTAACTTAAAGGTTCACATTTTTACCCAGAATTCATTAATCCTTTGGATAAAGATCGCTTCAGCTTTGCAACAAAGCTTTTTAAATTAGTGCTGCGTTCCCTCTGGCAAATGGAAAGATGCTCAAAGGTCACAGATGACATTAAATTGTGACTTGATGTCGGGTCAAATCTCAACTGGCCTCATGCTCAGCCTCTAACGGGGTTTGAACAGTCTGCCACGGCTGGTCTCTAATCATCATCAGTCTTGCTGGTTGCCAGTTTGAACCTAAACGGCAGTCTCTGCAGTACAGGCTGGTGTTGGCTCATGCGACACACTGGCAGCCACTTGAGGGCGCAATTGGGTCAAACAGCATGTGGCTGCAAGTCAACAGGCTGATTTCAGATCAGTCGGGCCTGTGCAGAATCACTCGGCAGCATTTACTGCACAATGTATACTGGTGAATTTTGGGTTCTGTGGCTTTCCACCAGTGTTTTGTAACTTGGTTCTGCAATTCAAATGTTTGTCTGTTACTATAAATGTTTTCCTTTTTTGCTCAGGAAGCATCGTTTGTCCTGCTGAAGGTAAACCTACTGTTTACTCACTGTCAATGAGCATGTAGTGCGCTAACCTAAAGTAATTAAAGGACGAGAGCAAGATTGTCAGAATGTGTTTTTGAAGAAAATCTTCGGTTTTATCAAGTTTTTCAGTGTCAGCACTCAGTTTACAGGTTCATCAGGTGCAGTTTTAAACATACTCACTTTAAGAGTCTTAAAGAAACAGCTTTGTAGAGTCCATACATTCATGTGCAGTCTGCTACACGCCATCTGGACAATATAACTAAGTCTTAAAGAGGTTTTAACAAAATATTTCTGTAACTCTAAAGTACTCTAATGCATTGGCAGTACATTTATAACCTAATTACTTGTGGAGTTGCTGATAAATCATGTTACCAATACTGCAAATGCCTGACTGCCACCTGATCGAACAGCTGATTGGACTTTGACTCTCAACTACACCGTTTTATAGAAATGATTTATTTTTGCTGGAGACATTTTGATCGTATCTGTCTACAGGGAACATCGTCCAGAATGGACTGTACTTGTGAATAAGTGTGAATGAAAATAAGTACAATAACCTCACAACTGAACTTTAGTACTTACTATGAGTAAATGTACTTAGTCCATCACTGTTTTCTGTTAATTTATACTTCCAATGCACATTTCTTATCAACAATTAGTTTAAATAAAAAAAAGATTCTGATTATCAGTGAACTCAGTTACAGTAAATATGTTTATAATTTACTTTTTAATACTTATGTACATTTAATATCAGATACTTTTACTCGGGTACTATGTTACTTTTACAAAAATAACATTTTAACACCATATCGTTACTGTCACCCAAGTTTGACTTTTTGGTCGTTTTTTACAACACTGACAGAAAATTAAAGTAATTAAGTAAAGTAGCTGAGTACTTAGTTACCTTCCTTACATCTTGTAACAGAGTTTATTATTTACTACATTAAATACAAATAGCGTCTTAAACGTTTTCCGGTCTTTAGCACGAAGTGTTCAAGTGCTGAAAATGTGTGGTTTTTTTTAATAGAGTCTGGTGAGGAAGGGGTTATGTTTACAGTGGGCAGATGACGTCAGTGTCAGCTGTGCCTCGCGCATGCATTGTCCGCGTGCACGTGTGTGTGTGTGTGTGTGTGTGTGTGTGGATGATTCAGCAGCTCGTGCAGCTGCAGTCAGTCCAAGCGGCTCGCGCTCACAATCGGTTTTCAGGCGAAAACAAACAAACACACGGTGCTTTTATTTTGATATTCTCGGCTAAGCTAACAGTTAGCCAACCCGTGCAGGTGAAGACACACGTCGGAGACCCCGTAGAGCTCGGAGAGGCCGGGCAGCAGCAGCTCGGAGAGGCCGGGCAGCAGCAGCGAGAGGCCGGGCAGCAGCAGCGGAGCGCCGCGGAGAGCAGCGCCGTCTGTCCGCCTCACGCCCCTCTGTGGATTTTATCCGGATTTATCGGGACTTTCATCGGCCTTCGTCCGTTCTCAGACGCTCTCCGGGCGGATTGAACCTCGACACATCCCGCCTGACATCCAGCTGTTCTCATTCAACCGTCCCGACTCCGACATTTCCGCATTTTGACGTCTGATGCTTCGTCTCCGCGGCAGGTGAGTCCCCACGCGCACTGACACCGGACACACAATGTGAATTTAACACGTTCACTTTCACGAGTGTATGAACACAGGTGACATTATGCACGTGAGCCGTCACTGATATTACAGGTGTGGGAGTCTCAGCTAGCTAACTGCCCGCTGAAGGTGCTTCTGACACAGCAGACCTTCACTGCGCAGGAGAATTATCGGTAATGACCTCAAAGACACGCTGAGGCTCATAGCTCCATTACCGTATTACATGCATTAAAGGAGCACTCTGTGTTTCAGGTGAGGAGATGTTAATGAGAAGATAAAGATCTTCACTAAAAACAAACTGTCTTTGTTTTCATGACTGAACAAACCAGCTGACCTTAAAGGGGTTTTGCTGTGTTTGTATGTGGCGGACCCTGCCACCTCCCTAGCTTCAAACAGTGTGTCTGGGACCTTGTTTTCCTCTGAGAACAGCTCATTCATTCACCTATTGTAAATATTAAAATGAGTTTGATTTACTGTGTGGAAATCAGGGAATCTGTATAAAAGAAAGCCACACAGGATTTTAGTGTATAAGTTTATATCAAACACATACAGATTGACTACCAGTATATATTTAAATCAGAAGGGAGAACTAATGCTATCTTAAAGCAACATGTGTATAAAGAAAGAAGAACATGTATTATTTTCTGCATCTCATTTGGAGAAAACTGACATTAAAAGGTTAGCAGTTTATGTTTCTGTAAACCTTTAGTGTGATTGTGGCTCAGGAGTCTCAGGTCGCAGGTTCGATTCCCCGGCTCCCCGGGCCTCATGTTCCAAGTATCCTCGAGCAAGACACTGAACCCTTTGAGCTGTGGGACGACTGGAAAGTGCAGCAGTGAATGCACCACAGATGCATCCAGATGTGTTCCTGCTGAGGCGATGCACTGTGTTGACATCTGTACCAAACGTAGCTTCACATTGCATGTTTATTATTACACGTTATCATATCACACGTGATGTTTTGACACTAACCAAGATGTTTCTGTTCCTGAACCTAACCAGAGCGTCACAGCGTTGAGACGACAGAGAAACAGAAAGTTCAACAGAAATAAACGTAAAGAAGTTGCGACATAAAGAAACGTTCAGTTTGAACTGATCTCAGAAGTCCGCCCACATTTTGTTCTGGTGACTGTTCCACTAATTTTAAGAAATCAGTGTTTATTTAATTAAGCAGCAGATTCATCAATAATGAAAATGAAAAGATAATAAAGGTTCGAGGCGGAGATTGTAAATGAAAAATAAGCGAGAGAGAAACTCCTGTGGGAATTTCTGCCACATCATATGAAATATGAAATAAAAAGTAGAAAGTCTAAGAATAAAAGTCATAATTATGTGTAACCATGGAAACATTAAGGCTAACGGTTTGTGTCGGACTGGCAGAGATGGTCCGTTTGTGGTCGTCAGGTTCGGTTTCCTTTATGGAACAACTTTGATTAATTAATGAATAAAATGTGAAGATGGTTAAAAATGTTCCCACACAGCTCGAGATGACGTCTTTAAATGTCCGGTTTTGTCCAGAACCCAAAGATGATAAACGTGGAGTCGGGTTTAAACAGAGACGAGCAGAATAGTTGAAATGCTTCCAGACTGACGGAGACGGACTGAGGAATGTTCTGGAGGCTCACGGCTGTTCCAGTGGATCCACATTTCTCACGTCTTCAACCCACATTATTTACATTCTTCAGGTCCACTTGGTTCCATTCATTCTCCTGTTTCACACATTGGTTCATATTGTTCTAGCTCTTCTGGTTCTGCATGTTCCGTCATATTGTTCTTCGGCTCTACTGGTTGTGTTCTCCAGTTGTTCTGTCGTCTAGTTCTGTGGTGATGTTGTCGGGATGTTTGGTTCTATCCTCCACATCCGGAGCTCCGCTGGCGCTGTTCTCCAACTTCGCTCCAATTGTTCCAGGTTCTGTCCTCTAGTTGCTTGTTCTGTCATTTAGTTCTTTGTTGTGCTTGTTTCTTTTTGTCGTGTTCTTCAGGTTCTGTTGTTTTTGCAGTGATGTCCTCTAGGTTTCTGGTTTTGTCCTTTACATCTTGAGCTCCATTCGCTCTGTTCTTGAATGATTTTGTTCTGCAGGCTCGGTTCTCTTGCTGTTTTGTTCTGCAGGCTCGGTTCTCTTGTTGTTTTGTTCTGCAGGTTTTTGCCCTCTAGTTGTGGGTTCTGTCCTTTAGTTGTTCTGCGGGTCACTTGTGTCTCTCTTGGTTCCACCTGCAGTGTGTTCTGACAGCAGGAGAACAGAAGCTGCAGTTGATGTGGTGTCAGTCCAGAGGGAACCCGCTGACTCTGTGACCGATCTGTTTGGGTCCATTACAGTCTGGCAGGCGTCCAGTCGGGTCTGTCCATCTGTGATGTTTCCACTCGGCTGGACCAACTTTCTTTTCTTTTGTCTGTTCTGTTCCTCAACAAAGAACCAGAAATAAGACCAACTTAAACATGTCTTACTGGTTTTATATCGTTCCTCTGTTCTGAACTAAACCCGTCTTCAGTAGACAGATGGATCCAGATCTTGATGCAGGCCTCGTGTAGACCGGGCCGAGCCCTTGGATGGGACCATCCCTCCCTGGTAATAGACAGGAGGACAGGGAGAGACTGGGTCAAGCTGATGAAAATTTAACTCCACAGGCTGTTAGGGACCAAAACACCACATGTGATGAATAATTTATATAAAGTCTGCAGGCGGAGAAGGAATTTAACTATTAAAACTACCAAAAAGTCAAACTAATACTTAACGTATTATTTCTGTTAGATCACAAAACAACCGTGAACGTGTCGTCTTCCAGCAACAGTCAGGTCAAATAACTAAAGTCAGTAATTTATAATAAAGCAAAGTCAACAATTAGAAATGTTTATTCCTGCTTTCGTTCTTTGTCCTAAAAAATCAAAACAAAAAAACACTCAAACTGATTAATTTGTTATCAAAGAAATGGGGGATTAATTTAATAATTGATCATCAATCGTGTGCAGTGATTGTCACATAGAAACAGACTCTGTGATGCTGCTGTGGAGCTTCGACCCGACGTTGTGCTCAGGCCTCATTAAGTCTCTGTGGTTTATTAGTGAGGAGCTCTTAACGACCCCACTTTACAGCACAATCATCAGTTAGCTTCCTGGCTAACGATCGCAGCCTCTCTCGGTTGTTCTGCTGCTGACTCTTTGCTTTAACGACATAAACTCTCTGACTTCTCCTCTCCTCCATCACTGAATCTCTCTCTCAGCTGCTGATTCACTCCTTTCCTCTCAGCCGCTGACTCGTCCTCTTCCTCCTCCTCTTCTTCTTCCTCCTCTCCGTCTCTCTTGACCTTTCTGTCGTTCTCCCTCTTTACGACTCTTTGTTTGCTCTCTTGTCTTTTGTCCTGCTGGATTCAGTTGGTAGGCTGTACGTGTGGAATTTCATTTATTTGCTGTCAAGAAAGAGAGAAACATCCAGCATGTCGTGAATGAAGACGTGTCTCCTTTCTGGGACTTATTGATACTAGAACTCACCGTTATTTTAACGGTCGACCCAGAAGTTAGCATCGTCCTGGTTCCCTCGACAGAAAACCTTTTTAGGATTTTTCTGTTGTTTTTTGGGTTATTGTAGAAAACAAGCTACAATCTTCAGTTGTGGACTCCTCCAGTCTTCTCTGTGAGTTTATTGGATGTCTGATAGATAATTGATGTGCTCCCCTCTCTTCCTCCCTCCGTCTCCTCTATGCTGATGGATTTTGAAAGGCAGGAAATGTTTGGTGAATCTTTCCATCTCTCTGACTGGGTGGTGACTGTCTGCAGTGTTTCCTCACTGTGATCAGATCAGCCGAGCTGCTCGTGTTGTTGTTGGGTCATTAGTGCTGAGATGTTTCCAGAAAGACCTTTAGAACAAGTCCAGTATACTCGGTACTGTACTACTTACGATCTGACACGATTTCTATCACGATAATCAATACATTGCAAGACGATCATATAACGATACATATCTTTCTAACTGAAGAATACAAAATGCCCATAAAAAGGTAAAGTAAAGGATTTCTTTGTTTTATTCACTGCGATTTGGTGTCATAGTCACAAAATTTTACTCTAGTTGAGATGAAACACTGAACAAAAAGTGGATAAAGTCTGAGCATAGTGCGTCTTTACAAACACGCTCACTGTTACCTGTCAGTGTCCACATGTGCATCACATAGACCGTCCAAACTGTTAGAAAACAACACGTTTTTACAGCCTGTAAATTAAATGTACAGAACTATAGAACCATGAAAACAGTGTAAAAGAAATACATATTTCTTTCTAAAATGCACATATAAATGTACATATTTTAGTGCTTTGCAAGCTTAACAAACTTGCCTCTGTTATTAACCTATAGAAGTTTAAACACACTGAAGTCAGCACCTATTAGCTGGAGAACACATTGGCTCTCATTTATCAATCTTGCGTTAAAACGGGTGCAGATCTGAGCGCAGAATTAATCTTATGACAGGACACACGTGTGATTTATGAAACCTTCGTATCTGACCAATTCCAGCGTACGAATGATCGGGTCTTGATAAATGCGGCGGCTGAATTCGATCGTCATTAACATGTTCCGCCCTTAAATATTCCTGGTTCGGAGGCCTCGCCCACTGAGGTCAAACATGGAGAGAAGAAACTCAGAGGAAATATTCAGCCTGCTGGGCAAAAACATGACCTGCCTGAGATTAACAGGAGCAAGAACTAATTAATGTTCTTTATTTCCTTATTTACACTGACTTTGTTCTAAAATAGTCAAAAACAAGCCCATCCGAAGAGTAAAATGCATAAAACTACATAAATTAGCATACTTTCCGAGTTAAGGGCTTTAAAAGCTGATATAATGTGTACTGTTTGTCAAACCTCAGCACTTCTTGTGTTTCACTGGGAAAGACTGTGAGGTAAGACTGTCAGGATTTAGGCCGTATTTAACCGGCATTCATGTGAAGTTATAAACATAGTTTTGGCCCTCGGATGGTGAAACAAGCTGCTTACTAGCTGTTTGCAGAAGTAGGTCTCCTGGCTGGTTGGATGAAGGTTGGTGGATTAGCAGAGCTGAATGCAGGGCAGCGCAGAGAAAGAGCTGCTTTGTGGCAGATTAATGATGGTGGGGGTGTTTCTGAGAGAGTGGAGGTCCGCAGCTCCCAGCACAACAGGGATGTTGTCCATGCCAAGTTGCTATGAAACCCGGAGGGTCGATGTGGGGGGGGGGGTACCGGCGCCGAGGGGCTCTGAAAGGCTCCCGGGCAACACGGGACGCCTTCAGCTGCTACAGCTCAGCTCATGTGGTCGAGATGAAGAGCCGAGTTCAGCTTCGTGATCAAGTTCTCTTACAACAAACAAAATATTTTCTGTTAGTTAGTTCTTATCACTGCATTTAACCCATCAGGACCTAAAATATTGTCTAAAAGCTTTATTTCTCCTCCTCTGGAGCAGATAGAAACTTGAAATGAAAGTCAGTTAAGAGCTTCAGACTTCAGCTTTAATTTAGATTCAATTAAGAATCAATGCCTTCGCTCTAATGTTCATTAACCATTAACGGATGTCTGGAATGTGACGGCGTCGTCTAAAAAAACACGCTCACGTCACATCTGGCTCTAAAAGCTCTTAAATGTATTTATGTACACGCTAACGCTGCGTCCGGTCTTAAAGGTAAACACACACACGCAGACACACAAAAATGCAAAGTTCATAACGATCAGCTGTTTGTTGTTGATGGAGGTGAAGCGGTGACGTCAGACTCAGACTGTAGTCTGTCTGTGGGCGAAGCTTGTTCAGGCGTGTGTGTGTGTGTGTGTGTGTGTGCGTGTGTGTGTGTGTGGAGGGTGTGTGTGTGTGTGTGTGTCTGTGTGGAGGGTGTGTGTGTGTGTGTGTGTGTGTGGAGGGTGTGTGTGTGTGTGTGTGTGTGTGGAGGGTGTGTGTGTGTGGGTCTGTGTGGAGGGTGTGTGTGTGTGTGTGTGTGTGTGTGTGTGTGTGTGTGTGGAAGGTGTGTGTGTGTGTGTGTGTGTGTGTGTGTGTGTGTGTGTGTGTCTGTGTGGGGGGTGTGTGTGTGTGGAGGGTGTGTGTGTGTGTGTGTGTGTGTGTGGAAGGTGTGTGTGTTTCTTGGTTTAATGCCCAACAAGACGGGGCATTCATGCTGTGTGTGTCATATCAGGCCTGAGGCTGGGCTCCCAGTTAAAGTGTGTGTGTGTGTGTCTGTCGGTGTCGCTGTGTGTGAGTGTGTGTGTTGAAGCCTCTGAAACAGCCTCACACACACTGAAGCCTGAGATAGTTATTAGCTGTTTAACACATGAAGGCACAAAAATGAGTTTGATCAGAGTTAGTTTGGGAATTTCTAATACAAATCTTTGCAAATGAGGAATATTTGAAACCATTTTCGATAAATTGGGGAAAGATTGATGCAGATACTTGATATATAATAACACCACAGACATGATACATGATATGTTGGTCAATATCTTGAAATCTCCTCACGGCGCTTCATTGATTCGACCAAGTCGACTCGACTCTGATGTCGATTAAAACAATAAGTTGGGACGGGCGTTTGAAGGAAAATGTTTTCTGGCAGTCATCAGGAACTATTCTGCGATTATTACCCAATGCATTTATGTTCTGTCACGTGCAGCGTCACAGGTTTATACTGAGCTTGTGTGGAAAAGACGGCGCTGCTCTTGTTTCACCTGAGATTGTAAATTATCTGGTGATTCTAGCAGTGTTAGGTCTGTAATAACAATCAATCAAGTGTTCAGGTACTTGTCCTTTTTTGACGAATCTTCAAAAGTGGTGACACATCCCTGATTGTAAGTATCCTCACTAATAATGAGATACAAAATATAGAAACTAACAAACCGATCCAGCTGGAATAGATCAACACAATCACCTGAAACAGTGACAAGCAGCTGGTTCATAACAATACCCAGAATCTAAGACGATATATAGTCTCATATCACGATAATATCTCACATATCGAGGGCATTAAGTATTTGATTTCTATTAAAGATAAGTGTAATATGACTCTTTGTGACCAGCAGCAGAGAGCAGCACAAACATTACATTCTGATATAAAGCCAGGGTTTCCTCTCCGAGGGTCTCCGGGCAGATTACAGCAGCGTGCGTTTCCTTTTCTGTCTGACTGGATATTTAGGCTAACGGTGAGCGTCTGGGCATCATGCCGGGAGGAAAACCTGTCCTCATGCTCCACAGATCAAATATCCTCCCCGGCATGATGACGCGCTCAGTCTGCCCGACGCCTCGACACACCCAGCGTCCGAGCGGCAGCCATGATTAATGCAAACAGCGGCTAAATGCGTCCGTTCTATTTTGATGAGGAGTCGTCCTGACTGAGGATGTCGGTCCTCCACTGTGGTGACGATGATGATGATGATTAAATGTGGAGCAGAGTGATTTAGATTTCAGAGCCTGTGGATTGATGACAGCCTGCTTTACTCTTCATGTGTTTACTGATTAATCATTTCTTCAACCTGTTTGCTGACAGTACTTATTGATACGCACCATACAGCACGATACGCGATCAAAATTAAGTTCACAATGATCATATCGCTGTCCACACATGACTTTTATTGATGAGGATATTTCTGATTAAAGCTGCTCAGTACAGGAAACACTTGTTGTGCTTTCCATAACAATGGTACAAGAATTATTTTAATGCTGGAGACTTAAAACTCCTCTGATGTCTGATGTGGTCAGTGAGGGAGGAAGTGTTCAGATTCATTTAAATTAATACCACACTGTGAAAGTACGCCGGCTTCTGATTGGCCGACGTGGCCTCACGTAGAGGGTATGTCGCCACCTGTCGCTTTGGCGTTCGTTGACAGCCTGTTTTTGTGTTTGCATGAGGACAGAGATTATTTTGAGTACCGTTGGAGTGGACGGGAGATTTTTTAAACTGGAGGAGGAAAAGAATGAGTTTTTAAAAATATGCGTGTACGTGTGGACAATTTGCGTCATCTGCTCAACTACAAGTGCCTTTAGTTCGCAGTTGAAGATATAACACAAAACATTTCTGTATTTAAATGTCTAAAAACGACTCCACCTTTGTTCTTGTTGAGCTACTTCACAACGTTAAGTTAAACTACGTCTGTTGTTGAGGGATTCGTAGTGGGATAAAACAAACTGGACTTAATAGTATAAGTATTAAATATTGAAAATCGTGGAGAAGGAATCATGTTGCTGAGATGTTTACAGTCGGTTGGAGCGCGCTGGCAGAGCTTAATGATACTTTGATACTGCAGCAGAGCTCAGTTGATGTTTGTGATGATGGCTGGAGATGTTTGGTGGTCGGGAGGCCACTCGATCAGGCTCTTACGTCTCTGGACTGCAGTTTGAACAGGAAGGACTGAGGGGACGAGACCACAGCTCAGTAATGAAGGCAGGGAGGAAAGGAAGGAGGAGGAGCAGGTTATGTTACTCTGCCCTCTGCCAAGAATATCTCTGTCCTCTGTGATCAGCATGTAGAGAGACTGAAACCACAGAAGGCCCAGAGGAGGAAAACAAGGACATGATGGGAGGAGGAGGAGGAGGAGGAGGAGGAGGAGGAGGAGCTTCATCATAGATCAGAGGTCTTAACAGCAGATGAGGAGCATCACTTCACTCTGCCTGACTTTAAATCACCTCTTCCTCTTCTACCCATAATGCCTTGCTGTTGGGAGTTGTTGCACAGGACTTATAGATTTGATTTACACATTTATAGAAACAGACGCGCTCGCCCAGATGTAAAGATTAGAGCCGATTCATTGAACCATCACTGGAAATAAAATCCTCACATGATGATCAGCTGTTTCCTGTCTGCATTATCATCGTTACACGGCTGATGTAGGCTGACATCACAGAACAATTACAACCTGCCCGATGGAAAGTACTCTCTGACGACCTCTCTCCATGTTGTCTCCTGGTTTGTTTACCTCCAGCCTCGGTTCACTTCCACATCCACGTGTGACGTAGCCACTGACGGCTGCTGTTTGTTATTGAACTCTGCAATGTTCAATATTGGTGATTATGATTTGAATCTGGATTATATGAGGTGTGATGGCCCAACAGTGTCTAACATGTGAACAGGACTTGCGTGTGTTTTTAACTGGTCATTTCCTCTCGGTTGTGTTGTGACGCGGACCGAGTGCAGCAGCAGCCGATCAGGTTTCTATTGATTCATTTATCATTGAGCGACGGTGGAAGATGATCCCGAGCTGCAGACCTTTGGCCTCTGAGCGTTGTTATTGTCTCTGCTGAGAGATCCTCTTACATTTTTAACACACAGACCAGGAAGCAGCTCTGAACTGGAAGGTGTGTGTGTGTGTGTGTGTGTGTGTGTGTGACTGCAGCCTCCGTCCTCAGCATGGGGACAGATGAGATTAATGGAGTCCAGTCCGGTGGGCTCAGGCCCGACCATCTGTTGTGTCGCTGGTCCATCTGTGAGCGCTGCTCTGGCTGCTTTTGGCCTTTTCTCAGTCTGAGAGTGTGAAAGAAATCTGAGCTGACACGCTGCTGACAGACTCACCTGAGAGTCTGGAGCCTTTCTTTGAGGAGACAGGAGCATCTGTCAGGTGACAATGAGACTGTCTCACCTGAAGAATCAGCCCTGAGTGTCACATTGTCCTGTTTATATCAGCTTTATCTGCAGCGTGCACACGCTAACAAATCTGAGTGAAGCAGGGACGGGCTCTGTGTTCACCAGGCTGAATTATTAAAGAGCGTCGTGTCAGTTAGCTTTGACATTATCGGTCCTGCTGCTGTTGAGAGATGTTCCAGAATATTCTCATTAGAATAGAATATGGTGCCTTTATCGTCGCTGCACAGTGTTCAGTGAACTGTCAGTGCAGCAAACAGGAAGTAGAGAGACGAATCAACACACACAGTAACACGGAGGGTTCAGGTGTCGGGTTTCTTCATTCTCTGTGTCTCACCTGCACAGCTCTTAATTTTAGTGTGTTAAAATAATGATGAAAAAATATAGAGAGCAACGTCCTCAGTGCGTCTGGATCCTCAGTGAAATGATTTCTCCAGACTGGAGTAAGAACTCTGCTCCTCGTCAGACTTCTGTCATCGGCATCTCCGAACAGAACGACCTGCAGATTATGGCTTTAAAACTCTTCAGTCTGGCTCTCGATGTGCGGTGACTCAGGTTTCCCAACCTCGACTGATTTCACTTCCCACAATGACCTCAGACTGACGTGATCACCGGTCGCAGCCCCCACCTGCTGTTTATACTCATCAACCAATCAGATAGCTGCTTCCTCTGTTAGCCAGTTAGCTCCTCTGTATGTTTCCACCAGTGCTAGAGGTCATTGATCAGCTCCGGCCTGTACGTGGCTCTACAGGCTTATTGATTGATGGGCTGACAGGCTGAGAGGGAGATATGGCAGCATATCAACATGGCTGCCTGCAGCAGCAGCAGCTGTATTCAGCTCTGTAACTTCAGCGCAGAGACACGATTCAAACAGCAGAGAAACCCAACAGCTGCCTGATGATGAGTGTCTTTACAGATTCATCTGCAGATGTCTGAAAAATCTCAAACAAATCAAAAACCCAAAGACGACTCATTCAGTGAGAAAGGAGAAGGAAAAGCAGCAAAACCTCACATGTAAAGTTTCTATGAAGTCAAGAATTTTTTTATTATCACAGTTTATTGTAGTGACATATTACTCCCTGTATCAGGCCCGACAACGGCAGAAGAATGAATCACTTTGTGGTTGTTCATATTTGGATTATCTGTCCAACAAACTCAAACACGTAATAATGCAGAAACAAAAGAAAATCTTTTTGTATTTTGAATAACTCGTACTACGATTAAATAGATGTTTCTTATACTCCCAAATACTTCTTGATTCATTCGTTCCCGTCTCTGATTATCAGTCAAGGCAATTTTAAATCAGTTAAATTCTTAACGCAGATTAATCAATGAGCGATTCATCGTTAGCGTCCTGAATCAGGACGTCCAGGAAAACTGATCAACCATCAGATATTTGAGTTTTTGGTTTAATATAAATTTAGTTGCTAACAAATGTTGAAACATGAACTTCATTTAGAGTCAGTCTGTCTGTAACCTTAATATGTGAACATTTCTCCTTTGTATTTCTTCCCTGACCTCCTTCTCCTCTCTTTATCTCCAGTCGTCCTCTTCCTCTTCTTCTTCTCCTCCTTTGCGTTAGCCTGTTGTTATCCCCACATCTTCCTCCTCCTCCTGCTGCTGCTCCTCCTCCTCCTCCTCCTCCTCCTCCTCCTCCTCCTCCTCCTCCTCCTCCTCCTCTTCTTCTCCTCCTTTGCATTAGCCTGTTGTTATCCCCACATCTTCCTCCTCCTCCTCCTCCTCCTCCTCCTCCTCCTCCTCCTCCTCCTCCTCCTCCTCCTCCTCCTCTTCTTCTTCTCCTTTGCATTAGCCTGTTATTCTCCTCCTCCTCCTCTGCTGAACATCAGTCACACACTGGCTTATCGATGTCCTCATGCTCTACTTCTCCGCTCACTGAGCTGAGAGGAATCGAGCGCCGTCAGCTAGAAAAGGTCAACTGCTTCCATCTGCGTCCTCGTATTTCACTTTTCACATATGTCATTACATGAATCGGTGCAAACGAGGATTTATAAAGCATAACGCATACGAACAAACTATGAATTTATATTAGAAGTTACAGTGAAAAGCATCTTCAGTTACCAATGTGCAAACAAAATGTGTTTTTATTCTTTATTTCTGAAACGGTGACCTCTTTAAACCAAAACCCGTTTTTATTCCAAGGTGTTATTTTACATATAATCCATAAATGTTTCTTATAGTTTGGAGCATGATTTAATTAATTTAAAGGGAAACATCTGCCAGTCCAGACACAATAAATACTCATCCTCTTCTTTCAATTGTAGTGTTTTATTTCTCCAGAGAACCGACAGAGTCGAGAAGAATGAAGGTATTGTTACGGCACTGGGACAAAATCATAAGATCTCAGTTTACAGCTGCAGCTATCGATTATTTTGGTAATCAGACACGAAATATTGTGATCTCAACAGTCCATAAGATAAAGTTCCTGATGTCAAAACACTGAGTGAAGTTTATAACGATTGTTTTCAGTAATGGAGGAAACGTTTCAGTGCCAACGATTACAGACGGTCGACTTGCTCTTTTATTTTGTAGCTGTCATGTGTTTGCACAGTTTCTTCTTCTTCTTCTTCTTCTTCTTCTTCTTCTTCTTCTTCTTCTTCTTCTTCTTCTTCTTCTTCTTCTTCTTTGCTTTCCTGTTGATTTATTGGTCGCAGCTTTTTGTTTCATCACCACTTCAGGCAGTTAAAACGCTGCATGTCACGTCAGTAATCACAGTAAAGCGTTTTCTTATCCATTAAACAAATGAAGGGAGTTTTTACACCTGTGTGTCGTCCATCAGCTCAAATGGACTCTCTGGCTCTCGGCCAAAGACGGAGAGCTTCAGCGTTCGGTGAGACAGGAAGTGACACGCACTCCAATCAGACTGCAGCTGAGACATGAAGCTTTAAGGATCCCTGCGAGGAAACAAGAACTTTATCAACGTTTAACAATCGTTTCTCTTTCGCTGTTTCTTTATTGTCCTGCCGTCTCTGGGACACACGTGGTGACGCGTTGACCTCAGTGACCTCCTGCCTCCAGCTCACAAGTTCTAAAAGACGCCACGTTTGTCCGACGTGCCTGAACGTGACCTTTAACCCTCGAATGTGTGCGTTCACACACTTTATCTGACACGTGTCTACGCTCTGTTGGGACGTCGCCGGCTGTTCTGTTGTTTATGGAATGATAAGATTTATGATTTTTGATTAGCAGTTTCAGCAGCATCAGCTGCTGCGTGTCAGACGAGTCCAGGAAAGACCAGAACCTTTAAACCTGCCAGCATGTTGTTGTGGGTCAGTGTTATACTAATTTGGCTAAAACACACTTAATATTCAGAATTTGTGCAAACTGTGTGTCTAAAGGCAGATGTTTACGTACATAAAGAAACTAAATTCTAAAAAAAAAACCTAATTCTAATATTGACGTATATGTCGGCTGAGCTGCACACGTTCTTTGTGATGATCCCTCAGATGTCGTCATCACACTCTCTTGATCTGTAACATACGCAGGATTTTATATATGAAATTTTGTCTCCAGCTCCATTAAGAGGAGATGGAAGAGCGATTGTTGGGGCGGATATTCTGCGTTTTCCGATCAGCAGTATGTGTGATTTTTCTGTCAGATTGCTGATGAAATGAACTAATTTAATGATGCAGTTTCCTCTCACACGATGTCCCGCCCACAACATTCAGTAATCCGTCCCTCCAGGATTTCGCTACCTTGTTTTTGTGATTTTTGCGGCCTGAATTGCCTCATTTTGCAGCAGCTTTTCTACAAAATTGCTGAATTTCTTACTTCTTTTTAATAAAGTTCAGTAGCTTCAGATGAAACCGCCTCTGTCACAGAGATTTGTCTCGCCTGTTGTCCACGTGAGTTGCAGTAACGAGGTGTTTGATGTCGTTATACACCGTGTAAAATAGTTTATCTCCGCTTCCGTGCAGAACATCAGGGAGTTGTTTTGAACGCTTGTAATTAACTGTGAGACGTTTGCCGAGCACGTGTCCACATCTTCAACTCTGGAAACAGAGAAGTGAGTTCACTGAAGTCCGTTCATGACATGAGCAAAGAGAACCGCTGTGATTGGTGGAAATAGTGGAGCTACGTGGATTTTTGGTCATATTTTGCAGGAAAGTTGAGATGATTGGACAATATTGAACTGAATTTGCATGAACTGGTGTGATCACGACATCCTGGAGGGACTGATTGACTGACGCAGCGCCACTGATGACGCGTGCACAGAAAGAATATATTTATTTCAAGCAGAGCAAAACAATCAGAATAAGCGTTGACATGTTTGATACTTTTGAAGGTTTCCAGCGCTCTTCTCCCTCGGAGGTGTTTGCGTGAACGTCAGGCTGCATGTAAACTTCTGTCCGGGTGTTTTGAGGCTGTGATGACTGTTTCTGCTTCTGCTTCTCGGCCTGTGACGGCGACACAGCAGTGGGGAAGTTATGAGTCAGCTTAATGCAGCATCTTTATGAGAAACACTTTATGACTTTATCTTCCTCTTCAAAGTCTTTAGAGTCTGATGGGGAAAATGTTCCAGCAAACGCAGTGAGACAAGTGTTTGTTTCGAGACGAGGACTCACTTTGTGTATCTGTATCAGCGTCTTGTTGGTTTTATATAATACATATGATCTCAGAAACACTTGAGGACGTGCAGATGATCGTCGATGGTGTTTTGACCTTTCTGTTTCCCTCACGCTGAAATCACAAGGTGTTCAGCCGTCAGGCTTTGCTGTCTTGTGTCGGAGATAAACACATCAGCTGTTTCACTTGAGCGTCCAAGAAAAGCTTGTGACGCTCCGGTTAGTGAAGGTACGGTGGCCTTGGGCGGACAAGTGACTGAGGAGGCTTCTGTTGGTTCTTTATCTCATTTTTTCCACCATCAGCACCATGTGTTCAGACTGCAGGGCGAGAGCGAGGAGAGAGCGAGGAAGGAAAGGAAAGGTCGCTGAGAGGATCGACTCGACTCGTCCTTTAATTAATAATTCAGGTTCGGTTGGTGTCACAATTCTACAAATCATCATTTGATTGGACTTTTGACTTCTTTCAGCACCGACGGCTATGCAGTTGTTTTGACTTTCATATCCTGACAGGTTGTCCTTTACATTTTTTATGAGGTGCACTTGAACGCAGCATGGCGTCCCTGTTGGTGTGTGTTGTCTTTAACCTTGATTTCAAAGACTCATCACAGTAAAGCGATGTCATTTTCTGAACACACCAGACTGTTGTAATACTTTCCTTTACACACCCGATCATTATCTTCACATGGCTGATGATTATTGATCAGTAATCTCAGTACCAATAGGACTATTTTTGTGTGTGCGTCTTTGTTTTTGCTGCTGTAACAGTGCAGATGTTTAATCATCAACTCACGTCTGTGCGTTAAGCCTGAGAGACGGTTTAAGCTCCTGTTCGTACTGTCAGATATCTGCTGTATTTTACTGCTTCATCATTCACTCTCAGCTGTTTGAGGAGTTTAGACACTGCAGGTGGAAACACAACATTTCCTGATTTTGCTGCTTCATAATAAAAGGTTAAAGACACACCTTCGAGCAGGTAGGCCTGTTGTCATGGAAATCCAACTCCTGAGCCACAATACTGTCACAATATCCATACAGAGGTATTTGCTCCAAAATATTGCGAAATATTTCATTCTGAGCATTTATTATGCTTTTAGTGGAATTAAGAATATCAAGATATGTGTTGTGTTGGATGTATTAGCGTGATATTTATCGTTTATAATTAAGTGTTCTCCTCCTGTGCTCTCAGAGAACACAGACCTGAAACAGGCCGGCCTTGTTTTTAAACTCCTGCCTCTGGGTTTGTTTCCTGTCTCACCTCTTGGTGTGTGTGTGTGTGTCTGTCTGTGTGTGTGTGTGTGTGTGTGTGTGTGTGTGTGTGTGTGTGTGTGTGTGTGTGTGTGTGTGTGTGTGTGTGTGTGCGTGAGCTTCAGGATGTGCTGGGTGTGTCTTGCATAACGTGATAGGTCTGATTACTATCTGTCGTTTGCTGTTGGAGGTGACAGAACGGCTGATTGTTTTTATTATGGGCGTGGTGTCTGTGTGTGTGAGAGAGAGAGAAAGAGAAGTGGTTAATGGTTAGTGGTTAACACACACACACACACACACACACACACACACACACACACACACAGACATGCCTGAACCCGGCCTGCAGCGCTGGAGGTGCAGATCCGTCCACGTGTTTCAGCTGCTAACCGCAGGTCGTGTTGGAACTGCTCGCTGGATTTTTCCACTGACTCAGCAGCTGAATGTTAATTATTTTCTGTAGGTGTGTTAGAAACCTCTCTATGTTACAGTTCATCTCGGCAGTTACAGATAACCGATCATATCGGTGCAGATTTTTTTAGTTAAAGAGACTCGAGTTGTTTCTAAACTATCTGAATTCTGTGTTGTTGCTGAGCTGCAACAGTTCGAACAGAAGAAAACGACGTGATCATTTCAGGATTTGCAGTCGATTAGTGTTTAAAATAACTGACGGATTAATTGATCAGTCTCTCTTGTCTCCTTCCTCTCCAGCTCCTCTTGCTCAGTGTCTCCATGGTGAAGTGGGCGGGGTCTGATGTCAGCCCCCGCTCTTGACAAGCCTCCCGTCATGCCCACCATGGTTTCTAGGCTCCCTAAGTTCGGCTCGTGTCCCAAACCCGCCCCGCCTTTGAGCAGCGATCAGACCGGTCCGGCTGCCGCTGCAAGCACTTGCACCTTCACCAGCAGCGCCGCTACCAGCACCCGCCTCACCAACGGGTTCTACCACCACCCGGGCCCAGCGGGGGTCAACAGCAGTTCGACTGCACCCCCCACCTCTGGGAAGCAGAATGGATTCATCAGAGCGCCGATTTCTTATTCCATGAAATGGAGGAAAGAAAACGAGCCTGTGGAGGACGGAGGGGCCGACGGAGAGGCGGAGCCGAGGAGAGGAAAGGGCGGGAATACCGGGCATCAGTATTACTCCCAACGGCAGCAGGGATCACCGTTGGTGTCTCAGCGAGACGCTAAGAAGCCAAGCACGTCGTCTGCAGGAAAGGGGCGTGGTCTCAGCCATCCTGTGACGTCCTCGCCGTCGCCACAGTCCAGCGCCAGAACGCTTTCCGTCTCTAAAAGTGGATCACATGGTTCCAAACTCAGCCAAACTTCATTCGGGCTAACCAACGGCACAAAACAGGCCCTCGGCGGTCTTTCTGGGACTAAACCACGGAGCAGTTCTCTGAGGCAGCCTCAGAGCTACATCCGTTCTGGTGGTTCCAGGCCAGGTTCTGGTCCTGGTTCTCGTTCTGGTTCCCCTCTCCAGAACAAACCGCAGGCCAGCCGCTCCCACTCCAGCGACAGCCTCGGGCCCGCTCCGTCTGTCCAGCTGACTGAAAGTGATCGTTTTCGGTCACGTAGCCTCACCCAGGTCCGACGGCAGCCCTCCCCCACCCTCACCCCCTCTTCCACCTCCTCCTCCGTCTCTCGCAGCTCCGTGGTCCCCCGATCCTCACCTCCAGCTCCACCCAGAGGGAACCTGTCAAAACCTCCTGAGGGAGGAGGTGGAGGGGTCAAAGTTCAAAGTTCTCCTGTTCCAGGGAGATCCCTCATGCCGCCCTCTGCCTTAAAGAAGCCCCTCCTTCCTAGCCTTGGCTCCGCCTCTAAGCCCAGTGGCATCAGCTATAAACTGTCCCGCCCATCACTCAACAAGCCGTCCCGCCCGCTGCGAGTGACCCCAGCCAGTGGGTCAGGAGGCGACCCGGAGGGGAACCAAGGACCGCCAGGACGGAGGAACTCTGTAGAGTCGCCTTCGACCACAGAGACCAGCCCAGGTCTGAGATCATCTCTAATCTCTAATCACAATCTCATCCTGTCTCTCCTCTTATATCTCATCAAATCTCATCTCAGATGTTTCATCTCTTAATATTATTTTATGTCATCTACATTCCTTCATCTCATCAAGTCTCGTTGTGTTTTGTGTTTAGTCTCTGTTTCTCCTCCTGACGTTTCTAATCTCTGGTTTTGTTTCATCTCCTCACAATCAGAAAGTTCCCCAGACGCTCCAGAGACGGAGGGGCTGACGGCGCAGGCGGTGTCCCATGGAGAGCTGTCGATTGTCGGGGAGACGCTGGAGGACATGTCCCTGTCCTCCAACTCGTCTCTGGACAGAAATGACACCAGTCAGGAGTACATGGACGACTTCGACAACCTCGGTGAGACAGCAGGGACGGATGCTTCGGTTCTGTTTGTAACGATCCGTACGAAGGGTTTAGGAGTTGAATCTGTGAGTTTACTTCATCGTGTCTCCTTCACATGATAACTGAGAACATTCTTCATCGTAGGAAACGGAGGCGTTGGCATTCTGCTCCTCTCCTCTAAAAATGAAGAAGACGACTCGGGGCTCGACCAATCATGCGCCAGGTTTGATGATGACAAGGTGGCTGTGAACGGCGTCGCCAAGGCAGGACTGTGTTTTCTGGACGACGGCGTGGACTGGGCCAGCATGAGGCTCGGCGGTGAGTTTAATGTCACGTTCGGGTCGGGAAACGCTCTGTCAACAAAGTTCTGAAAGTTTCTGTCTGTGTCCAGGTGAGCGAGGGGAGCACCGGCTGACCCGACTCCCCCATCGGAGAAAGTCCAGTCAGCCGGACTACCACGACCAGGTAGCAGCACAAAGCAGATCAATACACAGTTTGATAGAAGTGTAACTGATCAATAACATCACCTTTGTCTCAGTCGATCATTATTTAAACTCTCTCAATCTACACAACACAGTAAAGTGTTATTGGTCTGCTGTAGCTGTTCCGTTTTAAGAGATTTATATCCGATTACTTGGTTTATCGAAGTATTTGGTAGAACTCAATTATTAAGACGATCAATAACTTCAGCTCTGATAACGACTCTGCGACTGAGTTATCGATGTTCATGCAGCCGCTGTAATTCACAAGAGAAACAGGCGTCGGCGTTATAAATTGATTAATTAAGGAACATATCAGTGTATATATCACATATCACCTGATGCAGGTGTCCAATCAGAAGTCAGGGCTGGCTGCAGATACAGTCGTGATAAAACTAGTTTATTTTATTAAACCAAAATGTAATTTAACACTTAACATTTAACAAAAGAACAGCAGAATTCTCAAAATGTTGCCTGTGAATTTTATTTAATATCAGAAGTTTCATCAATATCCTTCTTTTTTGCAAACTAAGTGACAAAATCTCAACCTTCTTTGTCTCAGAACAGGCAGATTTATTAAATTCACCATCTGGAAATGAACAGAATGTAATTTCACTGCTCGATTATAGTCATAAACACTTCTTCTTGTTTTGATTGGTGTGACAAAACTACGTCATTAAAATGATGTAATGTAACCACGAGGAGCGTCCTGATACCTGACTCACGGTGTTACAGGTGCAGCAGGTGTAGTCGACTCCACCCTCAGACGGTTACAACAGTGACACATTGGCTGCGTCGGTTTCCAGCGTGTGAACGGTTTCTAACCTCCATCAGGTGCTTCGTCAGCATCAAACAGAAGCGAAGCACCGATTGTGATTCGAGTCCGTTTAAACCTGAATGACGCAGGAAATCTCTCGATGATGAATTCATGTTCAGTCTTTCTTTTTTATTGTGATGATTAGAAAAAAAAAAAAGCTCAAAACTATTTCTGCTCATCGTCCTACTAAAAAACTGAATCTCACCTCATGTGTGAAGAAGCAGAATTATAAAAGAGTAGAAGAAGAATCTGATGTCTCACGTTTCCTGTCAGCGACATAAATAGAACTTCCTCTCCGTCCTTTTCCAGGGCGGTTCGTCTCTGGACCTGTCCCCCTCAGACAGCTGTGGGTCCGGGGGAACTTACATGTGGGACGAGGAGGGCCTGGAGCCGCTGGGAGGCGCCGCCACGACCGCCTCCATCAACTCCAACGGCAACACCACCCATCACATCGGGAGCTTCGACTCCGACCTCAACAGCATCGTGAGTAGAGATGAATGAGAGTTTACTGATATAAACAGCCTACGCAAGTTTTGAGCATCGTTTTAAAGGCTGTCGTCATCTTTCTTTGCGACTTGAAGTCACGCTTCGATCCGTTTCTTCCTCTCTGACACGAATCGTTCTTCTGCACGGTACCAACAGCGACAACAGGAGTTTAGTTTAGTTTTTAAATGTGCAGCAGTCAGAAAAACGTGTGTGCATTGATAAAAGATTGATCGTGACATAACAGACGGACAGACGTCGTAGCTTTCTGCTGCAAAAAATTAGACTGTTGTAGTTTCAGAACGTTTAAAACAGGTTCATGTACGTAATTCACAGCCAGTATGGAGCCACATGCAGATCGATCACGTGACTCGATCCATCGGCTGACTGTTTCAAAGTGATTAGATTATTTGTTGTTGTCGTCAGTGTGAGCAGCTGAATATACTCAGAGACAACAGGACGACGTGGAGAGGAGAGTTTAATATTCCTGCAGCATCGACTCCGTCCGGCCTCTCCGTCCTACATGGGGACAGTTTTTGGCTTCAGCTGAAAACGGGTCGTCTGCAAGCCTGAAAACAAGAACGTGAACAGGAAACAGGCAGAAACAGGCAGAAAGACCGTCGTTGCTGCTGTTTCTTAGTTCGCACCTGTTGCACATTTTTCAAACTAGTCTGAACTCGAGTCCGAACTGTAAACTCAGAGCTGCTGCTTCTGTGACCGTCTCACTGTCCCACACAGTAGCACCTGAATGCACCACATGAAGTCCCAGAAGCCTGATTTTTTTAAATGTACAACTGGTGAAAGTTTAGAAACCGACACAGACGAATTGCAGCTCTGCCTCAAACTAAAACACACAATTCATCTAATGACAGGACAGAAATCCTCCGCTGGAAAACTGCAATGAAACCTCATATTTCTCAGAGAAACCACCTTTTATTCCCAATCTGAGTCAACATGTTTCTTCTCCGTGTCCTCAGTCGGACGAACTGAATCACAGCTGAAGATAAATGAACCAGACGGAGGTCGGCCATGTTTAAAGGAGCAGTCTGTAGTTTTGGGAAGGAAGACAAAGATGATTTTTTTTATCCTGCCACCTTTTTTAGCTTCAAACTGTGTTCTGGGACTTTATTAGTTTATTCACGTATAGAAAGAGTTTGTTTTATTGCCTCATTAATATTGTTAGTATTCAGACTCCATCTCCTCTTTTTTAATCATAAACCTGCATCAGGTTTCATTATCAGGACAGTTGAAGTCTGACTGAAGGCCTCTGGCGCCCTCGTGTGTCGGCTGTGTGAATCACAGAGTTCTCTGCTGTGTGAGTCAGTTCACACTGATGTTCACTGTTTCACACTTTAATGTTGTTACTTTAACTTTTAACTGTCATTTAATGAAGAGACAAACGAAACTTGTATTTAACATAATTAATTTTTCACGTGTAAATCTAGGCAGGTGCACGGCTAACTCAGCTAACTAGCAAACAGCAGCTACAGCTAGCAGCAGTTAGCAGTCACATTAGTAAATCTGTGAAAGGTTGTTGTTTTCCAGCTTCTTCTTCACAAACTGTGACAGAGCTCCAACTC
Source organism: Diplodus puntazzo (assembly GCA_963678695.2). Taxonomy (NCBI): domain Eukaryota; kingdom Metazoa; phylum Chordata; class Actinopteri; order Spariformes; family Sparidae; genus Diplodus; species Diplodus puntazzo. Next base: position 26,188,897 of record OZ023176.1, on the reverse strand, counting down.
TCTTTTTTTAATCGTTATTTTCCATCCTGGTTTGTTGATTGGAGCTCTTTAATTAGTCGGCTGACGACAGCAGACTGAGGACGGGTCAGTCGTTTCATCGTCAGTCGTCTCAGTTATTACTGTTCTCTACCGTTAATACACCTCCTGGATAATGTGGAGTGGCCACTAACGAGCTCTCTGTCTTAATGTGCCCCTCGTGTTAACGAGCTGTGGGTCCTACAGAGTGATCGACCCTAATGAGCTGTGGGCCTTAATGATCTGAGGACGTTAACGAGTTCTGAAGTGATGTGTGAAGTCGTGTACTGTACACACCTGACAGTACCTGATCCCGTCCGTCACCTCACAGCAGCTGAGGGGTGTGTGTGTGTGTGTGTGTGTGTGTGTGTGTGTGTGTGTGTGGCCTCCATGTAAGACTAAAGCATCGATTAGTTCACAGACCAGAGCGAGGAGGAGGAGGAGGAGCTCAGGAGGTCAGAACAGATGAGAGGGAGGAGAAGATGAGGAGACAGAAGATCAGAGCAGGAGGTGAGACGAGAGGAAGAGGACGAGTCCAGGATTTTATCTGCCGTTATCCGGCTGCTCAGTGTTTAATGAGGTGGCTGTGGACGAGTCAGAACATGAGACGGGACATGGTTCTGTTCGTCCACCACAGAAATATGACGGAACAAAGGAAGAAAAGGAAGAAGGAAAGGAAGGAAACAGACACAGAAGCGGTTTTGGGTTGAGATAAAAGATGGAGAAGAAAACATGGAGGTGAGGAGGAGAAGAGAGGAGTGACGAGAGACGGGAGAGAAGTAAAGAAGACGAGAGAGAGTCAGGTGATAGGAAAGGAAAGAGGAGATGAGGACAGAAGGAGAGTAAGGAGAGTTGAAGCCCCGCCCCTTCCTGTTCCCCTCATGGGATGTTATTGGTCAAACCTGTGTCAGGTAGTGAGACAGATAAAGTGTTGATCCGGTTTGAACTGGGTCTTGAATCTCACATATGATGTTTGTCAGATTATCATCAAATTAATTAAATATCAGCCTTAAAATACGTCATTATAAAGTCGCCACAGAGTCGTTAGTGACGTCGTCTCCTAGCTTGAGCATTGTAGAGCTGCTCCTGTATGCTAGCAGCAGCTCACAGAACTGAACCAGAACCAAACTCTCCTTTCATCACAGTTGCGGAGATTCTTTGCTGGTCCTGCGTGGATCAGGACAACTAGGCCCAGTTATGTTGGGAATGATATTTGATGGAAAACTGGCACATTAGTGGTTTTCATGGTGTTTGTATGACTTGACCCCGACTTGTGTTCTTGTGTTTGCGTTGGTGCTTTTTGGATTAACTCGTTCAGAGAAATATTCCATCACTAACAGCTGGAATAATGACGGTGCTGAAGTGAAAGTTTTTGTTAAAGTTTCAACATACATCTGAACTGAATCGCTCTCTCCTCTCCAAGTCTTTCATCAGCTGTTGATCGGCGGCCTGAGCAGAACTTCTCCTCATAATGAAGGAAGGTCTTTACGTTTTTCATCAGCATCTGGTCGAAGCTCACTCCGTCCTTCATGCTGTCGCTGCTGTTTCACAGAGGAAGAGCAGATTGTTTTTGATTTTTTTTAATGCCTTTTTTTGTGTTTCCATTCAGGGATTTTTATTTAGAGCTGGCAAGGACACAAAGAGCCGCGCTGTGTGTCTCAGTGTCGGACTCACCTTGGATAAAAAAAAAAAAAAATCCATCATCTGCTCCTCTTGTAGTTTTACATCATCGATCGGTAAAGTTTGATTTTCTAATGTTAGTATTCCTGCATTTCTACAACGTGGAAAGAGTGAGTTTGCCTCCAACATAAAGGAGAGCGACTGGTAGCTAGCTCAGAAGCTAAGCGCTATCGTACACTCTGCAGAAATACAAGCTGGAGAATAAAGACGGGTGCAAAGATCACGGATGATCAATGAATGGAACCTTTCTGGATTGTTCCCCTGAAGCTGTAGTTGTTGGCGGCGGGCTAGCTTATATATTTGTTTAGCATCAATAAGTTTGGATCGAGGTAGATGATGGTTAAGTTTAGCTTATAAAACTGTGTCTTAGCTTCAGGTGAGCTGATGCTTCTGTGAGTTGTGTTTGTCTTAGCTGGACGATTTCGCCCTGTTGAATGTTGATGGCTCGGTATGTGAAGTGATATCGGCCCTGGAGTGTTTAAGGATGCAGCACCTACAAATATATTGCAGTAAACTAAAGACCATGTGTCTCTGTCCTCCTGAATCTTTCAGGACATCTTGAACAACCTGGACTCTTGTGATCTGGATGATGACGACCTCATGCTGGATTCAGACGCTCTAGAAGAAGCGTCACTGCACAGCGGTAAGTTTGAGAATAACTCGCCCCTTTTTGATTAAGATCCAAAAAACATGTTATCTTTACTGACCGCTCTCGTCACGCTGCTGTTTGAACCCTGCAGATGGAGACGGGATTGCACACATGGCTCAGTGGAGGATGAGGCAGCTCTGCTGGGGAACGCAGGACGTCCACAATGACAATGAAAGGTGAGGGAAGCTTCTTTTTCATCCGTAGAACCGGGTCTGCGTGGTTCTGCACCGGAGTGAGCACCCAGAAAAAGGTGCGAAAAGTGTTTCCAGAGATCACAAACTCTTTACAAGTGAAATACATGTAGAAATACTCAGATCTTCATTTTTATTTTAGCAGAAAACACTCAGCACAGAGACCTTCATGTTTCCCAGTTACACTGTTGGAGCTCTGCCAAAGTTTAAACTCACAGTTGCTAAAGTAAAGGTCAGAAATGGGTCGTCGAACGTTGAAACATTTGTAGAGATGTGAAAAAGGTCATGAAAGCAACAGACATTTTCTTTTGCTTCTTGGTTTGGAAGCATGAATTTGTTGGTTTGTGGCTGATTGTAAAAAGGTCGACTCATTAAAAAGCTCTGTGGAGCTCGAGGGGAAGCCAAAGGGTCAATTAAATCAATACACTCGTTTTCTGTCATCATATAATATTCTGGACACAGAAAAACAAACCAACGAACGGGATGAGATGTTTCCTTCACCTCTGCTCTGTGGGAGAGTAAATTAATTATGTGTAGCTTTAAGCTGGATGTAAATATTAAATAGTCGAACAGAACTGCAGATCATTAAATGCTTCAGAGCTCCGCGCTGTATGTGGAGGCTCTCGGTAGAATTAAAGTCAGTGCAGATTTCCATCCATGTTTGTTGACCTGCACCTTTAACATCCAGCAGTCATGTGATAACTGTCAGAAATCAAACGTTCGTCAGGAAGCGGCCACAACAGTTTGTTTCGCTGTGTGTTTTCTTCTGTTGTTGCGGCGGTACATGAATTCAGTGAGGCACGTTTATTTGTAAGGAGTCTTTAACACCTTTACTTCTTACTACTTATTTCTTAAAACTCACTTTCATAGACTTGCCTTTATGTGAAGTCGCCTGTCATTGTGAATTAGTTTGTCCGTGACAGTCATGAAAATCTGACAGCTTTACTTGACACATATCAAAATGTCTGAGAGGAAGAGATGTACAACGAGCATTTTGGGTCGTGAAGAAGAATCACAGCGTAGCTGTTACTAAAGTTTCCATCGTCCTCTTCAGTGATTTCCAGTGCTACAAACTGACAGAGGATCCTGGGAACAAGAGGACCGACACGACCCGGGGCAGCGACCTCATTCTGGACCTCTGTCCTCCAAGGTGATTCAGACGTCTTCACAGTCACACATTAACAGAATTGATTCACAAATATGTTATTTACACCTTTTTTAAGATGAAACCTTCACTGTAGCTCGTCTGCACGTCGAGGGATGTTTGATGTGTCACAGTTGTCCTGATGGACTGTAGTGACGTCGGCGTAACCAGTCCGGTCTGAGCTGCAGTGAAGATTTAGTTTGGGGTGTAAATCAAGTCTCCAGCTACTTCAGTTGTTTGTCAGAATGCTGCAAATCTGTTTTACTGTGAAGCTGTAGAAATGTTTTTGGGTCAACTGTTCCTTTAATACGTGACGTTTCGGTGGTTGCTTGACAGTAAACGTTGGTCAGATATTAATCTTCTGTAGTCAGACTTCTGTTGTGATGCTGGTGGTCATAAAACCTTCACAGGAAGATAAAACCGAATATGAACCTTTAACAACATATTTGTAGTGAAAGCAGTTTAGATCTTTACTGTATTTAATGCCGGTCCCTGAACGCAGCAGACCGAGTTTCAGTCACCAGACGTGGATCTGTAACGGAACTGTTCTCCTCAGGTCTTCCTGCCTGTCTCCTGGTTCCCCTGGTTTGGGTGTAGATGTGGAGGAGCTGGCTGAAGACTGTTCAGCAGTCAAATCACAGCTGGAGTACCTGCAGAGGTTACTGCTTCAGGTGAGGAGGAGGGGGAGGAGGAGGAGGAAGAGGAGGAGGAGGAGGTGGAGGAGGAGGTGGAGGAGGAGGAGGAGGAGGAGGAGGAGGAAGAGGCAGCTGTGATAGTGACACCTAAACACGATCCAGAGCATGACCGACTCTGATTTCTATAAATCTGTCTCCAGAGCTGTTTAAAAGTCAAAATACAAAAACCTTTAAAGTTCCTGTAAAGGCACTCGTGTTCTGTTGCGTTCCTGACTCGTGATCTTGTACCACATGAATGTTTTTCAGGAGGAGGACGCGGACGAGGACACTCTGACCACAGACACTCTGGGCCCTGAAGCTAACGAGTCCCACAGCTCTGACACACAGGTCAGCACGTTGAACGCTTTGACAGAAAGGTTGATCCTCCTTAACGAGGCTGATCGAATGATGCAGTGTATGACGAGCGAGCGATAAAGCTAAAGCCAAGCAATCAGCAAACAGTGTTGACATCCTGACAATGACGTCTATGAACTATGCTAACAGCTAGCTGCTAACAGCCCTCTGTAGCTCAGAGGTGACAGTCTGACAACCTGTAGCTTCAGCTGGAGATGTGAAAGTTTACTACTGAGTCTAATAATTCAACAACACAAACTCTGAGGAAATATTTTGACACATATTTTCATTATAAACAGAAAAATACTAACGCCTGAATTCAAGTTTCTCTCACTGACTTTTTGAGTTTAATTGCCTCGTTAACTCGTCGTCAAAACACTTCATCCAGACTGAGGTTTGTTGTGTTGTCTCGTGTGTGTGTGTGTGTGTGTGTGTGTGTGTGTGTCTGTGTGTGTGTGGTGTGTGTGTTCAGGTGCAGGCTCTCCTGCAGGAGGTGCAGCAGCTCAGAGAGGAGCTGAGGAGTCGAGACCAGACCATCGCACAGCTCACCCTGCAGCTGGTCAGTGTCTCTCTGCCCTCGTTATGACGCCGGCGTGTTGATGTACCGCCCGTTGTTAACGAGCGGCCATGTTTTTTTCTCCTCCTGAGCAGTCTGTTCCCACGGCGACCACCAGGTGTCGCTGCCAGGAGACGACGGGGAGGATGGATCGACACACGCAGACGAGTGAGACGGAGAGAGAGAGCGTCGCCTCGCAGACGCCCTGGAGAGAGCACACTGTGAGCGCACACACACACACACAGACACAGACCCACACACACACACACACACACACACACAGACCCACACACACACACACACACACACACTCACTACCAGCAGTGATGAAGAACAACAACAACAGCCCTGAAACATTCAGAACTAAAAGCAAAATAAACAGAGAACGAAGAATAAAAGCTGTTTGTCGCAGTAATGAACATGATGGAGTTTTTGTTTGTCACGTCAGTAAAACACACTTTATATATTTTGACTCGAAACAGGTGAAAATATTTTGACTCCAGCTTTTAAACTGTGAACATCTTCTGGTGTCTTTCCTCCTCGGTGACGGTAAACTGATCAGATTTCAAGATTTTCTGTCGACCAAACTGCTGATCAGTTAAATGAGTCGACTAGATGCAGCTCCACTTTTTTCTTTCTCTTCGTCTGTTTATGCGTCCTTGTCTGTCTCTTCTGTCTCCTCTTTCATTTTCTTCTTCCTCTCAAGCCTTTCCTGATGTTTGTCTGTTGACATGTGAGTCTTCACAGACCGGCAGGTTGAACAAACTCACCTGAAGGTTTCTTAACTGTGTGTTTGTGTATCCAAAGTCTCGCTTCCTGTCGCCACCTTCTCTCCTTCTCTCCTCCGTTGGAGTTGATTCAGCGTCCTCTCCTTCTCTCCGTCTCCTCCCGTCTGTCTCTCCTCAGGCTTTACCTCCTGTTCCTTTCCTCTCTCCGCCCTGGCAGTATCAGCGCTCCAGGCCTTACAGGGCGAGGCCGAAGCCCAGCATCCCCTCCCACCTCGCTAGAAAAAGTGAGTCTCACCTTAAACCTGAACCCCCGTCACCCACCCAGTCCCCTCCTCATCATCTTCCTCCTCATCTTCCTCCTCATCGTGATCATGAAGGATGGACAGCTGACTTTAGATTAAAACATCCGGATCATCCTCGTGTCTCTGCTAAAGCCTCACTAATAATTCTGAAGGTTATTTCAAATACTTCTTTATAATATTCTTCTCCAGGTGAAGAGTGAAGCGAATCAATAATGCAAAAAAGATTATATCAGTAAACCTTTTGTTGTCGGAATATACTTTGATTTAAAGATGGCCGCAGAAACACTTTTAGAGAAGTAAGAGTTTAAGATTCACGTGAAAATCTGACAAACAGTCTGCGCTAATTCAAGATCAGAGGACACAATATTTCACTGTTTTCAGATGATTACTGTGAAAGATTAAAAGATCGTACAGTGATGAATTCTTTGTGCGACAGAATATCGATCGATCCTGACTGATCAGAGCGAGATCGATGTTTCAGGGAGCGGCTTCACTGTTCGCAGAGGACATTACTGAGATATAATCTGAGATATAATCTGAGATATAATCTGAGATCTGTCACCTTTTAAAACTGAGTTTACAGGAAACTCAGGAAGACAAAATGAGAGAAAACTCCAGCCAATCAGAGAGAAGCTGGACTGAGAGAATATTATAATAAGTATGAATAAATAAACAGAGAAAGGGAAGGAAATAAATGTTTTTTAAGAAGGGCAAGAGGAAATAAATACTAATAAAAAGAGTCGAAGCATAAAAAGGATGATTTAAAGACGAAATCACGTAACGGAAGCCTGATGAAAAACTGGATCTTGAACTCAAAACACACGAAAATGTAAATTACCTTTCTTAATTTAATAAGTGACCTCAGTAAAAGAGGAGAAGTGAAGAGAAGAATTAATAAAGGACTTTACGTTCGCTGTTCCTGCACAGAAAAGTCTCAGAAAATCATTTAAAACAGACCTTAATAAAAAAAAAAGGTCACCAATGACAAAAAGTTCAGCAGCTTCAGTTTGTAAAACATCCAAAGAGACCAGAAGTGAACCGCTGAGAGGTCGAAGGTCAGACGAGATGTTTTTAACGGAGACGAGGCACCAAATTAATATTATACATGAAAATTATCCCCAGCGGAGACGAGACGGCGCTGAATCAAGAGCTGCACATTAAAAGTTTGAAGGTTGTTTTAACTTATTCATGAAGGAACACGAGTGAGAGCAGAAACTAAAGTTCAGACACGAGTTTAATCTGCCGCTCACTTCACTTCACTTCACCTCAAAGTTTTTACAGTTTTGAGCTTTTTTAAACTCATCGTTGCATCTTTATGTCTTCATCTTTTCTCTTCATCATTTACTCCACCTGTGCCTCCATCCATCCATCCCTCCATCCATCCCTCCATCCCTCCATCCATCCCTCCATCCCTCCATCCATCCCTCCATCCCTCCATCCCTCCATCCATCCATCCCTCGTCCACACTGTCTGTCTGTCTGTCGTGTCTCTGTTGAAACTGTTGAAGTCTGTCAGTTTGTTTTCCTTCTTCTTGTCGTTTCTCCTCTGACTGTCCTCCGTCTGTTTGTTTTTTTGCCTCTGCCCTCGTCCAGGAGTGGAAACACTAGTGCTTTACTTCAGTGACACAGCATGGTACGGTAGCACCTTCTTTTATATCTTCCTCCTCCGTCTCGTCTTCCCGATTCCTCCCTCATTGTGTTGTGTGTTAGAAACCACAGTCCTGACATGTCATCGGCTCTGAAGTCGTCGCTGCATATTTGCTCATTTTAGCAGAAACAGAGCAGAGAAATCATCCCGCTGCAGTCGTGTTCGTCTCCTCAATATTAGCTTTAGCTCTCTGCAAACTCCCGAGACGATAAGCGTGCTGTTGTTTGACCTCAAGAGCTTGTTTGTTATTTGTCCAGTAGAGAAGAGATGTGCAGAGAGAGTCGTGAAACGTTACAACAACGGGATGAAAGTGAAGGGATAACTTTGAAACGCTGCAAGACAATCATCTTTAAAACCTCAGGATGTCTAAGATACCTAGCATAGCATCATTTCAATGTGAAGCAGACGTTAGCTGGATGTTGTAGCAGGATTCGGGCCAGAAAAGCTAATTTAACTGAAGGATTCAGTGTTGATGAGCTTGTTTTGAGAAACTGTTCCCAGTTTGAAGGTCTAAGAAAGGAACAATTGTAGAGTTTGATTTCGAGCGAGTTCTCAGACGAGCCGGAGCGTTTATCTTCTGAAGGATCGAGCCGTCATGATAAAATATGTTTCATCTCGCTGAAGTTGCTCTGTGGAATAATCTGCACATTTGCACAGTGAAGACACGAAAGGTCGCGTTTTTATTTTCACCGATTTTCAGATTCATATTTTCATTTTTTGGTTTCTTATAAAATGTTAATGTTCGCTTTGATCTTCCAACAGACGGCGTGGAAACGTCTCAGTCTCGTCTTCATCACGAGAACAAACAGAATGAAGCTGAATCTGTTCAGTTGGATTTTATTCACGTCGACAACAGTGAACGAATAAATCAGATGAACAGAACTTAAAGGAAGTCGTGTTGCACATCATAAAGAGCTGAAGTACTGATAAGTAAAAAATGAGTAACTAACTTCTCCCCCCTCGGACTGGCTCTGCAGACTGTTTTACCCATGATTCATTGCTCCCCGGAGGACAGGTCACACCTTCTCCTTCACACTGAAATGAGTCCAGTACAGCCGAGTCCAGAGGCTTGTAAGGAGTCGGCGCAGAGCTAAAATTATCTTTCTAAATGGCTCTTAAATTTTGTATTAGATGAGCTGCACTTCACTCCGGCTTGTTCAGTCACTTGAAGCAGTCAAACCGCCGCCGATGAGATCACTCAGGACGCCCTTCATTCCCAAAGATGATGGAGGGAAGCTGCTGCTGCCGCGGCGTCTCCGGGGAAATCAGGTCACGTCCGGACGGCACTGAGGATTGTGGGAGTTTTGATTGTTGGTTAACGTTCACTCTCACACTGTGAAAGGTGTTTTCTGTCGACTCGGCACCAGACTGATGGAGCACATGAAGAAACTAAATTACAGATTACTTGAATCGCAGAACAAACTCGTTGTGTTACTCGTCACAGCAAAAAAGTGATCCGACTTTTCGAACAGATTACTTTGTTACTCCACAACTCTGCTAGTAACTAACAACTGAAGAAGACAAAGTTGTAAATAAACGTAAACGTACTTCTGATCGTGATCGGAGCGCGAAGCGTCAGGATGTATCAGAGCATTATTACATCGCTGCAGAAGTAATCGAGTACCAGCTCCGACCTGCAGCCTCGGGTTGGTTCACTGTCGTTCAATGATGTTGATAATCCACCTTATTGATGATGCGTCTCATGAGCGTCCGGGGGCCAATGAGAGGACAGCAAAGAGGGGGAGGTGGTGTGTGTGTGTGTGTGTGTGTGTGTGTGTGTGTGTGTGTGTGTGTGTGTGTGTGTGTGTGTGTGTGTGTGTGTGTGTGTGTGTGTGTGTGTGTGTGTGCGTGCGTGCGTGCGTGCGTGCGTGCGTGCGTGCGTGCGTGCGTGCGTGCGTGCGTGTGTGTTGCCGTGGGGACGTCCTGTATGTCGTCGTCAAGGTAGCAGGAAATTTGGCAGTCGAGTATCCAACACACACACACACACACACACACACACATACACCCCTGCATGTGGTCGAGGACACACACTTCTTCTTCTTTCTCTCTTTTCATCCTCCTCATTTTTCTTTCTCTCTCTCTCTCCTCCTTCTTACATTATTCATGAGTGATGGACTCGGTCACTCTTTAACAGTGCAGACAGACGTGCTGCAGTACCGCTGACCTCCACCAGATGTCGGCGTTCACCAGTCGATGTTCTCCTTTATGTTCCACCCAGAACCTCCAGGTTCACTTTACTAACTCGGTGTCGCCTCCTGCTGGACGGATTGTTACTCTGCACAGAAACTCACCAGAACAACAAATGTTTCCTGCTGTTGTTTGATTACAACTAAAGCAAGCAGCTGTTAGAAGAGACTAACAAAGTGCTTTAGTTTGATGCATTTTATTTGCCGCCTTCCCAGCATCAGCAGACTGATGTGGACCATCAGAGCACATCACGCCCGGCAGACGCAGCGAGACGAGACAAAGACGTAAAAGCCGTAAGAAGCCGTAAACAGACAGAGAGGGAGACTGGAATGTGGAGAAAAGGCGTGTTAGTGTCTCGTATCTGCAGAGAGTTTCTGATTTTCTCTCTTTGTTGCTGCTCGGGACGCTTTACCAACCCAACATGTGTCTGTTTGACGTCCTGGGAATGAGACTCAACAATCAGCTGTCTTTGTGGTGCGTTCAGGAACAGCTGGGACGAATCCTGCTGATTCTACCTTTAACTTTAATAGTCTTTGAATTCTATTAATATGACGTGAGCTTCAGTTAGCTTTGACAGACAAATGTCCTTCAGAGGGAGACTTTTTACTCTGAGACTCTGAGTACATGTCAGTGAGTGTGATCGTGTTACAGGAGCTTCCAGGATCAATAAGAACAGAAACATCCTCAGTTTGCTCACATTAAGCTTCTGTTGTCCTGTTTCCACTCCGAGCCTGTCATGTAGCTGCTGCTTGAAGATGTTAGTTCTTCTGTCGGCGTCGTGTTTTACAGGAGCAGCGTTTGTGTTTACCTGCGGGTGGAAGCGTAATAACGCTGAGTCGGACGTCTTAGCAAACCTTTTATTCTTGTTTAGTGCCAAACACACTGTGTCTCTGGCAGGAAGCGCTTCTTATTCTCAGCTGGATTTAAACCCACGTTTTGTAACGCAGGAATCAGCCTGCAGATGAGCTGCACCAGCCTCTGTTGGCTTTAAAACAAAAAATGTTTTCATTAACAGATGGAAACAAAATTAAGGAAGATTCAAGATCACAAATCATAAAAACAGAAGGAAATAATTACTCACTTGGCCCTCAGGGCTTCCGTAGTCTGTCCTAGAATTAAATATTTCCTTCAACTTATTTGCTCATTATTGTATTCATTCATTCATCCATCAATACTTTTCTTGTTGTTTTGTTTCTGTCAGAGTCCAATAATTCTGTTTCTTTTGTTTTCCTGCTCGTGTAACGATGTCGACAGACGTCCTCTGAGAGTTTTTGTGGAATAAAGAAAAGTCTGCACGTCCAAAAGTTAGAAAAATAATTGACAGGAAATCGATAATAAGAGTGTTGTAGTGTTTCTCTCGCTCGTTGTTCGGCTCAGGTTCGGTGTGTACGTCATCTGAAAGCGTTGTTGAGCAAACCCACAAGTATCTTCATATTATTAATATTTACTCTCTGCATGATCATTTATTCAGGGATGCTGGTGAATAAATGAGAGTGAGGACTGTAAAATCAGTGAATTATTGCATGGAGTCTGGTGCAGAGCGAGACCAGAGTGGCAACAGCAGATTAGTTACGACTTCACAGGAGTTTGCCAGGATCAATACGCTGAGATCGCAGCACATGATGGATTTCAACGCTCAGTTTTTTTTTTACTTTACTGTGTAAATCGGATTATCAGTGTGTAGATGAGAGCAGGCTGCAGGATTACAGAGAGCAGAGCAACAAGAAGCTTAGCGGTTCTGTATCAGTCACACTCTGTTACGTTCCGCTGAACGATCGGACGCCGCTCGCTCGTCTCTGTCGGGTCCGTTTAGACTCCGACACCACGAGAGAGAGAGAAGACGCTCAGAGAGTTGAAGATGTTAAAGGAGAAATAAACAACACAAACTTTCAGCATTTGTGCTCGTTTGAAATTCGATGTCCAAGTTTTCATGGGTGCGTTCAAGAGCACCTGAACCAGAATCCTAAAACCCATCCAGGAGAAGATGACTTTATATCATCAGGAGGAGAGGTGGACTCCATGAATCTGCTTAGAAAACACACTCCTCACATGTGCAGAACTTGCCTTAGAAACATCACGTTTTTAGGTTTTCTCAGTGTCACAGTGATCCAGTGATAGTCGTCTAAACATCCACGAGTTCGCTGCAAACAGGAAGTGCTAACAGCTAATTCGGCAAAGTTATGGAGTCTTTATTGTTGTTTTGTTGTTGTTTTCTTCAGATGTTTAGTTTTGTTTGAGGAGATGATGAGTGAATTGGCAGTTTTGCATGAACTTTCCCTTTAAAGAATCAGAAGTTGAATACAGTAAAGTTGTGTTTTAACTAAATGGTATTAAAGTTTGACCAGGAGTGTGATCACATGTCACGTTGTGATCTGATCGTATCAGCTGCTGTTCCTGCACTGATGTTTCAATATAATGAAGTCAGACAGAATGTGCTTTGTTCAATAATTCATTGTGTTGTTGAAGGTGAGCGATGAAGAGAAGAAGAGTTATTCTTTCAGATGACGGGTCATTTTAAACGCCAGCGCTTTGATCTGTGTGTGTGTGTGTGTGTGTGTGTGTGTGTGTGTGTGTGTGTGTGTGTGTGTGTGTGTGTGTGTTGTGGCTTTGATGCGTCCTGATGTGTGTGTTCGCTCCCTGAATCACAAAAACACTGAACATTATGTTGTTTTAAAGCATAAAATCTGATTTTGTTCATTTTCGTGCTTTAACTCTGCTGAGAGAAACACGCGGCTAAAAATACTTTTCAGCCTGATCTTTGTTTTTATCTCTTCTTCTGCTGTCGAACGTGTTTTATTGATTAACTTCTGGTCAGTGTTTCAAGTTTTACTTTGGTACAGTAGTACTCGAGTAAAGTCTGAAAGTATCTGATGTTTAATGTATTTCGGCAGCAAAATTACAAGAAAAGGTGAATTATACATCAACATTATTTACATGCATGTATGAACTGTAAACAACAGAATCCAGTACTCAGAATGTTCTGATCCGTACAGATGAAGTAAATCTGTAAAGTAACTAGTAACTAAAGTTAGAGTAAATGTACTCAGTTACATTCCATCTCTGGTGTCTATAAAGTCTTGGTTGCAGTTTTTGACCGTCTCTTCTTCGTCCTTGTCTTCAGTCACAGATACTTCACTCCTCCAGCCAAGAAGAGCAGGAACCACTGACGCACCGCCGCCAGCCTCCACCGCCAACCCAAGCTCCGCCTCCAGCTCTCCCCCGCTCCGCCCGGCCTGAACGCGCCCCGGACCGTCCTGATGCCACCGCCGCCGCCGAGGGAGCAAAGGATTGTGGGAGAGGAGTGAGGAAAGAGGAGGACAGGGAGAGGAGAGGAGTCCACACCAGATCCCTGCTGCCCCCCCAGCCCTCCAAGCTCCGCCTCTTCCTGTCTCACACCTCCAGCTCAGCTGTCGCCGCGCCGCCGAGGGCGAAGGCGGCCTCCGCCTCCGGCTCATCCCGCCTCCCCAAACCAAAGAGCCACTGAGGTGTCGGCCTCGTCACGGTCTTCAGTACGAGCCGCTTCAGTAACGATCCTAAACTCTGATTATACTAACGATCACGAGGCTAAATTATTTAAGATGTAAATTAAACAATTAATGTATTTATTGTTAATATTTAAGCACTGTGACTGATAAAAGAGTTCTAAAAGGTGGTTATTTTACAGCCCCGTCGCCTCGTTATAATTTACTTTAAAGACGTTGATACGAAACAGTCGAGTCAGACGAACGTTCGCGGACAGGAAGCTGTTTTTAAAACGGAGACAGTTTTAACGGAGATGACACGGAGAGAAAACAATCATCGTTTGTGCCAAATGTATTCCCATCATGCATCAGTCCCCCTGCTGGTTATCTAGTACAAGATACTGCCGAGTGAGAGCGAGATGTTAGCTCGAGGTTATCTTCCACAAACAAGTTGTTATCTTGTGCAGGAGATCATAAATCGTTTGAACAAGATCCAAAACTTCTGCACACAAAGTTAAAAAACATTCTCACCTGTCAGCAAAACTTGTAATATACGACTGTTTGACTTTCTGATCAGTCGGCTGATAATTAAAAGCTCCTCTTCATAAATATCTGCTGACAGTTTGCCGACGAGACAAATCAAAATATCTGATGTGACTTTAAATCAAGAGCACGAATGAGTGATTTGTTTATTTTTTCTCTGTGACACCTCCGGCTCTCCGTAGCCAACACGTTTAATTAGTTCAGTTAATTGCTGCGTTAACAACAGAGTCGTTTAAATGAGAGCACGTCAGCTCGACTGATGCGAAGTGTGAAATAAAGAATAAAGTTTCAATGACACATTATATATAAACGCCTCTTAAAACGATCGTTCTAAAAACAACAAGACGCTTTACCTGAAAGTATTTATTTATTGACCTCCTTCAGAAAACGGGACAGAAATCTAAACAGAAAGTATAAAAAAGTCGACACTAGAAGCTTGTTGGTCCCTCGTGTCTGAATATTCTCTCCTCGGTCGCTCGCTGTGTGTTCAGAGGCAGTATCACAGATTTCCTGTCCAGCCTGACGCTGGAAACTCGTGTGAAGTCGCTGCTCCCAAACATCAAGACTTGTACCCCAACGACCGTCAGTCCGACTCCTCAGTTACATCACGTCTCCAAGGTTGTTCCACCTCCGAGAGAATAAGCTCACGTCTGTTCGTTCTCGTCTTTATTGTGAGAAAACGAGGATTATTGTATTTCTTGACTTCACAAAGATGGATGACGGATTCTTCTGTTCGTCGTGGTAAAATGCTCGATGTTTCTGTATCTCCCTCCGTCCGACCCTGGTGATTATCTTCCTCCTGCGTTAGCTGACGACATCCAGCCGCCATTGTTCTTCTGATACACTTTGAGAGGCAGAGGGGCAAACAGTTTGTTCAAGCGTCTTTCTGCTTGAACAAACACTTCAAACTCTTCACTCCACATCTCATCAGGGTTCGTCCTCACATTAACATTTAGTCCAGATCGTGCCTGAACTCCAGAACACCCGTCGAGACGCTGAAACGAGCCCGCTGACATTTACACCGACTCATCAAACACTATAATCTCGTCTCTGTCGGTGATGATCAGTCAGGATCCAGCGACTCTGCTTGCTTTGATATTAGTAACAGTATATGCAATAAAATATGCAACGTCCCGTGTGCCCCCCGGAGGAGGAGGAGGTGTCGAAGAAATATGCAAAAAACAAAAACATTTCACGCAGCTGGAGGAGGTTTCTGGTTCTGACAGTCCAAGAAATGATCGAGAGAAATATTACAACATGTGAAACAACGACAACAACAGCGAGGCGGACAGACGGCAGCGACTTAAAGAATCGCTTGTTTACTTTTTAGCAAAAAATGTTCAAATGAAACTGAATAATTTGAATTCAGCTTCTCAAACATCTCGTCTCCTCGACAACCTGAACGAGCCTGCAGATCGTCTGTTCAGAGAACAACTCAGCCGCTCTGATCGTCTCTTCATTTCAATCATTCATCCACTTTTTGTCCGTCTGTGTTTTTCCCTCGCGCGTTTCTCTCCGGTCGTCTCCGTTCATCCCTCGTTTCTGTGTGTCGAGGTCGCAGCAGGAGGGATAACGAGGCCGACGGGGAGAACAGGTGAACACGGGAGGCTGTCGGCTCTAATCGGTCCTTTTAGTTTTTTATTCCAGCGGCTTCTCTCCTTCCTCTCTCTCCTTGTCTCCTCTCTCCTCACACACACACCTGGGAGCATTAGCAGGTATCAGTCAGGTTGCCATGGCAATTCAGCCTGGCAGCCACGGCAACAGCATCATGGGAATTTAGAGAACTCTCCACCAACAACACCTTTTCCTCCTCCATCTCCTACCTTTCCTTCCTTCTTTTCCTTTGCCTCCTCTTTCCTTTCCTTTCCTTTCCTTTCCTTTCCTTTCCTTTCCTTTCCTTTCCTTTCCTTCCTGGTCTTCTTCTTCACAGCCTCCTTATTATTTTAACCTCCTTGTCTCCTCCTGTTTAACTCCTTTCTTCGTTTATTTTCCTTCCTTCCACTTCTCCTTTCCTATGTCCTCCTTCCTGTCTCCTCCTCTTTCTCTCCTTCCTTCCTTCCCTCGAAGCCTCGACACATCGAAACACATCCAGGTTGGATCTCTGACCACATCATCACTTTTAATCCGTCTCAAAAGCATTAAAATCTGGAGTTCTCTCGTCCGTCCTGTGATCGAGCCTCGTGCCTCCGACTGAGAGGAGACGGGAGGATTTGGGGTGAAACAACAGCAGATTAACGAGTTTCTCATCTCAAGCTTAAACTGGATTTACCTGCTGAATATTCTCACCCCTGAGCAAACCGTAAGGACCAGCCGCCGGCTTAAACCTGAAGGTCACTTCATCTCAAAGAGGGAGAGAAATAACAGTTAATCTGCCTCCCAGCAGCCGTCCAATTAAAATCCTCCTCCGACCAAACAGCTGGAAACAGCTGCTGAACAACAGGAGGGAAGTCTGAGCGAGAGTAGCAGGAAACTTTAACTTTTTTCTGTAAAAACCTAAATGGTATAAAGTAGGAAGAAAAGGTGCTTAACGGAAGAAACTACAGGTGTTAGAAAACATCCAAAATACACATTTAAGTGTTTATTTTATTTTGTAGAGCCAGAAAACTAGTGACAAATAAAATAACCATCTTAATGTCAGTAAGTTTCCTGGTTAGTTAACGCGCGTCTTCAAATAAACGTCGTCAACATCAATCTAAGAGAAGGAGACAATGATTTAGAATTAGTCGTAGCCGTTTCACAGCTTTTGTTCAGTTTCTCTTAATGAAAAAACTCTTAAAATCACCACAATTGTTGAGGGAGTCTGGTGATTGAAACAGACAGCCTGCAATACTTCTTCTTCTTCTTCTTTATAACTGAGGAGGTTTAATAATGATATCTGTCGGTTTCTCCACTTAAATCTGCTACTTGAGTAACTATAAATGTACGTAGTTACTTTGTAGATTTCCTGCAGCTGCTGCATGTTTGAATCACGCGTGTTTCAGTGTCTCGTGTGTCCGACATGTTTCTTCGGTGCACACAGATTCTCTCGCTCATCCAACATTCATCAGTGATTTCAGTCGGCGCAGAAACAAATTACAGTCTGAGGACTTTGGACTGGCGTGATTCCGTCTCTTTATGCTTCATCACGGCGCTCGTAAAGTGGAGCCGCTGCTTCAGATCTGCTCCGATCGCCTTAATTCATGCAGGTGACACACAGCTCGCCGCCGAGCTTCATCTGCGTCACGCAATAACACACTTCTGTCCAACGCGATGAAACGTACCTCCGATAGAAAGGAATCAGGGAGGAGACGAGTATCTGTCTGAAATGAAAGAGGGAAATAAATTGTAGCAGATTGTTGCTCGGCTGCAAACAAGGTTAAAGATTTCCCTTCCAGAGTTTCACAAAGAGACTCTCTCAAGGCTTCTCTGCAGCCTTCGTGTCCCTCCGCGTTTCTGTCGGTGTTTCTAAAAAGGCTGTGAATGATTGAAAACATTGATCAAAGGTTTGTTGAGTCCTTTTGCAATCAGCAGCAGAAAGACCAGTGTCCACGTAGACCAGGGTCCACGTAGACCAGGGTCCTGTAGACCAGGGTCCTGTAGACCAGTGTTCATGTACAAAGAACTGATTAGTTCAACCAAAATAGGAGATCTAAAATCTTGGAGCTGCTGATCCGATGCTGTTGTTGTTGTTGTTGTTGACTGCTTAGCCACGCCCACACAGATATTCAGCCAATCAGGTCCAGAGGTCATGAAGGTCGCTGCACGCTGACGTGGCCTTTATTAAGTTTCAGATTAGAAAGATCAAATATTTAAAATTGTTGTTTGATTTCGTTTAAATCTGAAATAAAATCCTGATCTCAGTCGACGCAAACGTGTTAAATTCCTCCAAACATACAAAGTTTCTCGAAACTTGTTAACAAGAATAACACAAATTAATTCACTAAATTATCACAAAGCTGTTTTTCTTTTATCCCATATTTCCCATTAAAAGCTTCCAGGCAGTGAGAGGTTATTTCACAAGGCTTTTAATGTGAAACATCTGCGCAGGAAGAATTGAGTCCAAAACGATTGAAAAGTTGAAAGGAAAAGCGGAGCAGATTTTTAATCCCAGCGTGGCCTTCGGGAAGGACATTAGGCCTTCCTGTAAAAGTTTCACAATAAAAGCCAGCCTGGAACCACTGGAAAGCTTTTAATGTGAAACATCTGTGCAGGAAGTGTTGAGTCTTAAACAATTAAAAAGTTGGTAAAGTCGCATGAAAGCTCAGTTTTTATTCTCAGTATTTGATCCCAGCGTGGCCTTGCATTAATTTACAAGTTCTTCCTGTAGGAATTTCACATTAGAAACCATCTTGGAACCACTGGAAAGCTTTTAATTTGAAAGAGTCTGTGCAGGAAGTGTTGGGTTTGAGAGAAGAGAGTAGAAAAAGATTCACAAACAACAACAATTTCCTGTTTTTACTCAAATAATCTTTGACCTTTTTGTCCCTGCTGGGTTTCCGTCGTCCAGACTGAAGTAGAAACAGTTCAATGTCGTTTTGTGTAGATTAAAAAAAACAGAAAAGGTCTTAAATAAAATTTCCAGACTTCTGCAGAAGTGGAAATAAACGTGACACTGGATTTATTGATCGTGGAAATGTCAAATCAAAACAGGAGCTGCTGAAAACTTGAAATAACGTCCGACTCTTCAACTGGAGACCGTTTTAGAATTTAGTGTGTTTGGATGTTTTGCGGGTCGCAGCTGCTTCGGTGTTGCTGATATTTCAAACAACTGTATTTAAACGTATTTAAACAGATATTTAAATTCTCATGTTAGGTCTGAACAACTTGAATAATCACAGTAATGTACTCACTGCTAAACAATATCTCTGCTGTGTCCTGTAACTCCACACGCTGCCCTCTGGGGGGAGAAATGCTTTTATTTCGAAAAACTTGAAGGACAGGCACTTTATTTTGACAGCCTTCCTGCCATTTCCTGTGCTGGTTTTCTTCTTGAATTTGATTTGTGTGCAATAACTCCGGAGGACTCAGTGTTTTTACCTCGCCGCCTGCCGCCGCTGCCGCCACGCTAACTCTTATTTATGTGATAAACTGTACAAAGTCTTAACCGACTGTAATTATTGTTATTGTTGTTATTATCAACACTGAATTGTGAGCTTGTAAAGCATCTCAGTCTGAAAATGCACTTTAAATGAAGGCAGACGACGCGGGGCTTCGTTCGGCGTCGGCTCCAACACGTGAAAATCTTTTTTTTTGTTTGTCTGATTTCTTTTTTTTGGGTTCATCAAACTGTCGCTCTGCGTTGATGCTGCGCTGATGTCATAAGGGGGGTGTGGGGTACGAATGCGTTGTCATGGAGATGTGTCTGTTGATGTCCCCCGGCGGATCTGTATGTGTTTCCTGTAATACAAACACAAGAATCCACAGACAGAAAACTACAAACATGGCGTCCAGACGGCGTCCGATGTGAAAACGTCGCTCTCGTTGAGTCGACACAGATTCTCCTTACCGTCGGTTGTTGTGTTCAAGCCCGTGTGACATCACATCCTGTTTGGTTGGACTGAAGCCGTGAAGGTGTGTGTGTGTGTGTGTGTGTGTGTGTGTGTGTGTGTGTGTGTGTGTGTGTGTGTGTGTAGCCCCGCTGTGATTGGCCGATACACTGGTTGATATTCTGTGGTCCTCTTCTGTCATTGGCTGAGATGTGTCTGATGCTGCTGAGAAGACGAACGCTAAAATAAAAATAATCTTCACCAAAAGTTTCTGCTCTGTGACTTTCTTGAGTCTTGATTGATGACTGATTGAATGATGTTTGGGATCGACAGTCCTTCCTGTAAAACTTTCACATTAAAAGCCAGCCTTGAACCACTGGAAGGCTTTTAAGTTGAAAAAAATCTGTGCAGGAAATGTTGAGTCCACAGATTTTATAGTTAGTAAAGTGACAGGACATTTGTGTCCGGTTCTTTTTAATCTCAGCGTGGACTTTGTGAACTTCCTGTAAACATTTCACATTAAAAGCCAGCCTGGAACCACTGGAAGGCTTTTACTGTGAAACACCTGTGTCTCAGACTTCTGTAGAAGCCCTGAGCTCTGATGATTGATGAGCATTACACTGAATTTATTGAGTTTTCAAATAACTGAAACATCTCAAGAAAAATCTTCAGTGTGTCAACAAGAAGAAGAGTTTCAGATGAGATTAAACACGAAGAAATACAGAGAAATGTTTCTTCACCTTCATTAAAATGCGCGTGATGATTTCTACAGCAGCTCGACCTTCAAGACAAAAGTTCACAAACTCCAAACAAACACAACGACGAGCCGAACAGAAGAAGAACTGGAGCGAGTGAATCTTTTGTTTGCTGACAAGAAGTCGATGAAACGTTTCACAGCTGACAGACGACTATTTGTCTGTCTGTGTTCAACGTGAAGTGAAACCAACTGCAGTTCGTTGGTTCATTCTTCTTCTGTGGTTGTTCGAACAAAGGACTGACACACACACACACTCACACACACACACACAGACTCTCTCACACACTCTAACTGTGTTTCTTTGCTATTTAGACTTTGAATGAACCTGCAGCAGAGGAGCTGCACTCAATTACAGTCAGCTCCCTCCTGACAGCAGCCCGGCCTCTTATTACAGCTGTGTGTGTGTGTGTGTGTGTGTGTGTGTGTGTGTGTGTGTGTGTGTGTGTGTGTGTGTGTGTGTGTGTGTGTGTGTGTGTGTGTGTGTGTGTGTGTGTGTGTGTGTGTGTGTGTGTGTGTGTGTGTGTGTGTGTGTGTGTGTGTGTGTGTGTGAGAACAGGTAAGTGTCGTAAAATTTCTCTGATTAATTCCCTTCTCGTCTGAATTCTCCAGACTGGAGTTCAACATCCGGCTGCTGAAGATTAAAAGACAAAAAACAGACAAATCCTGAGGGTCACACACACACACACACACACACACACACTCTCAGCTGGTCGTAATCCTCCTCACACACTCAGCAGGAAGCTCCTCATCCTGCATCTCCTCCACCAAGGACAGACGTTCCTACAAAATAAAAGCACACCAGTCACAGAAATCGTCGTCATTTGTTTTCTGACTTCTAAAATCACCGTTCACAAAATAAATTGACCGACACAGGAAGTGAACAGCTGCTTCAGCAACGTCACCTGAACGAACCTGAAGTGTTGAACAGTCAGTTGCTGTGTCTCAGTTCAGGGTCTGCGTCCTCTGAAGGACTCGGCCTTTGTGGTCTTTGAAGGCGAGTCCTTCAGAGAGACCTTGTTAACCTCGTCAGCCGTTGTTAAATGGGACGGTCGCCTTTGGAGCATTTCCTGGTTGCGTCACCAGATGTTTTACACTTACATCATGATTTCTGCTGCCCAGGCCCGCGAAAGTGACAATATACGGCACACAATGTCGCCATTTTCTCTCTTTCTTTCTTCTTTTCGGGCACACGAAGGATCGTAGTGGTGCATCCTCCAAAAACAGGGACAAGAAGGAGCATCTGGAGGACTTCAAATGCTCCTCTGAAGGATGCAGACCTGAACTGAAACACAGCAAGTAAGACGTCGCTGATCCAGCCGAGATACAGAAAGAAAGAATCTTTTCTTTTGCTTAATCTGAAAATGTCGACTTCTTCAGCTCGATGCTGTTTCACATTAAGGGGTTGAATGTTTTAGATTGGAGTAAGAGATGGAAGAAGAATGCAGCCGTCTGCAGGAGATTCTCTTCCATCGCTGCCTGTTTTCTGTCTCTGTTCCTCTGAATCTGATGTTGATCTGCAGCTTCAGTGTCTGCAGGAGGAAACACCAATAATCCTCAGACGGACCGACTGTGTGACACTGGAGGTGAAGTGGATTAGAAGAGAAAGAGACGAGTGTCCTCCGGCAGCAGAGTTAAACCAGAGCCAGGATCCAGAGGCGGGGGTCCCAGACTGGCTGTTGCCGGCTGCAGGGCGGACATAGATGATCTTATCTGCTGTCGATTAAACGTCCTTGTTTGATGATTGTACCATGTTGATGTGGTTTTATTTTGAAAGGGTTTGCATGAATAGAACAACAGGAATCTGAACTTTATCTTCCCAGACATCAGAGTGGTTTCAGTCTTCTCGTCTCTGTCAGACAGCAGATCTCCTAAAATCTCAACGTTGTCTCGATGTTTTATCGCTGAGTCATCCAGAACTTTTCCTCTGATGTGTTTGTGTCTGGTCTCCGGTGGCGGTCCGACCCGTCGCCCCCCAGCTGTAATTCAGTCTGGTGTGTTTCCTGACAGCCGACTCCTCATCCTGACCTCAATATGTGTCCTCGTCCCTCTCAGCGTCCTCGCCGGCGTCCCCGTCCTCATCTGAGCCTGACGCTCCGATAACTCTGAAAAATGTCCCCATCTGTCCACCGACACCCTGAACGCAGCACGACTGATGGTCAGCTGAGACGCCGCTCCGTCTTGATGAAGGCCGAGCTGAGTGACAGCTCAGTGATGAAGATGAAGATGATGATGATGAGTTGCGTTTATGGAGACAAACATCTTCACAGACATGTTTGTTCCTTTAAGGTTCTCAGGATAACTTTATATTGTGAGGATCAATAAATCATTTCTCTTAAAGAAAACTCCAAACAGAAGCTTCACTGAATCAATCAATCAATCAATCAATCAATCAATCAATCAATCAATCAATCAGTTAAACTTTATTAATAAAGGACCTTGCAAACAACGTTATTTTGTGTATCAGTTTTCTCTGGTTCTTTTTGTAATATGCTCCTTGATTGATTGATTGATTGATTGATTGATTGATTGATTGATTGATTGATTGATTGATTGATTTAATTGTATGTATTTGACTGTCATTACATTTATCTCTTTTGATTTTCTCTGTTGGATCATTTGCAGTCTGGGTCTCCCTCAGAAAAGTGATTTTAATCTCGAGGGACGTCCTCGTTAATAAAATAAATAAAAAGTTAATACAAGCAACAAAACGTACAATAATATTTGATCATAGTTTAAAAAGGAAATGTTGATCAAATAAGACGATGGCCGACAGTTAAAATCTAGTTGAAACAAAACAAAAAAATAATAATATAAGAATTAGTAAAACAATAAAATGATGAAACGCGACAGGCTGAAAACCTGATTATAGACAAGGGCCACTGAAAAATCAATCAATACATAGATTTATGGCGCGCAGGTAGTCGAGTGGTTAGAGCCACAAACGCAGTGGACCCGGCTCGAATCTGGCCGGAGGACCTGCACTGCATGTCACACCCCCATCTCTCTCCCCTTTCTGATCTGTCCACTGTCAAATAAAGGTGTCTATGCCTCAAAAAAATCTTTAAAAAAATAAAAATACATAGATTTATTAAAATCCCTTTCTCAGAATCATGACGAAATTATTTCTAACACTTTTCATCTTTAAAGTGGTTTTTATGATTCAGAAATATCTTTAATCTCAGAATTCTGACTCATATTCTGAGAAAAGAGTTCTGAGTATCTGAGTTTAAAATTGTAATTCTGAGACAAAGTCAGAACTCCTCATTAATAATAACTATCTGTTGATGATCAATGTGCAGGCTTCATCTGTTTGCAGGTTCGGCTGAGCTGCTGTGTGTTAATGTCTTCATTGGATTTCATTAATCGGAGGTGTCGCCTCTGTTTGTGCTTTAATTAGTAGAGACTAAGTTCTCCTGCCACGAAGCTTAAAGGTCGTTATCCTGGTATTCATCATCACATGAGATATTAAATGTATCATCAGGTTCATTGATGCTAATTAGCCTCAGTTAGCATGTTTCTATTGTTGTTCCAGGTGAAATAAAGTGAATTTATTCTCAACGTTATTAAATTATGAAGTTATTCTGAGGTGAGCGGTCGACTTTGATGCAGACAGATCTGAACAGAACACAACTGCTTCCACCTGAGGCTGAAACTGAGCCAGGTGTGTGTGTGTGTGTGTGTGTAGGTGTGTGTGTGTGTGTGTGTGTGTGTGTGTGTGTGTAGGTGTGTGTGTGTGTGTGTGGGAGGCGTTCATGTGTGGGATGTTTCCTGGGAGTTGTTGGTTGTGCGAGTGTGTTTTGAAGCCCTGCAGCTGAACGAGGCGAGCAGAGAGGAAACGGATCCTCTGAGCCGCCTTCACGCCTCCAGCGGCTGGTCGACCTCTCTGGACACCAACATTCCACATTTCTCATATTTTATCATTATTAAAAAAAACTTTAAAAAAAGAAAAACAACCTCCGTGTTGTCGGCGTCTCGTGACCGTTGACCTCCACGTGTAATTCTACAAGACGTATGAATTAAAATGATAGCAGTGCAAATGTTTTATAAAGGGAATCTACGGTCGTTAAACTTGGACTTTTCATTAAGAAGTCATTAAACGCTAAAAGGCGGGTTTGATGACGGAGGTGCTAAAGTGAGCTATCTGCTAGCTGCCTGAAGCTAATTGTCTTTCTGAATTAAATTCTTTGTTTCTTTCCTTCAGCGTGTTTTATCACTTCTTGTGCACATAAAAGATCCTGAAAGTCAAAAGCTCCTCTCTCCCACAGAAAACCCTGCTCCTGAACGCCTCGTCAGTAGGCTCGCCTTTAATGCTGTGACATTATGACATCACACTATGTCGCAGAGTCACACGTTTGCATAATTAATGCCGAGTGGCCAGTTTGACATGTAAGAATTCATTTAGATGTTGTTAGCGGTGCTGACTCAGGCGTGTGTGAACTGACCAATCAGAGCCGAGCTGGGTATTCAGGAGGAGGGGCCTTAAAGAGACAGGAGCTGAATAGACAGAGGTGGAGTGCAGAGCAGTGAAGCATTCAAACCTGTTGTAGTGAGTTACTTTCAAAATGCAATGAATAACTTGTTATTACCTCTCCTCTCCTCCGTCTCTCAGCATAAATAATCATTTCTATTTCCCACATTAATGTTCCCACCGGCTTATCTCGTGCCTGGACCAGGAGAGAGACAGCAAGGGCTTCTGGGAGATGCTGTTCTGTCAGATTAAGGCCACATTAGGACAGAAAGACGAACATCCTCCCGTCACCTCGCCATCATTACCTCCTGATGTGTATTAAAAAAAACAGCTTATAAAGCTTTTCTAAATCCTGAGCATCGTCAGCCATTTTGAGCCAGACGAATTATTCTGTTTACATTATCTCTGCTTATTATGACGAGCAGAAAGCAGCGCTGTCGTCTCCGATAGCACCAGACAAATCATCATCATCATCATCATCAGCATCATCATCACTGCAGTCTCTGCACATATATTTGTGGCCGTGATGTCGTCCTGCAGCATTAAGCGTCTGCAGCGTCGAGGTGGATAAATGTGTTTTTAATGAATGTGGTTTCACTGTTGTTGCATATTGTGAGGTGGGCGGAGCCGCAGCAGCAGTTTGGATTGATTCAGCTAATAAATGTGTGTTTAATGAACTGAGCTCAGCAGGTTATTACACATGAATGTTACTGAATCCGTTGTTTCTTTGTGTAATCACATCATCAGCGAAGTCCGACTGTATTTATGATTTTACTGAAGAGTTTCAGGGCGACAACAGTGAAGAAATACGATGAGCTGAGCTGCATGATGTTGGATCTCCAGGTGCTTCACTGTGATGTAAATGACATGTTTGTGCTCTGTTAGCCTGACAGATGTTTGTGAACAGCATCACCAGAGTCCATTATCAAATGTAGTGATTTTAAGAGTTTTTTCATGAGGACAAACTTAACAAACTTTGTGAAACGGCTACGACAAATTCTAAATCATTGGAGCCTTCTTGTAAATTCAGCATTACATGTAAAACATGAAGCCAACTATTAATCACAATTTCACCAGACTCCCTTAACAAATCAGCTAATTTTAGGAGGTGCTGAGTAACGTAAGGGAGAGAGACTCTGTCCATGGTCCTGAAGTCCAGCATGTAGAGAGAGACTCTGTCCGTGGTCCTGAAGTCCAGCATGTAGAGAGACTCTGTCCATGGTGCTGAAGTCCAGCATGTAGGGGGAGACTCTGTCCATGGTGCTGAAGTCCATCATGTAGTGAGAGACTCTGTCCATGGTGCTGAAGTCCAGCATGTAGAGAGAGACTCT
This sequence comes from Diplodus puntazzo, assembly GCA_963678695.2. Taxonomy (NCBI): domain Eukaryota; kingdom Metazoa; phylum Chordata; class Actinopteri; order Spariformes; family Sparidae; genus Diplodus; species Diplodus puntazzo. Next base: position 26,162,745 of record OZ023176.1, on the reverse strand, counting down.
GTCCGTGGTCCTGAATTCCAGTATGTAGAGAGAGACTCTGTCCGTGGTGCTGAAGTCCAGCATGTAGACAGAGACTCTGTCCGTGGTGCTGAAGTCCAGCATGTAGAGAGAGACTCTGTCGGTGGTGCTGAATCCAGCATGTAGAGAGAGACTCTGTCCATGGTGCTGAAGTCCAGCATGTAGAGAGAGACTCTGTCCGTGGTCCTGAATTCCAGTATGTAGAGAGAGACTCTGTCCGTGGTGCTGAAGTCCAGCATGTAGACAGAGACTCTGTCCGTGGTGCTGAAGTCCAGCATGTAGAGAGAGACTCTGTCGGTGGTGCTGAATCCAGCATGTAGAGAGAGTCTCTGTCCGTGGTCCTGAATTCCAGCATGTAGAGAGAGACTCTGTCCGTGGTGCTGAAGTCCAGATTGTGGCCTGAATAGACTCAGAAAGTATCTTGAGTAGAGTCCTTGAGTAAATGTACTCTACCTTATATTTTTCCATGTCCCTCTGTCTCCTTTTATTCCTCTTGATTGAGTAATTTTCCTCTCTCGGGTACAAACTGTTCTTTATTCTCTGTGTTGTTCCAGGTAAAAAGCAGCTCAGCAGTTTACAAGGTCATCACATCTTCCAGCCAGTCGGTGAACGCATGCTGGCTCGGTGGACAACAGAGAAAAGAACTCATTAAAATACATCAAAATACGTTTACACATCCTCGGCGCCTGAAACAGCAGTGTTTTCTTTCACTGTTTGTTTTCTAAAGTCGGCACCGCTGAGCTGTGACCTGCTTCCTGCCGGCAGCGTGTAACGGCAGTGATCTGGAAGTTTACTGTCTTGTTGTGCTTATTGTGAGTCACTGAGGGCGAAACTGTCGGCTAACGGATCAGATAAAAAGAGATGAAGTCCCCTGCAGGGATCTTGGTCTGCGGCGTCGAGGTTGCAGGAAGGACGAAGAAACAATCGATGGAACCTGTTGAGGGAAATTTCAGATAAAAGTTGGTAGACACACTTTGACACATTGTGAGACTGAACCTGCCGTGACGCCCGACTAAAACACTGAAGATAATGTGTCAGAGAAAGAAACGTGATGTTTATAATCTACATTTGTTTAATACTCATGTTCTGTGTGAGCGCTGATGTAGCTCAGGACGACTGGATGAGTGCAGGTTTAATTATTTCAACGTTTCAGTGTTTTATGTTAAATAAGATGTTTCTGGTTGAGTACACATGACGTCCACACTTTTACCCTCTTTAAATATTTCACCTGACATCCTCCTCTGCTGCGGTAACAAATACTGCGACCACTAGAGGTCGCCACCTATCAACAAGTGTAGATATTGGTTGTCAAAAAGCAGATTTACAGTCAACAAATTATTAATTTTTCTGATTTGGACTGTGTGGAACAACAACCAAACACTTTATATAAAGAATCAAGGACACAAGAGGATTTTTGCCTTTCATGGTCTTTCATCTCTCTCTGCACCGACGATGCAACTTGGAAAGAAGAAGAAGAAAACAAAATAAGAAAATAAGTTTCAAGAATAAAAGAAATAACATCAGTAGAGCAGCAACGGGAGAGAAAACATGTGAGTACATCTGAAAAGAAAAAAAGTCTCAGTGGAAGTTTGATTTCTTTTCATTTTATGTCGACTTAAAAAGACTCAAATAAATAAATAAATGGAGTTTTAGTTGAGTTTTTTTCTCAATGGACCCAATAAACTGCTGTCCTCAGGAAAACCCAAACATGCAGATGAGTTCAAAGAAAATGTGTCGATATCTGTGTGAACTCATTTTTTCAGTAATAATATCGTTTGTGTCACATTTATGTTTTGAAAAAAGACATTTCTGAGTGTTTTCAGATCAGAACCTCTGTTCCGATGTCTCGTCCTCGCTCCTCTTCAGAGGACTGAATCGTTTTCACAACTTCGTCACAATCGCAGCCTGGATTATGATCATGATCTTTTATTTTGGAGGGATTAAAGTGGTATGATTATGTTGTGCACACAGTTTCAGGACTTTGACGTTTGGTGTTTGGTGGTTTGCATCAAAAACTAACCAAAAGCTGGATACATACATGGAAGTTTACATAAAGAGAAATATAATTCATCAAAAATAAAGACGTTTTCAGTTTGTGACCCCTTCACAACAAAACAGTGTGAAGCTGGAGCTCTTTTATTTTGTAGGAGTTTCTGGAGGACCACAGTCTCCTGCTCTCCATCGCCGTGATAATTCTGAGACTCGTCCTCGCTGAGCAGGTCAGAAATATGTCACAGACGTGTCCGACACACAACAACAACAACAACAACAAACAACAACAACAGCAACACCTTTGAAGCCATTTAAGGGCAGATAAAGAGGGAAGCTGGATGTTCAGTGTTATCTTCAACGCTCAGCTTTGGAGATGTTGGACTAAAGTTTGAAAATCTTTTCACACTCATCAAACATCCTGTTAGACGGCGTTCAACATCAAAGGCTGCTGACGGATAAAACAGGAGAAAAGTGGTGGATTTTCCCTTTAAAGTGTCTCTGCAGCAGTTTCCCACAGAGTGAGCACTGAGGGAGTCCGTCTGTTTCCTCCATCTTCAAACTTTAGTTTTACTTCTCTTTGCACCTGACAAAGCAACTTTACACACACACACAGACACACACACAGACACACACACACAGACACACAGACACACACGATGGCTGTCCCGCCTCGACTGTTACCTGTCAGCTGAAATATCACCTTGGCGACAAAGCAGGTTCATTTCCAGCCTCCATCTGGTGGAGATCAACTGAGGCTTGTGTGTGTGTATGTATGTGTATGTATGTGTGTGTGTGTGTGTGTGTGTGTGTGTGTGTGTGTGTGTGTGTGTGTGTGTGTGTGTGTGTGTGTGCAGCAGCTACACTTCAGTGTTTAATGGTCTCCGAATCTTTTTCTTGCTATCGTCACCATCCAGACCAGTCTGTAACATCTTTTATTTGCTTTGGACAAAATTCAATTCAAGACATGTAGTGAGACTCTGTCCATGGTGCTGAAGTCCAGCATGCAGTGAGACTCTGTCCATGGTGCTGAAGTCCAGCATGCAGTGAGACTCTGTGCATGGTGCTGAAGTCCAGCATGTAGTGAGACTCTGTCCATAGTGCTGAAGTCCAGCATGCAGTGAGACTCTGTCCATGGTGCTGAAGTCCAGCATGCAGTGAGACTCTGTCCATAGTGCTGAAGTCCAGCATGCAGTGAGACTCTGTCCATAGTGCTGAAGTCCAGCATGCAGTGAGACTCTGTGCATGGTGCTGAAGTCCAGCATGCAGTGAGACTCTGTCCATGGTGCTGAAGTCCAGTATGCAGTGAGACTCTGTGCATGGTGCTGAAGTCCAGCATGCAGTGAGACTCTGTCCATGGTGCTGAAGTCCAGCATGCAGTGAGACTCTGTCCATGGTGCTGAAGTCCAGCATGCAGTGAGACTCTGTGCATGGTGTCGCTCTCGGTGCTGTATCAGGACTTTTCCTTCCTCCATCACTGTGTGTGGTTTGTTTACTCCTCCACATCTGACATGTTGGTTCTGATCCGTCTCTCCGTGACTCCGGTCGTCAGCCACAGCAGCCTGTCTGTTGAACATCTGCTCACTTGGGCCGGCCAAACATCTGCGGCGTGAGCGGGCGTCCAACACGGAGGGCAGAGTGTTTACTGACCTCTCATTGGTTAATTAGCAGGAGGTGACAAATGTTCCAGGTAGCGGAGCGTTAACAGAGAGAAAGGCAGAGTGTGACTCACTGAAACCTGCTGAGGTCAGTCTGAACACCTGCAGCAGCACACTCACCTGAGCAAACGCTCTTACTGCCCTAAATGCAAATTTGTAAATGTGTTTGTACTCAGCTACATATCATCACTGGTTATTCCAAATGTTGTCACTAAATTAGACATCAGTTCCAAAAATCATGTATTGGCCTTGTTGATTTACTAATAAATTGGTCGATTCCTGTTTAAGAAACATTTGAACTTCCGCAAAAAACAAGCAAAAACAGCAATTTATAGATTGATTTGTAATTAATTTAATCATAGAAACATGTGGAACGGGATCAGGAAGTGTATTTATTGATAGAAGATGACTTCTTATGCATTTAATATCAGACATGCAACTTTAAATATTGATGCCTTCCACTTTTACCTAAGTAATATTTTAATGTAGTCTCTTTACTTTTACTCAAGTATGACGTCACTGACTGGCTCAGAGGACAGATCATATTTTTGACTTCTGACATTTTTACAGTCTGCTGGTGCTCCATTAGATTATTAATATTACATAGTTAATGAGCTAATTAAATTTAAAAAGTAGTTTGAACGGTCATGTTGTGGCGCAATGCATAATGAAAACAAACATGGCGGACAGGAAGCTGGAGTCCCGCCAGTAAACCAGAGAAGAAGAAGACGCTGGAGAGGAGCGGGAGTACTGTGACGTGCTAATCAGTATAAGTCTGGCGGTGTTTTGGTGTCTCAGGGAAAATAAACAGCTTCCTCAGAGAGGAAACTGTGAGTAATAACGCTTCGGCACCGAGGAAACGTTGGTTCTGGATCCAAACGGCTGCTGTTGTCAGCGGTGGAAACTTCGGAGGCTAACGAGGAAAGCTAGCTAGCTAACGTCCGTTCGCCTGTGTCAGTGATGCTAACGTGGAACAACAACGGCTACTGTCACGTCTATTTTCATGGATTTACGACTTTACAGTGCAGGGACTGTGATAAATGGAGATAATAGAGACAATACTGAGCTCCCTCTGTGACAAACTACCGGCTGCACAGGTTCTGGAGTTCTGAAGAAGTTCAACACTAAACGGAGCTGAGCGGGGAGTCTTCACAGCTAGCGTGTGGAGCAGCTGCCCCACAGAGAGGTAATTTAATAATCTTACTGGACTTATTTCACACGGTTTGGGGGTCGAATTGGGGCCAGCGACAGACATCAGATCTGGGATACGTGTTTTTGTCAGTTCGGGTGCTATGCACGTTGAATTAACAGTCATTTGGCTTCAGTTGTGCCAAAAACGGCATGTCTGCTGCAAAGTCCAGTTTGTCAATCAATAATTTAACCTATCGACTTCAAATCAATGCCGAAATGTCGTCCTACACCGGGTGAATAAGGCACATCTCTTTGTATTCACTTGTAGTGCTTTTCCTGTTTTTTGTTAATATTTTTTGTTAAAATCATCATTTTTGTCAATAGGTTCAATGTGTAGTCTGCATTTTTGTCCAATACCTTCCAGGTCATGTGACAAATGTGTCAAAATAATCCCCGAAATGTCGTCCTACACTGGGTGAATAAGACACATCTCTTCGTGTTCGCTTTAAGTGCTTTTTCAGTTTTCTGTTAATAATCATCATTTTTGGTAATGGGTTTCATGTATAATGAGACATTTTCTTTAATGGCTTCCAGGTCAGGTGGAATTATCATACTATCATGGCTGATTTAGAGAAAAACCCTTTTCATTGGATCTTAGTGCCTTTCATTTTCATATGATTATATTAATTGAAATATCAGCTAGTTTTCTGCACGTTTCCAGGTCATGTGACCCACTGACTCACTTTACCACCTTTCTGGTTGAATGAGAAACACCTCTTTGTTTTGGATTTCACTCCTTCTTTCCTGGTAGTATGTTGTATGAAATGTTAGCAGTCTGTGTCTCATTCAGTTGTTATTTTACTGCCAACACTGGTTAAAACGGACTTCATCGTGGTCTTCCAAGTCATATAATGGGCAGGAAAACCCTTTGAATGCGATCCAGTCGGCAGCAGTTGCTGTTATGATGAAGGTTTGTTTTTCGCAGTCGAGGTCAGAGAGAAAACGGCCTTCTCTTTGGCAGAAATCTCTTCTCATGTTTGTTTGTTTGGTGAATCTGCAGTTCTGAAGTCTTTCAGCCCACAGCGACAGAATGATGCACGAGTGTAGTTTAAAACACTCCGACAGAGCGATGACTCTCTTCTTACTCATCTGTGCTCACTTTCCCTTCTCTTATCACTACACACACACACACACACACACAGAAACACACACATAATTAGGACAGGAGGTATAAAGAGCTTCCAGTGTCGTTAAATCTGCTCTGATTGGTAATTAGCCGAGCTGAGCAGGAAGGAAACATTGATTCGGCACCTTAATCACACATCTGGAGATTTGAAATAAGTTGAAATAAAGCAGCAATGAGTGAAAACAGCTTTTTCCCCTGAAATATAACCTGCAATCATCCTCTCAGCAAACGTGTGAGAAATATCAACACTTCAGTTTCCTCTGGTTTCTTTTCATCAGAAGGTAATCTCTGCTCAGTCATCACAGTGAGAGCCACTTTACATTCACGTGTGCTGACTCTCAGTGTGCTGACATATCAGACGTCCTGATGCATCCAGCTGAGCTATCGCGTTATTTTTTCAAGCAGATAAAACAAACAGTATCTGGTTTCAGCTGCTTTTCTTCCTGTTGTGTGCTAATAGATGTGTGCTGTTTTCTGACATTTTTAAACTGATGAATGAGATAAACTTCCACTGTAGTGAAGTAAAGTGATGTGTTTTTACTCTTGACAGGGCCATGATGACAAAAACTGAATCTAAACGACACGTTCAAGAGTTTAGAGCCACGTGAAGACGCTGCGAAAGGTACGGCAGCTGATTTTCTGATATTTTGAATGTTTTGAATTGTGTGCTGTGAGATATGACCTGGGTCAGACTCGGTGAACAAACTGCTGGTTGGTCTTTTAATCTGTGGTTTTGAATATATTAGAGCGTGACTAGTGTTTATTTCTGGGAGTTTAATGTGTTGTGAACAGAAAAGGATGTTTGCTTCTGCTAACACAGTTCCATTGATTTACTGTTTTTCACACTTTAGACTGAAAACGAAGCATCGGTACTCAGAAACAATGAAAAACTACATCTGTGTTACTCTGCTTCTCTTTCATTCACAGCGTTTCATACTTGTTTTTCTATCTCACATTTCTATAGTTGGACTCTTGAATTCTCCTGTAACAAATCTCATATTCAAGGCCAGTTTTTTTTGTGCAGCTTGGATTGCAGTTGCATCCTGGGTAATGTTGGCACGAGGTTTTGAAAACAAAGAAGAATGAGTGGAATCATGAAAAGCTGATAGCTCTGGTTCTGCTACATTGGTTAGATCATTTGCTTTCAAACAGTCCGTAACGAATCCAGCGGTGTTAGAGGGCTAAACCTGCCGCCTACATTACCCACAATGCAACTCAGTCTGATGCATTATGAAATCTACACCTGCCTCCTGACTGCTTCTGCTGTGAAGATGTCAAACACAAAATCAACATGAAGTCTGGTAATATAAATTCATCCTGCTCGTTGTGACACTAAATGAGAGAAGCTGTGTTACAGACTCTGGTGCTGCTGGTGTTGGTGAAGTTGGACCCAAACACGGGTTTAAAAAGTGCCGCGCTGTTAACTCTGACAAGTGGGTTTGAATTGACTTGAAGTAATTCATCTCTAGATTCTTTGGTATGACGTTGGTTGGAAGTGAAACTGGAGTTTGTGGCGTTAAACTGTGTATTGATCCGTTTGGACTGAAGTCACTTCATGTTATTTCCGTGTTGTTCTGTCGTGTGGCGGTTCTGCTGGCATGTGGCAGCTTATTTACTCGTACTCACGTGAAGGACAGAACGTGTGTGTGTGTGTGTGTGTGTGTGTGTGTGTGTGTGTGGTGTGTGTGTGTGTGTGTGTGTGTGTGTGTGAGAGAGATGCACTGCTGAGACATCATCTGTTTAATGTGAACACACTGTCTATGATTTACATGTGATTTACATTTAGATGGCTGCTGTTGCTGCTCTGTGATTCTGCTGTGCTGTTGTTCAGTAATGGTGGAAACACACGCTGAACAGCTTCACGACACCGCTGCACGTTTCCCTCCGTGTGCCTCAAATTGATTTCCTTTGTCCAACAGTTGAGTTAAATCCTCCTTCGTCTCCTTCTCCGTCTTCTTCACTGCTGTTTGCTGCTCAGAGTTGCCGGCTGGCTTGTCACATAATCATCTTTTCATTTTGATTTATTTTCTATCAGAGGCTTTAAGTGGCAGACTGTGAACGTTAGAGTCAGACTCTCCTGAGAGAAAATGTTGTTGTTGCAGTTTCACATTTTAAATACTGGATGGAGAGAGACTGAAGGTAAGAGGACATGCTAAGACAGATGTGATCAGGTTGTGATTTTATATTATTTTTCATGTGTAACTGCATAAAATAGCAGCTTGATGTAACTGTCTTTATAGGAAGTATATGTTTTTAAAGGCATGTCGAGAAGAGGGTGATTTAAAGGTGAATGCTGCAGGGTTGCCATACCTGAGCCACACTCAGCCCCTTGTTAATCTGGCATCCCTCTACATCCCCCTCGAGGTCAGTAAAAGGCAGCCCGTGGTCAGCCCCTCCTCAGGAAAACGACCGTATAGGTCGACTGTGAAAGCAGCTTATCGGTCCCATATTTACGAGTGTTGTCAGGCGGTGATCTCTAGCTGTAGTAATCAATATGGCAGCAAAGCAAAACCATAAAGACAACTCTGAAAGGAAAAGACAGAACTGCCCTCTGTCACACTGAAATCATTTAACAAAGAACATCCAAAGTGTTGTGTCGTGGATTTAAATTCCTTCCTTTTATTTGCTTGTGTCTGTGTGCTCTGAGCAACACGTGTTGAAATATGAAAATAATCAAGACTTTTATAAAATCCCGGACCAACGGAAGCTCAGTTCAGCCGTGAATCACACAGGAAGTCTCCTGATGACATGATGATGTAACGGCGAGAGAGGAGACGTGATTCGATTACAGTTTGACTGTACAATACTGTAATGACTGTGTGTGTGTGTCTGTGTGTGTGTGTGTGGTCACCGCCACAGGCAGGGCTGACAGAGTTGCTGCATAAGTAATCACATCTTTATGTATGTGGCTGCTTGAGTGTGTGCACATTTCTTTGGAGTGTGTGTGTGTGTGTGTGTGTGTGTGTGTGTGTCTGTATGTGTGCAGTAATGAATCTGCAGTTTCAGTGACTTGGTCATGTTCAACCTTCCGTCTGGCAATCTCCATTTTATTATTTTTTCACTTGAATTTTTCCTTTAACAACCTTCAATGGCGTGATGATGGCTGTTGTAAGAAGTCGTGTGTGTGTGTGTGTGTGTGTGTGTGTGGTGCAGCTGCAGCCAATCATGAAGGCAATCTTCGGCGCCTGTCTTTCCATCAGTGCGACCATAAAAGTCGAGGCGGCTGTAAAACGGACTGACAGATTTAAGGGCCGCTGCGGCTGATTTTTTACTGCCACCATCTTTGTTTTGGGCGCCCTGCTGCTTTTCATAGACAAACACACACACCACATTGTCATCATTGTTGAGGTCTGTCTGTGTTGTCCTCTTCCGTGTGAGATCCTTTAATTTCATTTTCAGTCTTACTTCCACTCAGAATTAATCTTCCAACGCGACGCTGACAGTGAAATATTTCCCATGATTCTCAGTAACAGATGTCTTCGTTCTGGAGGGGATTGTCTAATTACAGGAATTGTAATATTGGGCAGGAGCATCATCAGACACACTCATACTTGGATTTATATTTTGACGTACACCATTTGTGTCTAAGCAGGACTCATTACTTGGGAAGAGGGAGAACATTCACAAGCAGATTCAGATGGGTTTAAAACTGATCACTGATCAGCTCGGAGTACAAACAGCACAAACGATCTGCCTCTATCGATCATTGATCATTGGCAGATTGTCACATATTTCACCATCAACATAACTTTTATTGTGAAACATTATCAGGATGACACGCGCTGTCACTTCTGCCATCTTTCCTCCAGTTTCACTCCGCTGAATTCTTTTTATTGTTTTGCGAAAATATCGCAAACCTACTTTTTCCAACTCCTCCAAGCCGATTTCACCCATTTCCATGAAACGTTGCACACAGCATCTGTGGATGCTCCTGACAAAAAGTTACAAAGAATGTTGGTATTCCAAACAATACTCAAGTTATTAAATAACAACTTCCTGTACAATTTGCTCAAAACACAAAGTGTTGCATATCTCCACATTGGTCTGTACGAATGACATAAAACTCAGGTGAGTACTTCCCCATGAGCCCCTGAGACTGTGCAAAAATGATAAATTTACTTTTTCCAACTCCTCTTAGGCCATTTGACCGATTTGCAACAAACTTTGTAGCATCTGTGGACAAAACTTATCAAAGGCTTTCACCTACATCACACCTGGTGGCGCGGTCCATTTTGATACTTCGCCTTAAAAACATCAACTCATTATAACTCCCACATACAATTTGCCATCTACTCCAAATTGCTCAAACATGTAGAGGGTCTTACCCTGAATACATCTACGCGGCACACCCCGATGGCAGCATGCCCCGACACGCGTGGACTGCGAGGGCCCGTTCATCGCCGCTTGCAGCTTTGATTTCATTTATGAATTTGACATTAAACTTCAGTTGAAGATGAGTTATGTGAAATTGAAATTGTGAGAAATAAAAACATGATGTGTCACAGTTGTCCTGATGGACTGTAGTGCCGCTGTTGATGTCACTCATGGCCTCTCATTATGTTCTGAGTCGACAGCTAGAGGGGAAATTCGGTGTCACTGGTCCGGTGCAGTTTTAGGCCTCATACCGAGCGCTTCAAGTTTAGAAGCTGCAGTGAAGATTTTGTTTTAAAAAGTGTGTGAGACTTGGATAACAGCAGACGAGCTCTGTGGGGTCGTTGCTGTGAAGCTCCAGAAATGTTTTGTAGACTACGAAACTTCACCTGACTTTCTGTTGGCACTGGGAGTGAGGAGACGAAGGCTGCATTTGTAACTGTTTGGGATACGTGTTCCATTTAAGCAAGGGAAGAAAATGTGCAATATGTCATCTGTGCTGCCAAACACTCAATGTCGGAAATAACACCTAACCGTATACCGTGTCTGCTGTGTCCACCAGCTTCCCTGCAGCATCCACAACCTGCTCGGAGGTTTGTGTGCCCGTTCACGGCTGCTTACAGCTTTGAGACGCTGTTTCACTCATTTCAGATGACCTGTAGCCTTTAATACACGTTCCCTCAACCCAGAGGCCAGCCTGTAAACATGTACACAAATGCAAACAGAACACATTAAGCTCCCATTACAGTCTGAAACACCACCATCAGCTGATTCCTAATATAACACACACACACACACACACACACACACACACACACACACACAGGCTGACACAGTATTTAGCTGGACAAGCTATCGCCGAGCTAATCACTGGCTGGTTTGTGTTGTTACACTAAAGAGATAATCTGCTGTTCTTTATCTGTCGTGGCAAATAATGGGATTTAGAAGGTCAATCTGACAGAGTGACTACCAAACACACACACACACACACACACACACACACACACACACACACACACACACACACACACACACACACACACACAGAGAGAGAGTTGCTGCTGTAGTCCAGAGGCAAAGCTTTGTGTTTTAATCCTGCATCTGTTGATCTGGAAAATCCCTACACTGAGTAGCTACATGCAGTATGGCAAGAAATGGAGTTAAGACTGCAACCATTGATTAGTCTGTTGATCAGTTTCCTTATTAATGGTTTAATTTCTTTTTGCCCCAAGCACCAAATTTTCACGTATTTTTCATTGAAAAATAAATTGAAATGGTGACCACTAAACTGGAAGTTAGCAGGCTTGGTCGGCAGAAGACGACCAGACAACACAAGTCGAGGTTATTTGGGTTCAGAACGCCAACGTATCGTCCTCTGTATGGACTCAATGGCCATGATGGCTTGTAAGGCAGAGCAAATTTATCGATCCTGCAATATCTATTGATATTTTTTTCCCCAGAAAGTATTGATTTTTCAGGCGTGATACATTAAGTCCCATTCAAATCCCTTGTGTTTTGCCCGGCACTCTGCTCGCTGCCCATTTCCCCCCATTCGATTTGCAGGAAGAGCGATTAGGTCAGCCAGCCGCTAGTGACGCTGTAGAGCATTTCTAGCAAGTCACCTGTCTAAATACTCTCTTTACTTTCCTGTTTACGCAGTCAGAGCGAGGAGATTCAAGAGAATGGTGGCGAATATAAATCCAGCACCTTCATGCTTAAAAGCAGATGTGTGGGAGCATTTCGGGTTTAAAAAGAAGAAGGAAAGAGACGATTTAGATAAAAGTCTGGCGGTTTGCAAGCTGTGTCACACAAACGTGAAATACTCTGGAAATACCCCCAACCTACGAGCCCACCTAAAACGTCACCACCCGGACAAGGTAACGTTAATGCTAACTGAGGAACCCAAGAAGAAGTTGTGGCATGACCCAAAACAAACTATACTGGATAGCGATGACGGTTGTTTCCACAAGTTCCCATCAACTTCACAAAGGTCGCAAAAGATTACAGATGGCGCCCCGCTATCCTATTCCAACCCGCGAACACCTCACCAAGGTTTGCATTCCCAGGCTGTACGCTCAGACAAAGGCACACGTCAAAGCCTCCCTGGCCAGTGCAGAGAGAGTTGCCCTAACGTGCGATGGTGGACCTCGCGAACAACTGAAGCATATGTCACCATCACGGCCCACTTTATCAACGAGGAATGGGAGCTTGTTACGTATGTCTAACAAACCAGGGACATGCCCGAGAGCCACACCGGACACAACCTGGCAGAACATCTGAGAAAGGCCCTCGCTGAGTGGGGAATCACAGAAATCCAGTAATTGTCACTGACAATGCGTCAAATATGACAATCGCAGCTGAGGAGGCAGCGTTCACACTTCATGTCAAATGCTACGCTCACACTCTAAATCTGGCTGCACAACGTGCCCTCAAAATCACAGCAGTCGCACACCTGTTGAGAAGAGTGAGACACATTGTGAACTTGTTCAGACGAATCACCGCAGCCCACCACATGCTGAAAGAGAAACGGAGGCTTCTACGACTGCCAAAGCACAAGCTGATGACGGACGTGCTGACCAGGTTAGTGTGTGGTTACTTTTCTATAGTTTATTATGTTTTTATTACTAGTTTATTTTGTCATTACTGTAAAGCAGCATTCTGTGCATCCATGCTGTGAAGGGGGCTATAGGTCTGTAAATAAAGTTTCTTACTTTTATTTAACTACAGGTGGAACAGTGCGCACGACATGTTGGAAAGATTCCTCCAGCAACAACCGGCCATCTGCGCTGCCCTGCTCTCAAGTGAGGTCAGGAAGACTGAGAAGGATCTGTGCACACTGACCGAGTCAGACGTGAAAACAGCTGAAGAAGTAGTCAGCGCGCTGAAGCCCATGAAGGAGCCTACACAGTACATGTCCAAGGAGAAGACCCCCACACTGTCAGTCGTCACACCCCTCCAGGACATAATGATCAATGGACTGAAACTGATCGAAGGCGAATCTGCAGTCATAAAAGAGATGAAGGCTGCCATGGCTGGGGATCTTCAGAAGAGGTACATCGACCTCAAGGCAACTCTCCATGCATGTTCAGCGAAGGATCCAAGATTCAAAAGTCTTCCCTTCCTGACTGAGAACGAAAGACAGGAAGTTTATGATGGACTGATTGCAGAGGCTGCAAGAAAGAGCATGCAGCCATCGGAGGTAAGGCAATGATGGTACTGCGAGGTTTAACCCTTCGCCTTGTATCCTATCGCCTAAATAATAATTGTAATAATAATTGTAAAAATAATTGTTCAAAGTTTAAAAGGCAAATCCTACAACGTGTACAGTTTAAAATGGATAAATATTAAATAGTTTAAAAAGCATAAATACTATAATGTTAACAGGTTTACAGACATAGATATTGAATATAGTGATTAAAATATTTATTACAGTAAAAGCTCATGAATTTTATTTCATGTTGACCTATTTCATTTAGTTGTCACTTTGGAGTGTTGATGAAGAGGGGGCAGCAAGTGCTGGCGCTGATGATGATGGGATGACATCCGAAGAAGAGGCTGTAGACGATGGAGAGCGATTCAAGGAAGGAGAGAGCAGTCAAGGTCAGTATCACCCATTGTTATCCAGTGAAGCGCACTGTGTTGTCTGAACCTCTGTGTAGGAATTATGGAATGTGCTCAACTGTAAATAATTATTGGCTGCCATGGTTTGTTTTTACTTTCCTGGTGGCTACATTTTAAGTTAAGTGTTTAAATGTTGTTCTTAGTGACTTAGTGAATTATTGGCTGTTTTGGAGAAGCCATTGTGGCTGGACTGGCTACTTCATATATTCATTTTCAAGCTAAAAAAGCTGTCAAAGAATCTGCTCAGAACACTTGCTGCACTTTTTAAGTCTCCATTATTCATTGTAACAGTGCACTTTATTTACTACAAAGGCTTGTAAGCTACAGTTTGCACTGTTTCAATAAATGAAACTAATTTTCTTACCACATCTTTGATTAGTTTTGTCCAGCATTTGCAAGCTGCAGACTCTGTCTAGTCAGAGCCATATATTGTGTAATTGATGCTTTCAGTTTTCAGTTCAATTAATTCAATGGAACACTCACAAGATGTCACCAAAATCACACTGTCCCTTTAAAATCTTTCAGAAAATGATGTAAGTGTATTGAATTGCATCGTTGGCTAAATATCGTGATATACATCATATTGTATCATGAGATTAGTGTATCGCTACAGCCCTAATGGCTTGACAGTCCCAAATATAAACGCTTGTTTGACTGAGAAATCAAAATAGGAAAGAAAGTGAGATGCAAACTTGGCTTAAAACCATTTGACATGTCGACAGACAGCAATGTGCAACGGCAGAATTAGACCTTCTTAAAACCATTTATTTACATATAAAACTCTGGCTAATTGTACTCCAAATGTCCAGTTCATAAGAAGCTGCAAACTGTGAACTATGTTCAGGTGTTGAACTTCAGATAATTTTAGAGAACTGAAATGTTTATTCTCCAAGGGACATCCAAAGGTTTTATGATAAATAATAAACCTGGCTGAAGGTTAAAATAATCCTCTGAGTTGTTTCTTTCACCTTACTGTCTGTCTGCTGCTTTCTTTTTTTTTTACTTCTATCTCAATCTCTGTTCCTTGACCTCTCGAAGTCTCGGCCGCTGAGTGCTGCAGAAATCACCTTTGATCACCTTCATCCCAATATAAGCCTCTTCATCCAACCACAGAGCCGGTCCACCGCCTCTGACCAATCCACACCCCAATCACTGCAAACACTTATCCAATAAAACACCAGGCGAGAAGCTCTTTCATTAAGACAATAATAGACACATGTTCAAGGCCTCCTCTTGTTTGGCTTAGCGCTGTGGATTACAGCTTGATGAGAGGCGGTTACATCAGATCCTCACTGTTTGAAAATGGACTTAAGGCCAGCGTTGTTAAGCTTGTTTTAAACCCGCAGCGCTCACTTGGATCGAGATTACATTCTGGGAAAATACACACATGCTCATCAACACACGCCAGTCTCGCTGAGAAAATATCTTCTAGGTATCAAGAATGAGTGTGTGTGTGCAAAAGTTGTGTTGTGTAGTCACATGAATACACAAACATGGTGTGTGTGCTGCAGTTATTAGCGGGGATGAGTCACCTAAAAGCCTCCGAGTGTTGCAGGCAGATGAACAGAAGCTGCTCGAAGAACCCTTTTAAAGTTCAAAGACAAACTTTGCGACCCGGGTCAGAAGCTGCGCAGGAAAAAAAGTCATGGACCTCTCTCAGAACTTCCTGGTCACAACTAACAGGAAGTGTAATCAGACGGCAGTGACCTGTGCGGTTTTCCTTTCATTTAGTTCTGGGTTGTGTTGGTGCACTCACTGCAGCCTGATCCCTTAAAATATCCTCCATACTTTCTTTTACTAGAAAACAACAACTTTCTTCTTCCAGTTCTTCCCAGTTGGACAGCTATTCAGACGATGCTGACCCTTAACAATACTCCGATCAGTACTACTCTCTATAATTTGGTGAAAAAAGATAAAGACAGGACAGGAAAATCTTTTACTTTTGTTTACCCTAAATTTTGATGATTAAATTATCTTCAGAATACACGTGTAGAGAAGAAGAGAGTCTGTAACCATAACTACAGAAAAATAAAGTGTATAAAAGGAGCATTTACGCTCAATCACGTGTGAAAAGGCAACCGGATGGACTTGTAAACAGAGATGCTCAAAGCCGAGGTTTCATGTTAGCTCCATCCAGATGTGGGATGAATTAAACTTCTGTGCTAAGTTCAGCTGTTTGATAAACGTTGAAGCTCATCAATCAGTTCCTCAAACTGGAGTTTGTTGACTATCTGTCTTCCTTTTCCTGCATCAGATTTTCTCTGATGATTCACATTTGATAATTGTAGACCAATTAATAAACAAAATAAACTCATCAAATATTAAGAAAGTAAACATTTTTCAACCATTTTTCTTAATAAGCAGAAAAAAATCCAGCTGTCCTCTGTCTGTGTTCAAGTTTCTCTCTTTTAACAAACTAAGATGAGCTTAATCGCCTCGTTCTTTCTCACTCGGTTACACACCTGAGCTGCCCAGTATAACCACAGTCTGATCTGCCTGTTAGTAAGCAGCCGGTTAGTGCCTTGCTCCAGGGTACCTGAGTGGTGCTGGTGAGGGAGGAGTAAGTGTTGCTCGACCTGCAACCCTCCTTATGTGTATTTGTTTTGAGTAGCGCATGCACGCACGCATGCACAGTGCTTCTTGGAGAGATTGTTTGCTGACAGTCGTATCAATTTTTGATGAATTTCACACAGAATCTGGGTCGGATCTGTGGTTGTCTGTCGATGTAGCTCTCTCTTCGACTCTTGTATTGGTTTTCTGATACGTTTCTAGTTAATCTTCTCACTCCTGGTCGATTTCCTTCGGCAGGATACAGGACACTTTTCTCCATCCATCACTTTTGTATTGTGGGGTGTAACAGACACGAGAGGCTTCAGCGGCTTGGCCTGAGGATTTGTTTATAGTGCAGTTAAGCTGATGGAGTTTAACAGGCTGAACGGAGAGTTGCCTAACTCCTCAGACCAAATTGTTATCATGCTGAAAGCTCACTTCTTCTCGGCCGGATGCATCCAGAAACACGGCATTCAGAGAGGCTCGTTAGGTAATGTTTTCCATCCAAAGCACAAGAGGAAGACGGACCCTGGGGTGACGGAATAATCTGCATGCCAACACAAACACATAAAAGACAGAAGAGAGGAGGACAATAAAAAGGAAAGAAAAATCACTTTTATGTTATTTCCCACGATGCTGCGTGAATTGTTAAGTGCAGGTTGGAGCGGCACGTTTCCGCAGGGCAGACGCGTTCTTGCTTTCAACAGAACACCGTGTGTTAGAAGTCAACCTTCGCTCCGCCCGGCTGCAGCGATACCTGACTGAGGCTGCTTAGCATTGCAGAACAGACGAGGAGCGCCGCCGAGAAACCAAACTGATGTCGAGCGCACAAATGTGTCTGAGCGAATGCACAAGAAGGCGTTCATGTGTTGTGTGTGTGTGTGTATGTGTTAGTGAAAGCTGATGATGATGCTTCCATGGATGTTTATTCAGGTGTGTGTGTGTTTCTATGCTTGTACGCATTTTTCTAAATGTAGGGGAGATAATGTGCATTTTGTATGGAAGGAAAACATTGTATCTGCAAAGAGCCTCAGATTCAGCCTCCGTGTAGGGAGACACAAGAGAATGTCATCAGTTGAACCCGACAGATACTCGATTGTTTCGGAGCCGTTGCTGGTATTAAGGAGTTAGACATTCTGTTTCTGCTGTGAGACAAACACAAACACAACCCATTAACGCCAGAGTGAGAAAATGAGTCCTGACGGGAGGATAGAACAGATCGGCTCGCGGGTATTTATTTGTGAAACCGTGTTTTTAATTGTTGTGTTAACATAAAAATGATGATCTGTGTGAATTTAACCACTTTATCAAGGCAAACTAAAGAGGTTGAATTCAACCTTCTCCCACAACTTTTTTTTTTTTTTTTAATTGGGCGGGTTATTAAAGATTATTAATATTTATTGATGGTGATAGACATGAAACATTCCTCAGATTGTTTATGTTCCCAGATTTTTGTTGGTTGAGTATCTACGTAGTTAAAGGTTTCCTTGTTTTGTGTGTTGATTTAGTTAGGGTTAGGGTAAGGGTTATATTTGTGACTTTGAGTCAGCACCAGGACTTTTATTTTGAAAGTAGACAGGATGTACTATGCCACTCCACTGTCTGACCTCCTGACTGGCTGGATCTGCTCTGTGATTGATCGAAAGGTTTATTTTAATTTGTAAAGAAGAAGAAATGACAGACAAGAATAATAGTCTAACAAATAACAGCAAATAATATTTACGGATATTGAAAAAAATGGTCCAAAATAGAAACCTACCTGCCGTGACGTGTGGAAACTCGAGTTTGCTGATTCCAAATTAAGATGCGAGGAGCTAATTAGGTAAAACATACATCTGAACACAAACGGACTTAGATTTATTGGATCACACTTTATTTTACAGGTGATCGTGACATTGTTGACACACAGGGACTGGAACTTGTTCGTGTAGGAGCTGTTGGTGTGTGCTGTGTATGTATCGGGTCCTGGGCTGTCAGTGTTGCACCACTAGAGGAAGGAAAGATGAAACCAGCAGCCAAAATGTGAGGAAGAATTGATCTCTTTCTCCGAGCCACTTACGGCTCAGCTTCATGAATAATGTTCAGACGATGTTAAATCAGTCGGCTCGCGGCGCAGCTGACCCTGCACTGCATCTTCATTCCTATATGATACATAAACAACACGCAGAGGAGGCTTCAATGTTTCAGAAGTCTGCCTCCAGTTTGTTAAAGGTTGAAGGATGTTTTAGAGAGCGACCCAGGAAACGTTAGCACTGTAAACTCGCCTTGCACACTGATCCCACAGTATTTACAATAAACAACACCTGAAAAGATGTTGGACTGCATGTTTGTCAGCAAGGACGCAGTCACCTCTTTAACACGGCGGCATTTATTCGCAGTATGTGTCGGATAAATGGATTTAATATATGCTGCAGGAGGAAAAACCTTTCAGTCTGCCACTTGGGGAAATTCAAGAGAAGTGACATGAGTTCACAAGTGTTTATGCCTTTTTAACAGCATCTAAGAATCCTTTTTGATACTTGAAAAAACACACAGTGTGACCGAGCATCCACCGAGGGAATGTTTACTAAACGCTGTTTGTCATTCTGTGGAGGGTCCAGGATGGTTCGGGTGGTCATGAATTGTGTAGTTCAGGAAATGTTCAAATGAGATTCACCAATTCAGAAGTCAGAGGAGGTCCTCTCAGTGCTTTGGGCTGCTCGAAAGACGTTTGCATGAATAATCCTGTTGTATGTTTACACCTAAAGCTTCATCCTGTATTAGAAATCATGGGCCTTCTTGTGTCTTTTATTTGGATAGCAACAGAGAGACACTTGGAGGAGGGACGTTTGAGTGTTGAATATCCCTGAATGTACTGACCACATTCCTGCTCCTCAGATGACGAGCCCTTTTGGTTTTCGCCGAAGTGCCTTCGAGCGCCACCGTCAGGAGAATATCTGCGTTACAGGGAACACTGCAAAAATAGTTAGCTTACACGTGCACGTGACGGCTTGTTGAAAACAACACGAGTAAGTTATTTGTTCTAGGCGACACTTTGTGCTTTAATTTGACTCGTTAAAACACAAACTGGTTAAACGTTATTTTAAAAGTCTCCTCAAAGAATGCCAAGAAACTTTGTGAAACTCTGCTGTACCCATAAAATATACTTTTTATCCAGTATATGTATACACAATGCACATCATCACCGTCCTCACGCAGTTGCATCAGCTCTCCTCCGTGTCTCACTCAGCCCAAGGCTTTACAAGTCCTTCAGCCCGCTCCCGTGTACATCCAAAAGGGATGAAAGCTTCCAGCCGGATTCAGCTGCTCAGTCTCCTGGAGAGAGAAACTTGTCCTCATAAATCTGTACAGCTGCGGTATTCTAAAGAATAATTTGCTCATCTTTCTGTTCAGTCTGACTTCCTCCACCTGTGTCTACCTCCTCCCTGTTCCACTCTGATAGAAAGTGAAGCTTTGAAACTGTTTGACAAACTCTGACAATTCTCTCCTATTTGAGAAGTTCAGTGATTTTTAAGTCGTGTGGGAAACTCTCCCAAAGTGCCGGCTCATTTCCTCCCTGCTGGCTCCAGCCGTCCTCTTGCATTCGCAGAAGACAAAGCAAACAGTGGAAACCTCCTCCGTCTGCGTGTGAATCGCTCAATAAGCGAGACACGGGGCGCCTCAAACACGCCTCGTAGACTCCAGACCATCTTTTACCTCTTTGCTTTAAGGCTGCAGGAGCTCACATCTTCATTGTGTCTGTCAGAAGCAAAGAATTTCAGATTTTCTTTGTTAAAAACTGACAGCGCCATTTCTGCAGCTCTCAAGGACACCGAGACTCATGAAACTTGTAAAACACCTAAATGATCATGAAAACTTTGAGGAGCTGTATGAAAAACAGCTCCAGCTCGAGTGTAGCTGACATACGAGGCTGCTTGGTGTGCCGAGGGCTTCTTTTGTATCAGGATTTTAAACTTCTTTTCATTCTGCTGACAGGCAATCAGATCCAAAACTATTATAAATGCCTCAGGTGATTTTAGTCCCAGCTCACAGCTAAACCTCCACACACAAACCTTCATAAGTGCTGATGGAGAATCTAAAGCTTGTAATAAATTACACATTTCTCTTCCCTTCCCTCTCTTCTGTCTTCTGTCTTAATTACTTAAGTAACTGATCTGTCTGATACAAACTCTTATTAATGTGCAGACGACTCTGATGAGTCCTGAGCGTCACAGCAGAGCCAGTGTAGGAAAGAAAAAGTCATCAGTTTGTCTCATGTCAATGAAGTCGGTACTCTCAGTTAATTAAACCAAGCAGTTCATTACACACTCTGTGTGTGTGTGTGTGTGTGTGTGTGTGTGTGTGTGTGTGTGTGTGTG
Source organism: Diplodus puntazzo (assembly GCA_963678695.2). NCBI lineage: Eukaryota > Metazoa > Chordata > Actinopteri > Spariformes > Sparidae > Diplodus > Diplodus puntazzo. The sequence continues at coordinate 26,141,863 of OZ023176.1, read as the reverse complement.
TGTGTGTGTGTGTGTGTGTGTGTGTGTGTGTGTGTGTGTGTGTGTGTGTGTGTGTGTGTGTGGTACAGGTCAGTATCTCAGCTCACACAGAGAAAATGAGACGAGGAGGAGGACAAGAAATATTTCTCCTCGACTGTGGAAATGAAGCTCTCCAACTGTAAAATTAAATCTTCTGCATGGGAACGTAGTTTATAAAAGCTAACAAACAAAAACAAATTAGAGTGTTGTTTGAGATTCATTACTAACTATCCAAGTGTGAGAGCTCGACAGAGTCATTAAAGTTCCTCAGAGATGAGATTCCAGCTCCTGTTTTGGGGCGCTCGCTCCCCAACTTATTACAGTCTTTTCTGGTGTTTTGACTTTGTTTTAAGATGCTGCAGGCTTCATCCACCTCCAGCTCCAACTGAGAAACACAGTCAGACAGTGATTGAACCGTTTGAACCTGGTCAGTGACGGAGAACTCGTGTTGTCTCTGTTCCACCTAAAAGGAATCATAAAAACATGCTCAGACATGAGAGATAGACGACTCAGTGAGAGGCGTCACTTTAACTAATGAGCAAACCTTCTTCTTCTTCTTCTTCTTCTTCTTCTTCTTCTTCTTCTTCTCTTCACTTCCTCCCTGTTGTGCTGATCCCTGACTTCTTTTTTAGCAGTATTAACTGTATAAATTCACTAACTTAGATCTCGATGAATTAATGATGCGCTGTGCCTCTTTAAGAACAAGGATTAGTACCCTGTTGCATGGAAAACATCAGTTCCACTTAAGTAAAATGTTATATATTATATTCATTAGTTGTTTATACACCAGCTTACTCTACATTATATTTTCTACAGTTTATTATGTTTTGAACCATTTGTTCAATGTATATCTTGTCCTCAGTTAATTACAAACTCTCTCTCGTTTAGTGTCTTCTGTCAGGACAGCTTGTCGGGTTGTTTCTGATTCATACAGCGAGTAGAATAAAGGTGAATTCTCTAAATCAGTCCGTGTAAACTGTAGTCAGACATGTGTCGTGCTGCTGTGTGCTGAAGAAGGCTCGCAGACTCTTTTTATGGTCTTTGTGACTTTCCTCCAGCTTTATGAGTCCTGAAATGGGCTGTCTGTTCCCATCTCCTCACTCAGGTGTCCTTTATGTCTCTCCGCACCTTCACTGCCTGTCACAATTTATGGCAGATGTCTTGTTTGTCCATGTAGCAGTCACAAGTCTGGTGATAAATCTCTGCATGTTGAAGTGTTCTTCCTCTTCCCCCCTCTGAATGTTTGTGTGAATATTTAGGGAGAGGAGATGCAGACAGATGTGCTCCACCTCTGTATTCTGCAGTGTTTGATTCACATTTTTCATCTTGCTTATGACTGACTGACAGACATTAATCTCTCTGTTTTGCTGATAAGAGAGATGACGCTTGAAAACCAACAAAAATTCTATTTTCTTGTCAGGTGTGAAAGAGATGTAAACCTTGGAGAGACAAAGAGATGTTCTTTTCATTATGTCTTTTGAAACTGGAAGGAGTTTTCTCCCTGGTTGTTCGTTGAACAGAGTAATGAAGAGAGACAACCCGTATTCATAGTCTTTTATTTCTCAGACTACACGACAGGCCTCCATTAATCCTGCCAGAAGCTGTGATGCTCTAAATTACTCAAATTGTGTGTTTCCATTTCTTTTTCTCAAGATCTCAGGTTCCTGGTTGTTTGTCTTCTGAAAGTCATTTTCCAACAATGTAGTGCGTCAGTACTTTAACAGCTGACAGCTATGAGCTCTGGACAACATGCCCTCCTCACTTAATGATGAAACTAGTTGTTGCTGCCTTCCAAAATAACACAGGATCAGACATCATTTGTCTTGTTCTACCTTCTCTGTGTTGAGGGTTTGTAATCGGTGTCATCGATGACATAAATACGTAGATGTGCATGACCTGCGTCGACAAGCTGCCCACCTTCACAGAAATGTTCCTGCATGTCTGACTGCAAGATATGTGTTGGTCCGCTTGGTAGCATCGGATTGTCCGGCTTCTCCTCCGGTGCTTAGCGGTGATGATAACACAGGAGATTGTGACTTAGGCTATCCTTGGCTGCGGTCCTCCTGACCTGTTATTTTACTACTTATCATGTAATTAAGGAAGAGTGCATTTGATGTAAAAGGATTGCTATGACGTATGTGATTGCTTTGTTGAGATCGGTGGATCGCTCTCTGAGCTCCTACCGATCAGAGCTGAGCCTGATGTGACTTCAGGTGTTTATTCCTCCAGAAGGTCTGGATCTGCACCTGAGTTTTCTTCTCGAAACAACACTCGACACACTCTTTTGTTCTGTTTTGGTAGAGACCTCTAGTGGCAGATATTACATCCGGTTTATGTAATTCTGGATCCTTCTTTAATACACCTCATAAAGAGAAAACACATCCAGTGTCGGAAAGTTGGGCCATTAATTTAGAAACTTAGGGTGGATCTGTAGAAAACTTATCAGCAATATTATCAGTTCTGGTTTTCTGTGCCCCGGCAGCGGAGACATTAAGTATTTTAGTTGGTTTATTTAAGGTTTTCCTCAGAGTTTTGACTTTTATTTCCACACAGAGGCGATAACAGCAACATGATGCTGCTGTGTCCACAGTGTTTGTGGATGATGGAGGTGAGAACTGAAGTCAGACTAAGACGGAAAGAGGTAGAAATAAATGAGTACAGATATCTGTGCAGGGTTGATTCACTGCAGGTGGAGGTCAGGGAGAAACTGATGGAGAAGGCGAGGCAGAGCTTCGGAAGGCCGAGCTTCACGTCCAGCCGTCAGGATTTCATGATTGCGGAGAAGCGAGGCGAGTCACGATGAAGAGTTTGTGTTATTTAGAGCTGACCTCAGCAGCAGAGGAGTCAGACTGAACGCTGAAGCACTCTTCATCCAAACCAAAGACAGTTTTACTCATGGCAGAGGTCATCCACACACTCAGACAAGAGTGTCTCTCATTTGTGATATTAGAGCCGTTACACCTCGAAGACCTTTTTCAAACTGTGATGATGAAGGTTGAAGCAGCACCAACAGAAACACTGAACCTCCTGGAATTCTTATAAAAGACCTCAGGGGGTGGAAATTTTTACCTAACAGTTCCTAAAACAGAGTCTTCTATTGGACAGGATTCATTGTTTCTCTCAGTGAGAATAATTTAACACGTTTTTTGAATAAATATATGTAAATTCCACATGATTCTGAACCATTATTATGACTATATCTGTGTACAGAAGGTTGAATAAGCAGAAGCAGTTCATAAATAAACAACGCCCAAAAAGCTGAGTGATGAATCCTGCTGAAGAAGTCCACTGGGGACCAATTAGAATGATTATCCGGGAAAAGTTGTTGGGTTTATTTTGATGCTTTCCACACTGATTTTACATTTATTTGGATAAAAAAGATCCCACATGCACGACACTGGGGCAGGTTTACAGAACAGGAAGCAAAGAGCTTTAATGAAGTACGGCTGAAATCCAAAGAACAGAAAGCTGATGAGGATCCAACAAGAACAGACGAATAAAAAACAGACATACCAACAAAGAGTGAGGAGAAAACACAGACTTTAATACGCTAATTAACAGATCAAGCACAGGTTAAAACAGGAAACAGACAAAGACAGAAACTGTTGGGCAAAATATGAGGAGAAAATGACTTTAGACGATGCCCAAAGCTTTATAATGAGATAATCCTGTGAAAAGGCACCAAATACTAAACTGTTGTAATGTTAAAATAATTTTTATCAAGTCATCACCTCCTCCCTCCCTGTAAAGTCAGGGGAAGTTTCATAGTCTTGGTGGAGGTATGCACTCTACTTTTTCTAGTTTTCATACGTAAATACGTACAATGATATATTTATTAGGGCTGTCAAAGTTAGCGCGTTAATAATGCGTTAACGCCACGTCCTCTTAACGCCGTTAATTTTTTTAACGCGCGATTAACGCTCAGTATATAAAAAAAAAAAGCGCATTGTATGATTTACGGCCGTCGGCGGCACCTGTAGTCTTGATACAGAGGGTGGCAGAAGAAATAGAATAAGAAAGGGAATCAGAAGAAGAAGAAGAAGCAGGGTTGGAGGTTCGTTAAAAACACGGCAGACTGAAAAGCAGCACTCGCTGCAAACTCCTCATCTCTGCTGTCACTCACGGTGGCGGTCATTTGTTTCGCCATCGCCCTGATCATTTTGCGGGACACTCTTTCGTGGCGTGCCCGTTTGCTGATAACTCATCCCGCATGTTTATCTCAGGCTCCTCGCTAGCCTTCTTCCTCCCTCCAGCAGGCAGCCTGCCGCTGCTGTTGTCCTCCTCGGACAGACGCTGAAGCTCCGTTTCTCTCACTCTCGTGGGGTCGACAGAGAAACGTCTAGCGGCTGCTTCTCCCGAGTTTTCCTCTGAATATATCACGACAGAAGGTTTGAATTTCAAGTCGTACTTTTTATTGTTTTGCTGCACCGGAGCCATGGCGATCATCAGTGTGATACTGACTGACAGAAAGCAGCACACTGCGTGAAAAAGGCGAAGAAGAAAGACGTGCAGTGTCAGTGGACACCACTTGCAAGCCAAACAGACGGCAGATGCAGAGAGCCCGTCGCCCCCCCTCGCCAAAAGCAGACAACCCTGGATTTATTTTCCTGCATGATTTGAAGTGTTGAATAAACATTTTCATAATGCAAGCATATTTGACCTTTCTTATGTTGTTAAAAGTATTAAGAACATGAAAAAAATACACTAGGGTACATTTAGAACAGAAAAAAATGTGCCAAAAAAAATTGCGATTAATTTGCGATTAATCGCGAGTTAACTATGGACAAAATGCGATTAATCGCGATTAAAAAAATTGATCGTTTGACAGCCCTAATATTTATATATGTTGCAGTTATTTGTTTGCGATAAATAATCATTTATAAATCCTGAACCCACATGTCAACCACCACAAGTAAACTAATAATCCTTCATTGCTCCGACTACAGACTTTTTAAATTGTGTTCATATTACATCAGTAAATTGACTGGAAAACATGTATATTAGAATATCCATGTATCACATAGTGTGTAAGCAGGCAGTGCAGGCCCACACAGTCTGCACTGTGGTGGCAGGCAGCCAGCCAGCCTCACTGTGGAAGTCAAACTCCTCTAAATTGTCTGGGAACACACTGAAAGTGGTCCTGGGAGTTTGGGAATTATCATCCACAGTGGCAGACAAAAATGTTTTTGTCTCAGCTGCAAGAAAAAGAAAAGACACAGATTTACTTCATCAAAAGTTTGACCCTGAACTCCAAAAATAAAGTATTCCGACTTCATCACTACGGGTCCCTGGAGTGGCCAAAATTACTGCCGAACAGCTTGAAGAGCTGTGCTGCAAAATGAGAAAACGCCTGGAGAATAAAAGTGAGGTTTCCAGGCCCGTGTTTCTCTCACTCGCCTCGTTACAAGATGTGAGGCGACAGTCGGGCTTCATTAGCGAATATCTGCCTCCGTCAGATGTTTGAAGAGCGGTGACATTGTGTAAGTTCTGCTGTCAGAGGTATCTTCACATCACCCCTCTGTGATATCCCTCCCAGTCCTTGCCTCGTAAAAAAGAAAAAGGCAGAAGCTTGAATATTTCTCTCCTCTCAGATGTGAACCGCTCTCTGGTGGCTGAGTTTTAACAGTCAGGTGTGGGAGTAACACCTCTGTAATGAGCTGAAACCAGTTAAAAGGCTTTCGTAACTGTTTTTTAATACGAGCGTCAGCTGTGGGAGTGAGTCATTACATCTCTGTCTTGTTTCACTTTATCAAAAGGGATCCTTTAATTGTCAGATGTAATTACGCCAAATTGTTGGTAAGATTAGTGCGATCACATATTCAGTCACAACACAACATGAAGAGTATGAGGATGTTTCGTCCCAGCGAGGTTTAATCTCCCCATATTGAAACTCTTTAGACACTTTGAACACTTTTATTTTCCCCTCAGGTTTCTTCAGTTTGAGACTTTTATTCTCCACCTCATTGTTACAGCACTTCAGTGAAGATTAGATCAAACCCAGGAGGCTGCGTTCTTCATCCCTTCATCATTAAAGGAACAGTCCACCCAGAGTAGCATTCTCCTAAACAGCTGAAATAGCTGGAAACAACAAACTGCTCCATACAGCTCGTCAGGTGTTGACTTGGATTACAGAGGAGCTGTATGGAGACATCTGATGTTTCTTTACTGTTTTAAATCAAGTCTCAGCTGCTTCAGGTGTTTAGCAGAATGCTGCAACTCTGTTTTACTGTGAAGCTCCAGAACTGTTCTGTGGACTGCGACACTTCACCTGATTTTATATCATCAGGAGGAGGAGAGGAGGACTTTATATCATCAGGAGGAGAGGAGGACTTTATACCATCAGGAGGAGAGGAGGACTTTATATCCTCAGGAGGAGGAGAGGAGGACTTTATATCATCAGGAGGAGGAGAGGAGGACTTTATATCATCAGGAGGAGAGGAGGACTTTATACCATCAGGAGGAGAGGAGGACTTTATATCCTCAGGAGGAGGAGAGGAGGACTTTATATCATCAGGAGGAGGAGAGGAGGACTTTATATCATCAGGAGGAGGAGAGGAGGACTTTATATCCTCAGGAGGAGGAGAGGAGGACTTTATATCATCAGGAGGAGGAGAGGAGGACTTTATATCATCAGGAGGAGGAGAGGAGGACTTTATATCATCAGGAGGAGAGGAGGACTTTATATCATCAGGAGGAGGAGAGGAGGACTTTATATCATCAGGAGGAGGAGAGGAGGACTTTATATCATCAGGAGGAGAGGAGGACTTTATACCATCAGGAGGAGAGGAGGACTTTATATCCTCAGGAGGAGGAGAGGAGGACTTTATATCATCAGGAGGAGGAGAGGAGGACTTTATATCATCAGGAGGAGAGGAGGACTTTATATCATCAGGAGGAGGAGAGGAGGACTTTATATCATCAGGAGGAGGAGAGGAGGACTTTATATCATCAGGAGGAGGAGAGGAGGACTTTATATCATCAGGAGGAGAGGAGGACTTTATATCATCAGGAGGAGGAGAGGAGGACTTTATATCATCAGGAGGAGGAGAGGAGGACTTTATATCATCAGGAGGAGAGGAGGACTGGATTTGCATTTTTGCCTGAGCTGTCCCTATTTTATTCTTTTACATACATTTAGCTTAACCTGTAGTATTTATTTTTTATCTTAGGAAACTTGGAAACTGTCATTTAGAATCAAGATAAACAATCTTGAAAAGCCATGAAACTGTAGTAGCACAGTAGATATATGCAGTATGAAATATGTCACAAAGAAACACAGTGTGTGGAAAATCATCCTGGAGCCGAAGTCGACTCAAACACAGGCACAGAGCAGTTTATGGAGCAACCATGGCCGTCACATCCAGCATGTTGGTGACGGATGGCCGGGCATCACAGCAGCTGCTTGGACAGATGTTTGTCTTCTGCTGCCCGCTGCACAGATCTGAGGGCTGGACGCCGCTCGCACACCTCCCAAACACCTCCGATCCAGCCGCTGACACGGTGAGCAGAGCTGAAAGAGAACTGGACCCGACAAAAACACATCCAGCTGCACTGAAACTACTCACAAACAACAGCTACACCACAAAGTGTCAGAGTCATCGGTGGTGTTCTGTCGCCATCAGTTAGAGCTCGGCCATTAGCTGTTAATCTAGTGAATTAATCAACTACTGTTTTGATAATTGATCAGTCGGATTAAGTTGCATTTTGTGGACTTCCACCTCTTCTGAATTGGGTGCACGAGCTTGTCTGCGCATCAATGGTGTAAATAACGTCTTACCGTGTTAGTTTGGGATCTCGGGGCTTCTAGAGACTCGGGTTATACTGGACGAGCTGTTTGGTTTTCGCTGTGAAACTTGTTCTATCCTACCTGCTGGATGACTGTGACACAGGCAACACACCTGCATATGCTGGCAAACATAAACCCTGCAAAATGTAAAACACCTTTCCATAGAACCATCTAAAGCTTCCGCATTGGGCGACACAGTCCTGTACAGCTGGATTTCAACAATTACTGAGCCAAAACGCAACTCCTGATTTGGAAACTGGTTAATATTTTATGGAGAAAGATATTTAGTAGTTTTCTCTCTGATGTCCTCGGGCTGCTCCACCTGAATACTGGACAGGTAGCTTTAGCTGCTTTAAACTAACTGACTACTTCTGACACAGATTCAGAGCCATCAGTGACTTCAGCCCCTCCCTCGCTGCCGGGCTTCACTACACCCTAGAAACAACCTTCATGGGAACTTTGAGACTTGTTTTGATGTTGCCGTTAATGTCGGGGTGAGATGTGGTGGTGTTACATTTTCACATTTGGATTCTCAAAATTGAAAACAGTTCAATGTCTTCACAAGTTAGAAGGTCACTAAACTCCCACGCCGACGCCACTGATGAAGCTTTCATGTCGACAACAAAGGATTGGAACCTCTAAAAACTGAGATTCACTGATAGAGCCATTAGTATCCTCTGATGAACGTCTTCCTTTGAAAATTAACATTCAGTTTTGTTTTTTCTCCCTCCACCTCCTCGAACACGAGATCAATGTGTCCTCCACCCCGTCCCTGGTGGAATCATTTGGTGCCTTTTAAAGCCAATCATGGTCATCAAAGGCATCATCTGTGCCGTCCACTGCCAGGAGCCGCAAGTGGTGAGGAGGAAAAAACAAGGCAGGAACATTAAACATCAAATATTCAGCACTATCTGTGCTCGAGCCCGGGGGTTTTCCTGCCAGCGCTGTTCAGACGACACCCAGCGGGACAGAACCGGCCCCAAAACGACCATAAAGCTTGGGTTGTTTTCCAGTGAAGCACCGTACGCACTACTGTTTTGCAGCACTGAGGATTTTAGTTTTGATTATGAGCTCTCTGTGTCTTTACACTCGGACTTTTGAATGTCTGAGTGAGTCTCGGAGGGTTGAGAGAGCGCCAGTTTGACACATAGGTGCGAAAAACTTTGGATTCCAGTAAGAAAAGTGATGAAAGTGCAGTTAAATCTACTAACAACACTTTGCTGATCCCCGAGACGCTCGTGGTGATGAAATTTAACGGGCATAGAGGGATTTTTTCAAAATAGAGACAATCGAGGAATTCACAAAATTAGAAATGTTCCTTTTTGTAACAAGTTGTTACTTCAGCAACTGTGTTTCCAAGCGTCCAAAGAAAAAAAACAAATTAAGTGTTGTACTTTAAATACATTTCTGATTTTATTGACATTCTGTTACTTGAATTACATTGTCGATGCAGTAACTTGTAATAGAGACAGGGGTGTGATTCTTCCGGATAAATCTGGAAATCCGGCATTTCCGACCTGAAAATGAGGCTCTCGTAAATCATGCAAATCCATTTTCTTTTTTTTTTTCATGTCTTCATGTCTTCATGTCACTCTGCAGGTAGTCCATTCATTTGTCACGATGGAACTTATCTACCACACTTTACTTACCACATGGCGTAAACATGTGACGTGACGTGAAACTCGAAGTTGGGCTGCGAAGTGACATAGAATTTGTCTTCAAAATAAGAGCTTTACATTGCACCCCATTGGAGTTTAGAACTGGGTTCTTAGCGGGGGCTTTTAATTTGAAAGTAGCGACCGTTCTACAACAAGCTAACACAACCAAACAGCTACAGAGACCGAGGAGACGCTGCATCTCCTGGATCTCAGCGGCTGTCCAGTTGTTCATCTTAATGTCCGCGGATGAAATGATGGACTAACTGCTGTGATCAGCTGTTTCCTGGTTTGAAAACTCCTCGGTTGTGGGTTGCACAGCAGTGCACGTCATTGACACCTCCGCCCATCTCACGCAGTGGCCGGCACATTGCCATCTCGGTTTTAGGTAGCAGTCGAGGCGGAAATAAGTGTGCCCTCCGAGACGGAAAATCTGCGGATCAAAACAGACCCCCAATTTGCCGGCCTCTGTCTAAAACCGCGGACCGAGCTGCCAAAAGAACGGGCAAACTGGCGGCTTGGTGCTCTGTCTAAAAACGGCTACTCTTTCCCCTGGATGCATTCTGCTGCTGGACCATTTAAAGGGTTATTTTTCAAAATTTTCTTCTGGGGGGACAAGCCCCTCGGACCCCCCTAGTGTTGCTAGGTTACCGACTCAGAGCACCGCTGCTACAACAAATCCAGGGGAAACTCCACTGTGTGGGGCGAACTATTTCTTTCTTAGCTGAAACCGACAACGGGACAAAATAAATGTAAAGAGAGACAAAGTGGAGCCTGCTTTTCCTGCTTTTGTCCTTTGCCAATCACACCTTACAACTAAGACATCAGTAGAGGAACATCAATATCATCAAATATAAATATTTTTAGATGTCATGTGTAAACACATTTCCCCCTAAAATGAACCTGAAGTATGTTTCATCTTTAATATGAGTTGTGTTTATATTTGGAGGCTGAAGAGGTCAAACTCAGTATGTCTTTACTGCTCCTTGACGAGTCTGTGATATAAACGAGCAATAAATGTACTGTGTTCAGACTGTAAAAGAGCAGCAGAGCAGAAGAAGAGAGGTTCTGGTTGTAACCGGAGGGTTGGCTCGTATAACGGAGCTGCTGCTTGGTTTGTTATTCAGAGCTGCAGGCAAGAGAAGAGAAAGTCGGAGTGGAATTGAAAATAAAGCAGAAGACGGCTGCCTTCACGTGCAGCGTCTGAGTACGGCAACCTGTATATCAAACATGGATTTAACCGCACTGACCGCACACACCAACCAGGTCGAGCTATAAAGAGAACCTCTCAGTGTACGTTGTGAAAGTGTCCAGCACTTCTCAACTTTTACTGAAATCCAGGCTGACGTTAACAGAAATGGAAAACAGAAAATGGAGCCACGGGGAGACTGCTGTGTTTCAAACAGAAGTCTGAGGTGTTTATAATATTCTCTGCGATTTACATGTATATTAATCAACTAACCAGTCATGTAGAAATACAAAGTTAAACTCAGACGTTTGTATTATGATCACTTAACACATGACAAACTGGACTGAGTGCATCTTCTCATGCTGCTGCTATAGTTTCCATCACTGGCTCAATACTCGGCTCAGGACCTGTAAAAAATACGACTTAAAATCTAAAAGAATACAATAAACTTTAATATCGACGGGGGACGCCTAGCGTTCTGTCCCTGATAAGCTACATAAACAACAAATCCATTAGAGGAAGAGAGCGAGCTAGTTGTTGTTTCTTCTTCTTCTTCTTCTTCTGTTTACACACTAGAGCTTATAATTCTGTTCAAGTCTTCTCTACACTGGTGATATTACAGTCTGCTCCGACAGAAATACAAACTGCAACTTTAATGGTCGGCGTAGGAATGAAACCCTGCAGCGTTGACTCGACTTCTCTATACATCTGTTTCTCTCTCTGTCTTCTTCGCCCTCGATGTTTCTGTGTTTGTGTAGCTCCCTCTCAGCTCGAGTTGAGATCAGGTGAGATCGATATCTGCTCTGAAATCTGAGCACACAAATCAGCATGATTTGGAGAAAAACAAGAAGCGTGTTTTTGTTCTGGGTTTTTGGTAAAAAGACGAAAATAAAACTTTGTTGGTATCTCAGAGAAATTCGGAGTCGATGAATCGAGTGTTGAATAAGGGGTAAAAATGGAGAAATGAGTGGAAAACAAACAAGCTGACAGCTTTATAAAATCGTCTGTGTATTTGAGAAAAGAGAATATGAGGTGGTGAAGAATATGTACAAGAATAGTCTTAGATTCAAGAGCTTTCCAGCTGCGTTTGTAGAAACAAAACCAGATATTTTTACGAGACATCGGGACATTTCTCGGTTGTGTTTGTGGCGACAAAACCCGCAATTTTTGATGAGACATCGGGACGTTTTTAATTCAGATATTAAACCCTGTTTTGGTCTTTATTCAGTAACCTCAAGTTAATGAGGATGTTCTTAAGGTCAGTGAGTTTATCTCCACCCACTGCTTACGTAGTTTCTGTCTTTAACAGATTAGACGATGAGGCGTTTTCTGTCAGCGATGGCCTGTAGTTTGTGGGAATGTTGGGATAAATCCACACCGTCACATGTCAGCCTTCACCAGTGTGTTTCCAGGGTGATCCTCCAGGCAGCAGAGGAATATCATGTATTGTTTCATGGTAGAGCTCCTCTCCCGGAGCGTCGGCCCTCCTGATTAACACTTTCCTCTCATCTGTCGTTCACTGGGCTAATTAACGTGATAATTAGAAGAACTTGTATGGACGCAGTCGATGTAAAAGCGGGCCCACGTTCATGCTGTGACTCTTTGAAGATTCACAACGGCAACTTTGATTTGTGTTTTGTAATTCAGATACGAGTCGACTCCTTTGAGATGTACACTCTGTACGCTGAGGCGAGGTCCGACTGGAAAACACTACAGCACGTATCAACTTTCAGACAAACAATACATTAGCATAATGCCATCTTAAAAACAAAGGCAGAGTTGAATTTAAATGAGCGTGGCATTAAAAATGCATGGAATACAAACCAGGCAGTAAATATCAACTCTGTGCTATTTTAACACATCCGACTGCCTGAAACCTACACGAGAAGGAAAGTAGAGTGAAGAGAAAGTTTGCTGTACACTTAGTGACTTTATAGAGACAGAATCAAACACAGAATCAGCTAAGAGGGTGAAAACACAGAGAAAGTTTGGACGGTCCAGTGCAAACATCCTGATTTAACTTTTACACACCTGCATGCCATGTTTGCGATCAAAACTAGATATTTTTATGAGGTGTTGGACATTTTTCTAGGTGTTTTAAAGGAGACTTTGGGACATTATTCAGCTGGCTTTGTCTGTAAAAACTGGATATTTTTGACGAGACATCAGGACATTTTCTAGGTATGTTTGTGGCGACATAACATATTTTGACAAGGCATTTGGCCATTTTCCAGCTGTTTGTTTGGTGACAAAACCAGATATTTCAAGCAAAAATCTGATCTTTCTGTAACCTCAATAAAGTCCTCAACCAGAAGAACCAGAACCTGAAGAACCATGAAGTTTCTACATATCTGTGGTTTGCAGAAAGGTATGTTGCCAGCATTAATTCTGTTGGGTCGGGGTGGAAACACACTGTACATTATGACTGTTGGGAAGGTTAAGATCATGAGTTCAGCATTATAGCAGATGATGATGATGTCTGATTTGATTGGTGTTGACGTATAAAATGTTGGGAAAAAGTTTTTGGAAAGTAAGTAATGTGAAACTTTCAGATGAAGTCGATGTCGGTGGTTCTAACAAAGTAAATAATCTTTACCTGAAGTCAGCTTGGATTTACAATCCGACCCCACAGTTGTGGTTATGTTTTGGAGTTGGGTTGTGAGGCAGGATGTTTTTCAGAAACGACTTGAACCATGAATATATTTTCATGAAAACAACGAGCACTCTGACCACATTATCTCTTGACTCCAGAGCCAAATTATCATCTTTATCTCGGATCCTGGACCTTGATGGTAATCACCAGTTCTGTACCCTGAATTGAGAGATGGATTCTGAGGCATCAATTTTGACTCGTTTCTGCCTCTGAGGACGGAGTAATTTATTCCATTTTAAGTGTCGGTCCCACTTCGTCCTCTCACCTGCTTCCATTTCCTGTGAAATTGCCCCTTACTCAGCGGGGATAAAGGCCTCCAGACATTTCATCACATTTCTTCACTTTCTCCATCAGTCCCGCAGTCGTCTGTCTCTGTCTTTATTACTCTCCTTCAGTTCCCAGTCTGACCCGACATGACTGGTTCAATGGTTTTCATTAAGTACTTTATCAAAAAGAACAAATTATGTGTTCCCTGCCAGGATTAAAATAACAAGGCCGGTCGAGAACATCAACAAACTGGGACTTTCCTTGGACAGTGACAGACTGCAGGAAGGTGTAGGTGGTCTGTGAAGGTGTGTGCTTTCACTTTTATCTGGACTACAAACCCGTAAAGTTTGATTGCTTCATCTAAAAAGGTTAAAATGCTATTAGGATTAAAACATCTGTGCACAGACGGACAGATGAAGGTGAAATCTGTAACAGCTTCTCTAGAGTAGACAGGAACTACTTCCCTTGTTGTCTGACCGAACCCATCTTCAAACTCTGAGTCTGATCTCAGCTGCACACCTATAAAGATTTGTGTTTGTATCTTGCACAATTGTGACGCTATCACACTGACAAATATCTATTGACAGTCTAATAGATACCTTGAAAAATCCCTTTTGTGTTATTGCACGCCAAAAAAGGTGTGTCCAGGACTGTATTTTGTCATGATGACACACAAATAAATACGAAACATAATTGTGCTTCATGATATTATCTCGACAATCTTCAAAAAATCTTCTTAAAACCCTTTAAAATTTCACTGAAACATATGGAACCACAGAGAAGAGACGCATTTTCAGTCAAAGACGATTAAATAAGAAATTATACATCATGACATCCTCCTGCACAAATGGAGGATAAATAAATGGTTGTCACCTCAACTTCCTGATTCTGTCAAGGTATATTCAGTCCTTGAGTCCAGCTACATTTGTTTTAGATGATGGTGTGTTGAGGATGAGTTCAGGAGTCTCACAGACTGAAGAGTGAAGCTGCTCTGTAGTCTGGTGGTGCGGCAGTGGATACTTCTGTATATTTTGCCAGATGGCAGCAGGGTGAACACACTTTCTTTTCTTTCTTTGGTTTGGAATCTGTGGTTGTTTTATACACGTCTGGTTGGTTTTGACGGGGGATAGAGCCATGGTGACAGAACAAAATAGATCAATAATGAATGTTTTTATCTCAATCTGCAAATCATTTTTTCTCTGCACACAATGAAAACATCAGCAGCCCAGATTGACAAACGTGTTGCCAAATATACCTTGGCGGCCCGCCCAGGTAAAGTGTATGTGTGGGAAACACTGCACACAGTGTGAAACACCAGAGACCGTCTTTGACCTCTTCCACAAACGGCCGACTGTCATAACGTGACCAGAATTCTGAACTTCTGTCAGAACAACCTGAAATAAAAAAACATGAAAAATTCATTCAAACTGTGCGAGGAAGGAAGAAAAGAACACTGACCTACTTGTTTTCTTTTATCTGAGTACATTTTGACACGTTGACCTGAGTCAGATGTTCTATCTCTGTTTCTCTCACCTTTACCTGAGGAAGCCGTGGGAAGGAGACAGCAGTAGGTGGGCGCTGTTACTCGTATATTGATCTGAAGATTTATTGCACCATGTCATACCGTGGCTACCATTTCCCGTTTCTGATATTGGAAGTACACAAGGTCCATTTTTGTTATCAGTTGCTTGGCAACAGTGTCTCAGGATTTAAATGCTAAACATAATCTCTGGAGGACTGAAAGCCTGACCACACCAGTGCTGTTTACAGGTGTAAGTAGTCGCCTGTGGAAACTACAGAAACCACCAACGCATCATTATCATTTTCTTATGTAAGTCTGTGACATCAGACTTGTCATCGTCTGCTGATGTAAACAAACATCCCGTTCATAGTAAACTGTCGGGATTCGAACACAGCGACAGCAGTTTGGTGAGCGAGGAGTTTTGTTTCAGAGCCGCTCTGTCTTGTTGTTAACGTACAGCTCCACTGGTGGTCGTTAGCCGGTGGACGCCATATGGACCGCTTTAATCATTAAAACAGCACGCAGGAAACGGCTCCATCCCTCCTGCTCTATTATTGCTGCAGAGGAGGAACAAAAGAGGCCTCCTGGGACGAGCGAGCAGCCATCTGCATTCATCAGGAGAGAGAGAGAGAGCGAGAGGGAGGGTATGGTCGAATAAAAGGTGGGGAGGAAGAAAAGGTAAAGAGACGAGACGGGAGGGTAGAGATGTAAAGGAAAAAAGATGAGATGGAGAGGAGAAGGGAAAGATGGAGAAGGAAAGGAAGAACAGAAGCTCAGAGAAGGATGGGAGAGAAATAAAGATGGGAATAATCTGTAAGAGAACGAGGAGAGCTGAAAGAAGTGAAAAAGAAATGAAAGATGAGTAGAGGAAAGGAGTAAAAGGAAATAAAGGAAGGATGAAGAGATTATAATATTTCCACTCCTTAGTGGTTTTTCTCCCTGTGGAACAGACCCATTTCTCTCTGCTTTGATGGAGAGAATACAGGAAGAAGAGAAACGCTTTAACATCCCTTAAACTGGTGATTTAATCAGATGACAGCAGCACCAGAAACCCTCGGCTGCAAAACTCCAGTTACATTTGAATTATAAAAAAATTCCCATATCTTTCATATTTATTTAACTGCTGACTGAGACGAAAGAGCGTCATTATCTGAGCACATTACTTCCTTAAAGGGATATTCCGGTGTAAGTTTAATCCATGGTTTAACACACTGTGACAGAGATCAAGTTTTCCGACCGTTAGCTTACGTAGTTTTAGCAACCTCAAAAAAGACCGCACGATAACAATACACTGCAGTTTATGCCTCCACCAAGAAACCGCCATCAAAAAGCCACTCATAGCCACAAATAATTCTCAGAACAGCACCAAACTTTAGCAACAGTACAAATAGGGTCAAACATCAGCTAGCTTTGCTGGATTTCTATTGAAAGGAGAACACAGCTCACCACTCTCCTGCAGCAGCTAGCTCGTTGCGAGGAAGCCCTGCGAGTCGATTACCGAGTGCAGTAGAGTTCCGCAGCTTACTCGGTGTCACGGTGTGTTAGACCATGGATTAAACTTACACCGGGATATCCCTTTAAACTGAACAGTAAATTTAAAGCCGTGTCAGTTGTTTGGCCTTGGCCGGCCAGTTCAGAAACACGGCTCATGTTGAAAAAATCAAAAACTGCATTGTAAGTCTGTGTTAAAACGAAAACTATAATGGGAAATGAAGGCGCTGCAGCCTGCTATAATCGGCTAAATGTAAGTGTTATTGCGAAGTACGGCAACAAAAAGTTGATTATATAAAATTTCCCAGCAGGCCACGTTGGCTTGGACAGACTCAAAGCCAGTTTATCTTTGAAAGGCAGATTGTAAGTGGAAGTTTTCACGGTAAACACACCGACCAGTTCAGCTGCAGCTCTAACCGGCCTGGGGACAAAATGGCTGCCAAGAGCGGCTCCAGAGGAGGCTGGTGAGCCGACATGACAGAACCACTCTGAGGTAGCAGTTTGAGTGAAGCGCAGATAAAGCAGCTAACAGAGGCAGCCAGTCAGGCGGAGCAGGGCGGCTCCCGTAAGAAAAGCTGTGGGATGAATGAATAATTTATTTATCCAGGTTAAGCACACTTTTTGTTCTGACAAGTGAGATGATTTATGATAAATTCTTCTATTGTTTAAGTGAAACACATGCAAAATACATGTTGTTTTACTAAAAAGTTGAAATTGGATACATTAACTTTTACTTTATAGAGGAATCAAAACTAAAACTGTAAAACCCTGATTCCTTTGCAAAACAAATAAAACACTACCGAGTTCCATACATTAAATGTTTAACCTAAGCATTATTGATTATTGCAAATATATACTTATTCTACTGCTTTGTCAGGCTTTTGTGGTCATTTTTCTGTATTTAATGAAGTTTTAGGACTAAAGGACAATCGATGAATTGAAATGATGCTGATATCAACAGATTTATATGGATGATGGAAACACTGCCAGCTGACATGTCCTCTCCTGACATGCCTGGACGTCTTCATCTCCTCATCTTCCTCCTCTGGGACCGTCTGTGTCTCTTTATTTCAGTGGAGAGCTCAGCCGGGTCGGAGCGTTATCTCAACCTGCCGTTCATGTCTGCTGAACAGAGATTAGGAACGTCAATGGCGCTGCGTCATCTGTGGCTGTGACTCCCCCGGGGGGAAATATTACCCTCAGTCGTCTGAGAGGACGAGAGGTTTCACAGCCTGAAGAGCCACCTGGAAAAAAACAGTCATTTGTGTTGCGATGTGTTGTATTCTTGTTCATGCATGTTCATGTTGTTACGTAGCGTGCAGTGATGATGGGAGACATCAGTGTATTTGCATCTTACACACTAGTTTTCTCTCAAACATATGGCGTCCTCCATCTGGACCGTGTTAGAGGAACTCGTCTACATCTGCACTCGCTGAACAGTCACACCTGAAGTCTCCATGATGGTTCAATGTGACTTCATCTAGAAATGTAAAGAGAAAGATATATTTTCACGTGGTTGTAATGACGATTATGTCCGTTTCATTGGACAATTCTGTTTCAAATGAAGTGCAAGAAAAACACAAATAACATCTCTTCCCCCACAGACTGTACCGGTGGCCAGCTGTAGCAGTCAGCGGGGTACATTTGATAACATGTCTGCTTTTCTTGGCCGTTTGAAGTGTTGGAGCTGAGTAGGCTGCGTGGGCGCCGATGTTTGATGTGCTTCACCTGACGCCTCGGTGCGTTGCCCTCAAAAGACTTTTAAAAAGTATTTCATCAGTGGAGACACCAGGAAGTGTCAACTTCAGGACGATTTGAGTAGAGAAGCATATTAACATCGCTCGTCACTGAACATCTTGGTCAGGAGTGGACCAATACTGGACTGTTTTAGTTTGATAATCTGATACCATAAACACAGTTTCCATGACATAAGCAAACATTTTACGGTGAGGGATCTTTTTCACTGTGACCGAGTTATCAGTGGGACACCTGACGGAACAATGTGGTCAGCCATGTTTCCAGACAACCTCTACAGTTTTGTGTTTTTAATCGTGCTCCACTGCTCTGATGAACGTGTTTGCGTGGTAACCTTGAAGCTACACGGGAGCACGTCGATGTGATTTTTGTTAGTTTGCTTGGTTTCTGTTGAATTTTTGGAACCCTGCTCAACAAAAAAAATAAAATTAAACCTAAGAAAAGTTTCAACATTCCCCTGGTTTGCAGACATTGCCAACATTTATTCTGGCGATTCAGTCGGACGCAGACCTTTGAATTTTTACACAGTTTGCAGTGTGAATACATACTTCGCTTCCTCTGTTGGTTTGTTTGCACCAGAGAGATGAGAGAAAATATGACAAAAGGAACAGGAAAGGAAAAAGCCACTGAGTGAATAAAGGATGGAATGAATAACAAGGAAAAAATTGAAGTGCAATGCAAGAAATGGAAAAGAGAAGCTGAATGTTGATGTGAAACTCCTTTTGAAATATTAATGGTTGGTGAACATCACACTGTGACATCAAACAGCCGCCGCCGAAAGCATATTTTCCAGCGGCCACACGCTTAGTCACAGCCACAAAAACATACATTTTATACTTATTCTCACCATTTCTCTGGCACACAATAGTCCGTTCCATCATGAATAGTGCATGACAATGTCTCTGTAACCTTTTTGAAAAGAGCTGCAAAGAATTCAGAGCAGAAAGCCGAGGATGAATTGTGAACCCTCTTTTGAACCGCAGGACTCTTCCCTTTCAGTTTAACTTTTCCACAGTCCACAGTCTAATACTGACTCTGTATATATGTTCAAGGCCATCATCTCCTTCTGCTGTTCTCTGAAACTCCAAAACTGAAATTAGTGTTTGTTCCCGTTAACAAAAACAACAGAGTCTGCCCGAGCAATGTCTTCCTCCTTGATTTCACACCAGAGAAGAAAACAGCGGAAATAATTTGGTTGTTTTCTGTGGTTTATTTTCTCATCACTGTTCTTGTTGTTGAAGTATTTCCCAGGAATACAGAGAGCAAAAGTAAAAAGGACAAAACAATGCAAGGCCTCATCTGTTAACGCTGTCTTCTACTGGGACGATATGTTTATCTCCGGATCGCGACATCATTCGGTATGAACTCTGAAAGAACGCCAATATACTGGAAAATACTGGCATTTTTCACCAGATGACTTGAATAACTCCTGTGTTCCTGTAATCAGCAGCTCCTTGTGCAGGTCAGTGAAGAGAGACATTTATTTATTCATTTTTTTAGCCTGCGACGGATGAAGTGAGCTTTGTTTTCAGCTTTAGTGTCTTCGCCAAAATAACTTTATTTTAAGTTTCTCATTTGTTAACTCATTTCCTGTCCAGAGAGACTTTCAGTGAAAACACTGCGGGGACACTGACCAGCAGTCAGAAAAGCTCAGTGCTCCAGAACACCTTCGCACAGCGGGCATCATTTCCACTCCGTCTCCCTGCTCTTCAACACACTCACAAAAGAGCCCGTCTGTACAGTCTGGTTTTTACTGAGCAAGGTCAGCTGATGTCACTTTCACTGCTGCACTTCATTGAATCCAGTCCCCTGCAAACAATGTTATTTGTGGTTATTACAGCTCTTGCATCCTTGTGGGAGTGATCGTTACCGGACCAAAAAATCGACTGTATTTCAGCCGGCTCTCTGCTCCGCTGTCAGGGCTGCTCCTGTTGGATCGATGGGCAACTCTGTGCTGTAATTTTTGTTTAACTGCCTCCTATTTGGACTCGTACTGTACATCCTGCCTCCACAGCAGTCTTTGAGGGGCTGGAGCAGCTATACATCTCAAAACTGGTAATTGCAGCGAACATTTTCGCATCACTGATAGAAATCAAACCTCAACGTTTTTCCTCTGATAGTAATCCCCCTCAGACGGACCTAATTAAAACTTTGTGCAATAAACTTTGTGTCCTGACTGAGCTTTCATAGCAGCCCTCTCTGCCTTCCACCACCTACAATCTCTTTGAAATGACATTAAAAAAATCTTTTGCTATCACACCACCTGCCTCCCCGTCTGATAGCATCGGGCCGGGCTGTTGACGCTGGAAAATTGAAACATGCCGCGGCGCTGCAGCTCCGGGGGGACGAGGCCGCAGGGGCACACGGGCCTGATGATGCGAAGCAAATGATTCAATTATCTGATATGATTACCTACACAGACGCCTATATGTGACTTCAGAGTGAGTCGCTGTGAGTTTTCTGTGTTCAGACACTGACTGAAGCCATGAAGGCTGCACAGCACGTGACTCTGAAACAGTTGAGTGTGTCGCTGTCTGGCTGCTGCACTGTTGTAAAATATCAGCCGACGGATAAAAGTTGACCCGACTTGGAGTTAATGGCTGACATCTTGTAAAATCTCTGTTCGAAACATGATTTCACTTCTTGTTTCTTTAAGCTCTACATGGCGTCAGGCCATATTTCTCTTCTTCTGTGGTGTTCCTACTATGAAAGTCAGTAAACCCAGAGTTCATTTTGTTCTGCTTCACCTCCGTCTACCCATAATCCCTTGCAGTTTCGAGGTGTTTGCAGTTCCCAGCTCCCTAATGAGACGGCCTAACGCTTCTTCTCTGCGCTGTGAAGTTTAGTGTGGTCGTCCTCACGTTTCTTCCCTCTCTCCTCTCAGCCCTGACAAACTTTGCCTAAATTGCCCGTCTCCTCTGCTGAGTGGCAGCGTTATCACCTGCATGTATCCTCTGGTGAAAATTGCCTCCATGTTAATTTCCTGTGATGCTGTTTCCTGCCCGGCATGTTTGTGGGACGTGCTGGTCATCAAAACAACCTATCATTGGCTCTGACAGCTCTGCTGGAGAGAGAGCAATCTAAACGTGTGACGACCATCACGGCCTGCGCTTCGCTCGCCTCACTGTGTTACCTTGATGGAGACGTTTCGGTGACGTCTACTGAAATGTGTCTTCAGGGAGACGAGGAAACCACAGGTGTCTCTGCATGAATGTATCACTCCTCCTCCTGATTGATCGGCTCGTCTGATGGGACGCTGAATGGAGCGGCTGGCTCTGCTGATGTCATCTCATGTGGAAACAGGAATAACTGCACCGACCACAGCTCTCACATCGCTCATGTTTATTCAAATTAGACGAACGTTTAATGTCGAAGCTGCGACCACAAACTTTGACTTTTCGTTGATTGTGGCAGCTCCTGGTACAAAGTGAAGCAGAGTAGATGGTAGTTTTAGTGCCGTAGCACCAGCCTCCACCCTCAACGCTCTGGCAGCAGCATTAAATACACACTATTTATTACCTAGTTGAATGTTCCTTGTGGTACTTTTAATGATGGATGAATCCTAAAATTGCAGTTAATGTAGACCAATCGCTAATTACAATAATGAGTAAGTGACGTCTTCATATCACTTGTTTTTCTCCAACCAATAGTCCAAAAAAGCAAAGATTCTTAATTTACTGTCAGCGATGAAAGTCCTCACATATAAAAACAGTACTTTTCTTTCATCTGACTGATTGATTAATTGACTAATCGTTGCAGCTCCAGTTCAAAGTACGAACACGAATGTCGCGGAGAAACACTTTGAAGCTACAACCCTGATTTAAAGAAAAAAAGTTTGGACGTTGAGAAAAACTTAAGTGAAAGCAGAAAAAAGTAGAGATGCTTGTAATTAATCAGGGAAACTTTATTAGTATGCAGGAAACTATAGTTGCCAAATAGAGATGATAACATGAAGCCAACTGCTCTCATGACACTTCACACCCTGATACAGTTTGTCAGAATGAACCTTTACAGTTCGATAGTGATCGGCTAATAAACAGGAAGAGGAAGAAGAAGACAAACGAGTGAAACAAACGAGCCTTCCTCGATGTTCCCGGAGTTTTGTTGCCTCCGTCCCAACTTGTTTGAAACACACTGCTGAGCTCAAATCCAGAATAAGCTCATATTTATAAATATAAATGAAGTTGATGAGACTGTTAAACATTAAATATATTATTATCTCTGTGCTGTCAGATGATCACAGTCTGTAGTTTGTCAACTTTCTTTGGTGTTGTGAGTCTCCGTCTTTCATCCTCTGACATCCAGGCAGAAAATCACATTGTTGGTTCTTAGCTTGGACCGCGGCGCAGCTACCTACAATCTCTGTTGCCGTGGTTACAGCTAGCATCACCACAGCAACCTTAATCACATCCCTGGTGAAGTAAATGGAAATCCTCTCGGCCTCTTTTCCACCTTCTCTTTTGATCTTTTTCTGCTGCTGCTTTCATTTTCTCTCTCTCCGTCTCTTCCTCTCTGTTCACACTTTCTGTTTCTGTCCGTCTTCTCGTTACTTCTGTTTCTGCCTCTTGGTTTTTTACTTGTTGTATTTCTTTTTATCCTGATCTGTCTTCCTCTGAGTCACTCTCTGAAGTCTCTTCTCTACATATTTATCTTCAGCGTATATCTCACAAATTACTTGTCATGTCTCTCTCCTTGGATTTGTGTCTGCTGATGTTTGTTTCTATCTATTTGTCGCCTGTCATCTTTTCCCGCTCATAGTAGTTTTCTCTTAGAAATGAAATATTTCATTATGTTGTCAATCTTCACAGGGACTCAAACAACAAAATAAAGAGTAAAACAAACAGAAATTTCGTACTTCAACACACAAAGACCTGGTTTTGTAACCTAAGAGAGAATGAAGTGTCTTTAGGGGAGTATGTTTGAATTTTTGAATCTTTCAGTCTTGTTTTCCAGTGAAGGGCAGCACAGGATTTTTCCTGCAGGATGCAGAAATAAACCACTTTTACAATCCGTCTTGAGGATCCAAGATAGACGGATGCAGGCAAAGAATCAACGCTGGAAACGATCTGTATTATAAACATTATTAGTACTTTAATTATCATGACAAAGCCATGACCCAAGACCAGATCATATCGAGACCAGCACCTAGGGAGGAAATGGCCGAGTCAAAGACCGAGACCACTGCGAGCCGTGCGCTGCCTGATAAACAATAATATCTGGAGCATGCAAACCACGGCCACTCCTTAAATTGTCCTGATCCACATTCATATAAAACAACCCACAGAAGACCGATGAAGACTCATCTTCCCTCCCTGATACATCTGTGATGAGGAAGCTATGTACGAAGCTCCCGGATCAGCCCGGTACTCCTGTATGTGAGCCCGGCCTGAACCTTTTTGATTCAACAGTCACTTTCCATGTTTTTACCATCGACCTGCAAGCATCAGGTTCCCTGGATGACTCTGCTGAAAACACAACAGCTACAGTCTGTATGAAGCAGTTATTTAACACAGTGACATCCCTGCAGATCTGGTCTCGATACAGTCCAGAGTGCTTCTTGTGAGTAAAAATGCAGATCAGGCCGCGACATTTAAGAAGTTGTTATCAGACCAAAATGGTCTCGAGTACTACAAAACTACCTGATGGTAAGAGAGGGATGTATATGTAAACACCTGCAATAACTACCGGTACTAACTGTCTTTAGCTTTTTATTCAGTTTTAGTCCTCAGTTTTTCAGACACAGGAAGACGTGAAGTTAAAAGTATGATATGTACGAATTCTGAATTAAAATGTCTAAAAACGTCCGGACCATTGGAACAAATGTTCCAGTGCTTACTTGAGGCAATGGTACATTCCTTTAGCTTTAAGGTGAATTTAACAACAGCAGGTTAACTGCTAACTGTAGCTAGCTGCTGTTAGCGAGTTAGTTCACTTAGCTAAACAAGTAAAAGTCCTTCCTGGTATGATTCCTGGTCCTTATAAATGAAGAATATGATTCATGACCTGAACTGAAAAACGAGTGTTCGGCTTTGTCTCAGACACTTAGTTTGACTGCTCAGCTCTGCCTCTCTGTTGTGTGAAGTGCTGTAGATCCTTGACCTCTCAGGGTTAATGCTGTTGACGGGACTAAGAGCAGGAAGACGTGTTTAAAAAAAAAAAAGAAAAAGGAAAGAAAGAAAGTCGGACACGGAGGAGTGAGAGAGAGTAATAGGCCTGTCACAGAGGGCACTTATTAAAATAGACTGAAATTACCAGCGTGATTTATAATCATGTAACTTTGCTCTGAGTGATCCAGCCAACAGTCCTCGGTATGGGTAATTATATCTGACAAGCTTTGACACACACACACACACACACACACACACACACACACACACACACACACACACACACACACACACACACAGAGAGTCAGTATAATTGGGTTTTGTGGCCGGCTCGTCATCCTCGGCCTCATTCAGCAGAGTTAATCTATCACAGTGAGAAGTTCTGTGAGAGGGTAATGTGTCGGGTCCGACGCGACGCGGCTCCCACAGGAGGAGGAGGGTCGGGGTTAACGGTGCGACATGTGGCGTTCATCATGACCGCGTCACCGTGGCGCTGCAGTGCCGTCATGGTAGAAAGACGGTGTTACGTCATCTGAAGCTCCAGAATGAGATCCACTGTTTTTGACTGTAAGACTCTATTAAAGCGTTGGTCGTATTGTTGGCCTGCCTGATGCTAAATACTGAGTTTGAATTATTAATCATTGTTATTTGAATGATGGCTGGGAAGGCTGCAATTTTCAGTTCATTCTGATTAAAACTTTCATAATTAACAGCCACCCAACGTGTATTTTTATGCTTTTAGTCGATTTCTTTCCATGTCAGCCACCTGACTGCAGCGATGGTGTGTTGGGATCTAAAGGCAGGTGACCTACAGTCAATACTGCACCTGAACGCACCCTGATTAGATTTGACTTCTGACTTTAAGCTTCTGATTTGGTTCAGTTTTGCCCTTGTTGTGCTGAAATATGTATCTATATAAGCCACTACAATTGGCTCAAAGGCACATCAGAATGAATTGTTCTCTGATTTTATTCTGGCATAGAACTTCATATAGAGAATAGTGTAAGAAACATTGGAGAATAATTTGGTACCGGTCGTAAAAGTCCTGGAGCAGGTTTGTTGTTGGAGGATAATGTTTGCAGGCATCTTCCAACCTGGAGACGGTTTGTTTTAGTCATCGCTGCTGAGTTGATGGATGACATGTTGGAGATCAGCGTCACTCTCGATTTAGAAAACTTTGAAAGCGTGATTTCTCTTCTGTTTCAGAGATGAAGCTCCTCAGCAGTTATTGTGGTTTGTACAGAAAAGCTCCCTATAAAACACGTGAATAACAACACAGTTAAATACAAACAGTGTTTTTCTTCCCCGTCACAGGTGTGATGTACAAACCAGACGGCTCGATCAGACTGTGAGGCAGGAGAGGCTCCTCGTGTGGGAACACTCCTGTGAAAACTGACCACATGCTAATGAACTTGATCATAATTGGCACCATAACACCACCTCGCCACACTAATTGAGAGATGGATATTTCTACAGACAGACTCTGTAATTACTCCGAGCTCTGTGTGTGGCTGCAGCTGTTGTTGTGGGAATCGGCCTCAGAGATGATGGACCGTTGACATCCGCTGAAAACAACAGCCTGCCTCATTATAACTGCTTTTTCTTTTTTCAAAATGGCTGTTAAAGTTTCAAATCGGAGGCTTCCTGCTGCTTCAGCTAGAGTCAGTCTGCGACCTGTGTGACCTCATCTTCTCTGCCTCTGTGTCAAATAAAGTACAAACTGAATCAGTGAATGAGCTGTAACTTAAGTGGCCTCCAACAGGACAGAGAGGAGAGAAGTTTCAAATAAATAAAGTACAGTAAAAGATCTGTTTGTCGGCTGGAAACTGATGTAGTTTGGCTCTGCTGCTTTCTGTCACTGCCAGGTGCAAAACTTCACCAGCTGAACTTCAGAAGAAGTGGAAATGTAGGAAAATCCAAAATCCTCTGAAGCAATTTAGGACACATGGAAGCTTAAATCACAACCAAAATGTACATTGCTGTAAACCACCGATATGTTGAAACATGGTTAAGTTTAGGAACAAAAAACACTCATCAAGTTCATGTTTGGACTTAAAATATTTGGTTCTGTCGCCACAAACACAGCTGGATTCTGGACTGAAGTCTTGTTTTAAACATCTGGTTTTGTCAACACAGACACGGGTAAAAAATGTCTTGCTGTCTAGACAAATATATCCTGTTGTAAGATGTTTACTGTGGCTTTACATTGAATCTTTTCTTACCTCAGCTTCTCTTCCTCCTCATCTCTCCATCCCTACTTTGGCTTCCTCTCCTCCTTCCTCCCTGCTGCTCCTCCTTCTGCCCCAGGGGGCCAATAGTTCCTCTCCGGCTGCCTCTAATTGACAGCAGACCATTAAAAGGCCATCTGACTTGACACACACGACATTAGACAGAAGAATGTCTTCTTTAAACCTTCAAACTCTGAACTCCATCACCGACCAGGAGAGTGACTGAGAGGTTTGATGGTTCAGCAGTCGCGGGAGTGTTTCACACGGTCAGCTAAACAGCTGTTTGTGTCGCCTGTGTGAGTGTGTGGGCGAGTGTTTGACTGTTTGTGCTGAAGGACTGCAGTCACTGCTGCTGTAACGTCCTTGAAAGTTTATGGAGTTCATGGGTAACAGATCAAGGACCAGTTTGAAACCTAGTGGATGGTGGTGAAGGCCTCAGACTTGAGCCTCAGTGGGAGTTTAGGTGCTGGTGATTTTCTTCTCAGAAGGAACCAGAGAGCTTATTTTTTATTAAAATAAGTCATCCATACTTCCAGTTGGACGTGGGTGGAAATCTGCCACAGGGAGGAGCACAGGAGGACTTCACTACATCCTCCACGCAGCTTCTTACTCCACTGGGAGCCTTTCAGAGGCGGAGTGTCGGGCCTGCCTCATGTTGTTGCTCAGACTGTGTGTATTTCATCATCTGTCCTTGATTGTTGCATGAATCAGGAGCCTACACAGTTAAATGTTGTCGTCTTCTGTCTGTTGTGAGTTTATCATTTGTCCTGTAGAGTCTGCACAGGGTTTATCTAGAAAATTGACCAGATGCTTTATGCAGTTCCTTTGTCCGACTTCCTGCTTTGCTCGACATGCTCCATGCAGCTGACGTAGCTTCTGTCCTCTTCCAGAGAAAAATAGACTCTGGGTGTATTTTCCGAAGCATGGGGTGAAGCCGCCCCGGCTCATGTTGCTGCGACAGCTCCACGTGCATTTGCTTTTCAAAATAAAGAACAGAGGATGCCATTACAGCTGTTCGATGCGCTGAAAAGTATTGCATTAACATCTAATATGGGCTCAGGCCTGGTCTACAATATCAGGATACTGTGTGCAAGATCCAGTTCATTTGAACGAACTGCACGTGTCTTTCCAGCTGATGGTGACACATGACTTTGGACAGTTCAAAGTTCCTCCGCTGCACCTTTGTGACATTTCATATCTGTTGTTTTAATGATATTTGATCCTTCATACGTGGCACATGTGTCACTTTCATCACTTTGAGATCAGAGGAAGTTCAGGGTTCAGATGTTTCTCTGCGATGCTGGATGGTGACGAGTTACTGAGACTGCTCCGTGTTTACAGTCGAGCTGTTTTGTGCTTGAGACTGGAAGAAATCCTACTTAATCCAGCTGTAAGCTCTCCAAAATCTGTCTGGACAGATAAAGTGATTCTGACACTCTGGAGATCAGAATTGTAATGAGGGTGTCTTAACGCTGAAGACCCGCTCGAGTCACAAATAAAGTAGACAGCTACAGAGACAAAAGACGAAGTCCTGGAGAGTTACAGTAGCTAAGATATAAGAGCCTCCTTGAATTAGAAGACAGGAGGAGAGCTCGTGTCGCTCTGTTATCAAAGGCTGATGGAAGTAACTGAGGAGGAGGAGGAGGAGGAGGAGGAGGAGGAGGAGGAGGAGGACGAGGAGGAAGGTGTGCAGAGACGGTGAGCGAGAGCGGCGGTGTTTTACTTCTTCCTGCTGGGATTTGAACATGAATTGCTGTGAAGGTGAGAGACGGAGGTCTGTGAGGAATAAAACAGGTTTCGCTGCATCCATGATGACGTCTGCCGAGACGCCTCGACCCCCAAGGAACCAGAACCGAGCTGGATTACTAACTCCACTCTTCTTCTGTGTCTGTTAGCGGGGAAGCTAACCTGCGAGCCACAGACAGAATAATGAACAAACTCACTTCAATATGGGCGATAAATAAACCACCTTTGACCACATTCAGAGGTGGTGTGGGCCACATGTGACCACATCCTTCAAGCAGTGAAGAAGATGAAGACAAGGAGGAGAAGAAGACATGGCGGAGGACAAGGAGGAGGAGAAGGAGGAGAAGGAGTGATGTAAATGAGATGTTTGGTCTCTGTTGACCTGCCCGTTTGATGCTGCAGATGTTTGTGAACTGTCTGTTTTATTGAACCAGTCACCACAACATCACCAGACTCCCTTAACAAATGTAGTGATTCTAAGAGTTGTGGAATGACAAGAAACTTAACAAACGTTGTGACGCAGCTACGACAAATTGTAAATCGTTGGAGCTTTCTTGTAAATTCAGCAAATGTTCTACATGAAGTGAAATTGTGTCAGTGACGGACGTGTTTATTTGAATATTGCACTGAAGTGACATCTGATCACAAGTGGTAACTCAGACGCAGGTTAGCTAATATACGAGCCGTCTACTCAGGATCCAGATGGATGTTAAAAGGTGTAAAAAGCCAAATCTCAACCAAATTTCATGTCAATCCATCCAGTGGTTGTTGTGATGTATCAGTCAAAAGTGGACAGATCGACCAGCTGACGTTTTTTTTTCCTGGCTGCTATTTTCACGAAGAGTCTGTAGCAGAAACATGTTGGGAGAAGCAGTGCAGCTGCTTTTGTGAGACTCCTTCTGTTTTAGTAAAGCTGTTACTGCAGCAACACATTTTTAATGTTTTATTAATATAAAACTTGAAGATCAAAAGCTCTGAAACTGAACAGCAGCAAAACAAAGCCGTGTTTTTTCAGCTGTTGGACACCAAACAACACACGCTGTGTTTACCGCTGAACTTCCAGCAAACAGCTGCAGAAGAACATAAGTGATTCTGTTTTTTCCTCCCCTGAAGCAGAACACCACTTGTCATCTAAGTGATTCTTTATGTCCTTTTGTTTCTCCTTTTTCATCCGCTGTTCTCCGTTTCGCCTCTTTCTATGCAGCTCCCCTTCAATAGTGCTCAGATTGATTCGGCGGAGAACAATGCGACAAAGCAGCCAGCAGCTTTCCTCCGTCAATAGCGCTGTGATTTCAGCTCTTTGCATCTCTCCTCTAATGCTCCTGAACGTCGCACCGAGCTGCTGCACAGCTCGTTTGAGCGATAAAAAGCCATTTTATAAAAAGCCGTTCACACTCACCGTTGGCCAAGTGGAGTTTTTGTGTGTGTGTGTGGAGGAAGAGGAGAAAGAAACAAGCAATTCCTCGCTGATCGCCCTCCAGACAAAATACTACAGGTTTTTGGATTTTTACTGCATTCAATACTTTGTGAATCGGCCTCATTTCAGCTTCATGTCTTCTCTCCGAGGCGTCGTCTTCCTGCAGCGCTGACTGTTAACCTGCTGAAATTGACTGCCAGTGGATGAGATGAGACTCGAGTGGATGTGCGCTCAGAAGGAGAGACGAGTAGTTTTAGGATCTGAGCTCAGAGAGACTGCTGATAGAAGCGGAGGTGAGACGGG
Organism: Diplodus puntazzo; assembly: GCA_963678695.2. Taxonomy (NCBI): domain Eukaryota; kingdom Metazoa; phylum Chordata; class Actinopteri; order Spariformes; family Sparidae; genus Diplodus; species Diplodus puntazzo. Next base: position 26,111,726 of record OZ023176.1, on the reverse strand, counting down.
GAGCGGTCAGGGAGGATTATTCATGCAGACATGACACCAAGCAGCATGGAGGGAGCGGATTGGTCAACAGAAATTAGGAACAGCAAAGATAAAGAAATGAACCATTAAGCTAACTCATCAAGCTAGCAATAGCATGGCAGCTAGGATGTTAGCAAACAAATTCAAGTCCTTCAAAGTGAACTGACAACAGACCTGAAAGTATTTAAGAGAAACACTGACCAGGAATCTGTTGCTTCTCGTCTGATGGAAGAGTCAGCACTTCGACATTTTTGTTTACTTTAAAGCGGGTGAATTTACCCAGAATGAATGAGGCAGAAGAAGAACTGGCGGATCTATCTGGTTCATCTAATCACTTTCCAGATGATTCTGTGAAGCCAAAACTGGGATGTCATCTTATTAAAATGATACATTTCAATCTAAATCCAGCAATCATGATCCCCAGAGGATGAAGCCTAATGTTGGATTCTGACTGAAATTCATAATTTTGATAACCTGACGTCCCAGTTTTGGTTTCAAGGAACCATCTGAGAAGGTGCCGCTGGGAACTGTTTGGAAAAGGGTCGACGCTTTCAGCAAATAGTCAGCAGGCGATTGGACGAACCATCTGTGTAGCAGCACGACCACCAGCGGAGTCAGTAAAAGCATCTTTTTAGTTGAGAAAAACCTTCAGTGTCGTTCTTGCTGTTGTTGTTTTCATACAAACAGCTGTTCTCTTGCTGGTCGTCACACCTGAACCACGCCTGCCGCTGCCTGTACGTCCTCTGATTGGACGCTGATCGGGTCAACCACTGTGTTCACAACATGAAGTCTGGCAAGATGATCTGGGATCAGGTGATGTCATGAATCCAGCTGTCTGTGAGGTGGTGTAGCTTCAGACAGATCTGACAGTTCTTCCAGGTTGCATTCTTCATTCAGGGTAAATTTACTCTTTAGCTAAACAAAAATGTGTGAGTGATGAACTCTGCTGAGCCTCTGAAAACCTCTTAATGACTGTATCTTCAAATCAGGGAAATAATGTGACTGAATAAAACATTCCAGCAGTGTTTCATCCAGCAGCGACTGTGTGAAGTTTATCTGTGTGCAGAGCGTCGGGACTGTTTGTGTTCTCTCCATTACTTCACAGCAGGCGCCGAGCTTCCACAGATTTTGACCCTCTGGGCTTTTCTTTGCTGCTCCGCTCTGTCGAAGTCGTTTCCTTTTTCATGCACCTCAAATGGAAACCAACTCCCTCCACCTGTTAATCAGCTGAGAAGAGGAAGAGTTCATAAACACAATCACACAATTAGCAGGTGGAGAAGACAGTGAGACAGTTGTTGCTCTCGGTGCCGCAGGGTGTGATCACACCTGGAACTCAGTGGAAACGTGATTCATTTAGCTTCACACGGGAACAAAAGTCACATGACTCAGTAGCAGCTTGTTTTTGGCTGATAATGCAAATCAGACTCAAGACGTGGCTGAATAGAAGATTCACTCTGGACTCAGAATTAAGTTTTGTAGATATTTTTAAGATAAGATTTAAGATATTTTTGTTGAGACGTTGGAATGTTTCCTGCCGTGTTTGTAACAAGAGAAGTGGATATTTTGGGGGGGAACATCTGGACATTTCTGTTTGTGGAGCCACAACTAGAAGCTGTTTTTAGCGAGACATCGGGACATTTACAGCCGTGTTTGTGGCAAAAACAACAAAACATCCATTTTTGTTGATGATGGGATGTTTCCAGGAGGGTTGGGCCATCGTCCATCACCGTTAGCTGACAGCCATCGACTGCTAATCCCTGACCATCATATCATTGTAAATTAAAAGGCTAGCTAGTTTTTGTGCCTCAAACCAATCGGATCATCAGCACAGCATTGACACAGCCGAAAAATTAAAACTTAAAGAAACTTAAAGTTGTAAAACTGAAGAAATGTTACGTTTCCATTGATTGGTGACAGCAGAAATGTCCGTTCCCAACACTCCATCGGTGTTGATGAATTATTCTTTGTTCTGCTCGGCTCTTCGAGTGTGAGACATAAACATCTCTCTGCCTACAATCCCTTGTGTTCGCAGGTTATAATGTGTTTGCAGGTTATTATGTTCTTGCACCAAACAAAACTCTCCTTTCAGATGATTCACACTTGGTGCTGTTTGGTGCCAGCAGAGTTCAGACTGTTGGAACAGCAATCTGTTTTTATTTACATCTTTAGTCTTTGGTGTATTCACCTTTCCCTCCTGTATTTTCTCTCTTTGTGTCTGTTTGTGTTGAGATGATGGTCGACAGCTGACACAGAGACTACAGTAGAAACACCTCAGAGGTCCGTTACACTGGCTTCAAACGCTTTCAGCCGACACCGCGCCGATGACGGTTATTCTCCATCACTAGTGTAACTCTGAAAAGGTTTCTGTGAAAGGACAGTAATCCAGGCTGAGAGGAGTCGACGTCATGTCAGTGGAGGCTGTTAAAGCGCTGCTCCCTGGTGTTTTCCATCTCAGCGGCTGGCAGACTGTCACACTGTTCACTGCCGGGTCCTGGGGGAGTCTCGCTGGGTTGGTGGACAAAAGCAGCACCAGGTCTCAGGCGGAACTGCTGCCTCTCAGGAGAGCAGCTCTCCAGATGCAGCACAGTAAATCTGAAAGCATGAAGAGGTTTAAAACACAACACAGTTGCACAAAGCAACTATTGTTAAAAAGCTGAAATTACATTTATAAGAGTGATAGTAGAGATTTCTCATGTTTATTTTGATGTCAATTTTCAACATTTTCTAGCTGCGTTTGGCGACACAGTAGATAATTTTATTGAGATGTCCAGCTGGCAAGAAAACAAGATATTGTTGTTGGTGCCTGATTTTTGAGGAGACATCGGAGTGATTCCAGCTGTTTGTGGTGATGAAAGATATTTTTGTTGAGACTTTGGGATGTTTCCAGTGGTGTTAGATTCTTCCTGTCCACCATTAGTCGGCAGTCCTCTCCGTCCGCTCCATCAGGCTAAGTTACCTGGTAGAAACCTCCCAAATATCTGCGCCTGTTGCCTCCGCTGCCACGACAGCTCCACAAGCATTTTAATTTGGACTTGACTTGAAAAATGAATAATTTATAAAGCATTTGGAGCCCAGCTTTAGGATTTCACAAGCTCTCAAGAATTTATTAGAGGTTTCAACAATGACCATTACTTCACAGGAGTATACTTGAACAACTGGAGTGACAATAAGCTTTAAGTCTTGGTTGCAGAAATGGTCATTTTGCCACTTTCAGCCTCTAAACCATCTCGGCAGCCAGTCTACCAGCTAATACATGAAGAGGCTCAGTCTTCAGTCCATCCAGCTCATGTGTCCAGCAGCCAGAGTGTCATTTAGCTCGAGTCACTCCACTGGAGGCCCTTCAGCCCACCAACACACTGTCTAATCACTCAGCCCTTCCAGCTGCCAGCTGTATCAGCCCCTCGCCGGCCACTGAGCCAGCAAACAAGCCAGCTAATTAGCAAGTGTTGCAACAGCCCGACTCAACAGCCCGTCCTCCAGCCAGCCTGCAGGCGGCGAGCTAATCAGCCGCCGCAGCCAGCCAGTTAATGTAAAACAGTGTTGTCCCTGTCGATACGAGAGCCTCACTTCCCCCCCGAGGCCTGAATTATGGGCTGTTGGAGGTTAACAAGAAACAACGGAGCAAACATCCCCTCCTCTCTGCTCCGTCCGCCTCCCGTCCTCCTCCTCACTTCATTACCTGCCTAGTCTTCCTTACTCTATCTCTTCCACTGGCTCCGTCTCCTCCAGCTTCTAATTTATGAACACTGACTCTGCGAGCCTCTCTGCTCCCTAAGCGTTCTCCCTCCTCTCTCTGATAAAACACGGCCTCTGGCTTTTCTGCATGTTCCAGGTGAAATAAATTGACTTGGCTGCCGCCCTCCGCTTCATTTCCCTTCTCTGCTCTCGAAAAGCGTCGCCGAGCCCTCGAACCCTTCCCAGTTTATCATCCGAGCCACGCAGGAAAACTAACAGAGCACTCTCACCTCGGGAGCTGTGCTTAATGTCAGCCGGCCCGCAGCTTTAAGGTGACGGGTTCGATTGTAGAACATACACCTGTTCAATCACCTGAAATCCTCCTGGCTTTGGGTAAAAAAAGAGAAAAGACAAGCAGAGTAATGTGCTGCTGTGGAGATCTTCAGCATCCACTTCATCACCTTCAAACATCTGTGGTTTGTAGTTGTTCCTAAACTTTTGTTGGCATCAGATTGTCCTGACTGACCTGAAGGACATTTTTTAAATAATCTCTGTTACATAATATATCAGGTTATATGAAGTCCTCTCATTGACAGATTTTCAGTTGACGTCAGGTTCAGCCGACGACTTTCTTTCAAGTCACCGTCTTGGCGGTTCTCAGTCATCCAGGTCACGGTTATTCTAAGTTGCTTAGAATGCTTTGTTCAGTGTTTCTACAGGTTTTAATGACCAGGCACATTTGTTTTGGAGAGGATGATACATTTTTGTGTAATTCAGGGCTCAACATTAAGACTAAGACTGTGATGTCTAATGTAATGTTATCAGGAAATACCGGGTGTCCTGTATCCCTGCAGTGAAACAGTAAAGTTCACTGGGAATTTAATAATTATAAATTATCTCAAGCATCTTTACTGCAACCTAAATAAAAAAAGAATAAATAAAGATCCTATAGGTGCACACCGGGCTCCCGCTCAGAAAACACTTGCATGGCTGTTAGCCACCCACTGGCAATCCCACAATTCCTCTGTCGACCAATCAGGGGGTTTTTCTGACGTGTCAGCAGGATTTGGTGGATCTTGGCAGACCTTGAGCTGTGTGGATGCTCTGCTGTGTGTGTGAGTAGCTTGCTCGCGGTGATAACAGATTCATTTAATTTCAGCTGCGCGCTATATGTTGTTTTTGTTTTGGATTATTTTCAAGATGCAAGTTGCACACGAGGTATTATCACCTCCGATTGTTGTACGTCTGAGCGTTTTGCTTTCTTGATTTAAAAAGACATTTTCAGCGAGTTCCTGAGAAGTTCTCGTGGGAACGTGGGAACGTCTCACCTGGATGATGATCTGCATGTTTAAAAATAGAACAGAGACGGAACGAGAGAACGACAGCATGATGGATGGAGCGAGTCAAAGTCGGCGAGAAATGAAAAGAAAGTTTAGTGATTGCCAGGCCCTGATGAGCTCTCATCCATCTTATCAACACACACACACACGCACACACACACACACACACACACACACACACACACACACACACACACACACACACACACACACACACACACACAGTCGCTGTGGCTCCTTACCTGCCTGATGAGACAAAGTAATGAAGGATACACACTGAAATAAAGATGGACGACTGTGAACTCACACACAAAATATTCACACTGCCGTGTTTGTGAGGACCTCTGCTGACTCACATCCATCACCAGAACACTCAAACACACACCTGATGTCACGGGAGGAGTTTAAGATTATGAGTTTTATTTCCGCCTCTCACAGATCTCTGATTAACATCATGAAGACTACACAGCGATGAAGTCGGCAGTTAGTATTCGTGCACATCCGGTTCCCTCGTCTCAAAGAGTTTTTTAAATTGGTTTTCAGTGAAATACCTGTATTAAGGTGTGTGGTTGCCACTGACTGAAGACATAAAGTACATCATTAAATGTCCCACATTTCAATTAACAAGCTCTTAAGAAAAGAAAACTTGAAAAGGCATGTGTTCTTCTCCTCGGCTCGCAGTAAACGACGGTGGTTTCTGCTGCACCACAGCGACCTCATTAGTATTCAGTCATGTCACATCGCAAAGACAAACAGTATAGCGTGACACAAAACATGATGCCCGTTCAAATTTTGGTATTGAACGCGCACAGAAACCAGTCAGATGTTGCGCGGGATGACGTTGGTTCTCGACTGGAAAAACAACACTTCTTGACTTTATATACGTTTTTTGTTCCTAGTCGTCTTTTTGACGTGCGAGTATGTGCAACACTTCAGACAGACGAAGAACAACTGTGAGCTCAGATATAGACACACACACACACACACACACGCCGCCTCCTCCTTTGACGGTCCATTAAAGCCCATTCCCGGTGTGACGACACGGGAAGCGAAGCTATCCATTCTGCTCTCACAGTGTTGGTGGAAGTTAATGATGAGATACTGGCGTGACACGAGCCGGCGTTCAGCTGGGGCTCAGATGAAGGATGGAGAGAACCGACGAGGAGGAGGAGAGAAGTTTATCACCAGATTTAGACCCTGCCCGGCCACCTCACCACTCAGAAAATGACTAGAAAAACAACTTTTTGGTCCATTAGGAAACAGAGTAATGTGCTGACTCTCGGAGCATTTGGCAGCAAACAGTCACAGCTGAAGCCAAAACGGCTTGTTTGTGAGATGTGCAGAGGTTCAGTCACAGTGTGGAGCTCACCTGTGTTCTCATGTAGGACGTGAAACACGCCCACTTCAGCTCAGACCTTCAGCTACACTCACAGATATATGTTGTCTATAAATTGTGTGTACCAAAGCAAAGGAGGCGTCTTTATACGATTGTTTTTTAAAGTCCAGAACTTCGAAGTAAAAGCATCAGATCCTCAAATGTAGAAACTGCAAACGATGTGAATTATTCTCACAACAGTCAAATCCCATAAAATGCCAACTTGATTACTTGGCTAATCATTTTATTGTGAGTATCAGGGCGGATATAGATAATATAACGTGGAGCTGATATCAACGTGTGATCGACGATCAGCTGACTGGTGCCGGAGGAAACTCTGCCAGCGTCGGAGCTGTTGGTTCATTTCCTTTTTCAGAGATCCTTTAGTGGTTTCTACAGGAAGAGGGTTCACTCTGGACAGATTAAAGGAACTGGACTTTGTGATGAACTGAATTTCTACTCTTTGCTGTCTCGAATCTTTATTTTTGGTGAATATTATTTGAAGTTGTCTAAAAGCCACCAGGATAAAGTCAAGCTGTTGTTGTAAAATACCCTTTTCTTTGTAAAAACCATTGACCTGCTGATTTGTACTAATCCAGATATGAAACTCTAACAATGACGACAACAGTCCTGGAGAGAAGTTAGACTGGTGAATATTTACTTTCACTGTCACGTGGTTGGGTCGTTGTTTTGGAGTCGTTGGCAATCAGCCTGTTCTGTCGTTAAAGTATGAGGACGTCTTGGCAATTTACATGTAAAGATTAATCTGTAAATTAAAACAGAAAATGGCCAAAACATTCATCAGTCCCAAAAATAATCACAAACTAATCCAGCATGTCTGAACCCCACTGGAAGAGAAAAACCTCTGTGTGCAACAGTCTGTAAAATGAAAGTCGAGCACTGAAGGAAAATACCTTTTTTTTGGGGACCTCTTAATATTCAGAGCCATTTATTGGCTCCTAACCCCCCGACAGCTCCGTCCTGCAGAAGGTCTCAGGCTTTCATCCATATTTATCTGATCCTCTGGACTCTGGAGGGTCTCTGTCCAAAGTCAGAATGTCTTTTCTGATTAGAGAACGTCCCATCTGATTCACCGAGGGGGAGAAAAGTTGATAAGAAGGAAGTTTTATACTAAATCATGCAGGTACAGCACAGGAAACAAAGCATGAGGTCACGACTGTCCTGATACTGGACTGTGAGCTTCTGGTTGTGGTCTGTGTTCGACCTCTTTATTCAGGGAAATATTAAAGCTGCGTCACCACGACCCATTTACTATTTCCTTATTAAAGCGGCTCAGTGAGGTGAAGCTCGGTTAAATTATTGGCAGCAGCGTTTCTTCAGAAGATGGGCAGTAAAGGTGGAATAAAAAACAATCCGACGGATGGAAGTTCTCGTTGTTTAATCATCTCCTCGACATGAAGCACGTTCCTCTGGGCTTCGTTTCACCTTCTCACCTCCTCGCATCCTTTTCTTACTAACCACTCACGCTCCGGGTTTCAGGGGGGCGCTGGCTTTAATCAACAGCGGTATAATTAACACTTCGGCAGAGAAAACAAACCTAATCCATTGTTTACCCTCTTGGAGGAAATAATGTTTATTAATGGGAGAGTAATACTGACGGACCGCTCTCTGTGTTTGTATTGATATCTCATTACTCGACTCCATCAGACAGAACAGCTGATGATTAACGAGAGCGGCCCGCAAATATTAGACAGTCAGAGATGCGCTGAGCTTAAGTCCAATTAGGAGTTCAGGACTTTTGTTCCCACTCACAAACAGGAGTTGATCTTATTGTTTTATCTCCAGTTTTCATCCCTGGGAGCTGTAATTTGTTTCACTGTTTGTGAGATGACCCTGATCCACCTCATAAAACTGTGTGTGAGGACGAGGAGGGAGGTCTGATGAACACTTACTGAAGTTCACTGGGGGACAGAATCTTTTTTTTTTTGAAGCCTTGAGTTTGGCATTAGAGCCGTCGCCATCTTGTTTTTTTGGAGCCCAGACGACCATGTTTGTAAAGAGGGTGGAGCTGGGGAGGAAATCCTGCTGGGACCCGGCTGAGAACCTGAAGACATGTCGCGACCTAAAACAAATCCTGCTTTATCGACTGTTTTTACTTTAAATGTGACCTTAATTTACAAAAAGAACATCACGCTGTCGATGAAGAAGATTTAAACCGTAAAGTCATTATTTAGCTGTTTACTGAGGTAATAAATCAAGTGAGAAGTAGAGTTATTTTCTCATAAGCTCTTATGTTCAATCTGACTGAAACCAGGGGAGTCGCCTCCTGCTGGCCAGTAGAAAGAATGCAGGTTCGAGAATCGTCACATTTTAGAGCAGGAAGCTACATGAATATTTTAAGCTGTAAACGATCAATATGGGCAATATGTGATGTGACTTATTTGGTCTGGTCTAGGATTTAAAGGGTGCATTACAGAAAAATGATGTAATAGTCACCCTTATACTGTTGTCACAGCAGTTAAAGGACTGACAAACGTCATCATTTTGCCGTCGATGACACTTGAAGTATTTCAGTTGGCCACGTGGAGCTCAGATGTTCGGTGCTGTTGCAGTGAGTCCAGTTCTGCTGAATGTTTGATTTGTGAATTTGTACCTTTAACAGATCTCAGAGGCCGTGTTCAGACTACCGACCTCAGTACAGACCACATGTTTTTATAAGGGCAGATAAAGAGCGATGGAACGGTTTTAATTTACCATTTACAGTATTTTCAAAATATGTTCTTCTCAAAAACATGTTCATGTAACCGTGCAACACCTGGAAGATGAGCAGTCTGACTTCACACCTTTAGGACAGTCTGAGATTAAAACTAGGTGAAATTTTGATGATTTTGATGGCTGCTTTTCATTTATTTGTTAAAAAAAGGTTTACGAATATGAACAGAAACACTTAATTCATTGTCAAATGCTAATAAAATCCTTTCTTGTCAGTATAATACAGCGTTCCTGCCATCTGCAGGACCTTTGTGCTTTCGTTAAGGCCTTCACCTGTCTGACTCCTCACTGCTGTTTAAGTGCTGCGGGGAGTACAAGATGTTCTTTCCTACCCGACTATCTTCTTCTTCTCCGTGTCGTCTGACACACGGGAGCGAACATATTGGAAAATGCTCGCACACAGTCGCAGTTTTTATCCACCACTTTGGTTCCGTCGTCATCGTAAGAAGCACTGAATCCCAAAACAACGACTCATTTATTGCGTTAAATGTTTTGTATTTCCATGAAATCATAAAAGAGTAAAAACTTCTTTGAACGGCAACAACAAAACTTGTTTATTCCGTCTTGTGTCATTCACTTGGTTGCCGTGGTTACCGTGCGCGCCGCCACACTGCAGCAGAGCGGTCCTTTATGAAGTCGTCTCCGTGAAGACATTTGCAGCAGCGTTTTTCTCCTGCAGCATTCTCTCTGTTTTTCCAGGCGCCAAATTGTTTTTAAATGCACCGTCTCTTCCTTTTATTGCTTTTTTAATACTCTATTTGTGAGCCTGTATTCTATTTGTCGTTGTGCCCTGATGAGTCCCATTACCTTTTGCTGCTGCGAGGGCCTAATTTCCCTGCGGGGATCACTCAGGTTTCATCTCATCTCGTCTAACGAGCGACGCCGCCGCGGCCCTCCGATGGTTTTACGGCGCTGGTGATCAAGATGCTCGTCCACTGTTCGGTAATTGTGTAAAGTACCAGATTTGTGGTCTGAGCAGGATTAACCCCTCGAACCCTCTGCTGGCTCTCTTCATTTTCTACCCTCTCTATTTACACCCAGTGGCAGAGTCGCTTCATGTCCAAGCGAGGCGTCTAATACATCGTTAACTCAGGAGACTGAGGGACGCCATTAACTGGCAGGACACAAGTTAACAGCACATCCAGATGAATTGATAACACGTCGGTGTTTTCCTGCCTGTTTCCAGCACTTCCCTCATCGTCCTGGTTGTTTTTTTGAGACTGAAAAACTCTGGATGTTCTGATATATTCGACTTGGCACCCTGAATGTTGTTTCCAATTCACTTCTTACCGGATCTCTAATCACATTTATGGATTGAGGTTGAGACTCAGCGGTTCTTTCTCGACCTTGTAAACAGCAGATTAGTGACGGATAAGATGCCAAACGAACATGTACCTGATTTATTTATTTTTTCCTCCTGGGAGAGAGAAAACATTCTGGTTCTGCCGGGCCAAGATGCAATGGCTGATTTTAAAGACTGCTTTCCATTTGCTGTGTGCGACGGCAGAGAAAGAAGCTGAAAACCTGACGGAGCCAAACACTGTGTTCAGTGGTGTTGATCCGCGAGACCCACCGGAGGTCATGTGGGTCGGTCTCAGGGAACTTCAGTGAGTCCACAATAAAGATTGTGATTGTCTTTTATTTATCCTCCTGTATCTCCTGCTCTGGTTTTAAAAATGGTGGTTTTAGGTGGTCCCTGGTCAGGATAACCCCGCCCCCAGCCGCAGATGTAAGCGGGTCTCTACTCTAGAACCACTTTTCCTGGCCGAGAACCAATTCTTTCTGTTTCGACAACCAAAAGTTTGGTTCTAGATCAGGCACCGGCTCCGATCCAGCACCTGAGCCGCCAAGGTGAGGCATGAAAGTCCTCTGTATCGCCGTGTGCTTCTGACAACATTCATGGTGATAAACAGGGACTGCAGTAACTTTTAGATTTGATATTTGATCAGCATAGTTTGACTTTTAGATCCGAGTTCTGTGAGCCTGATTGGACCCAAAGATTGTACGCAGTTAGATGGACAAACAGCCAAATGTATGACGCTGCTGTCAGTCTTCTTATCAAACACGCACCATTTAAGATAAGCGGTTGTGATTGGCCCGTCACAAACAGGACGCAGGGCCAAACGAAACCCGAGCTCGTGGATCCGTCTGGTTCCAGGGTTAAAATGACCTCAGGAGTTATGATGTCAGACTCACCAGAAACACTCTGTGTTAGACTAATCTAGCAGAATTCTGAGGCCACAACGACCTCGTCTGGTCCGCTGAAGCCGGAGACGAACAGTAAGTGGTAGTTTATCTGACATGGCGAGAGTAATGTCTCCTTCTTCATGCTGGTGGTCTGAATCATCTCTATATTTTTCCATTTCTGTGTAGAGAGGAGGCTGAGAGGCTCGTGTTAGTGCTGCTGTGTTTAACCAGCCACTTCATGGCAGGAAAACACTGGGAAGCAATTATACAGAATAAACCAGACTGGCCGTGTAATAATTACTCCTCATCCCAGGACATGAGGCAGAGCAGCCATCCAGGTCTGAAGCAAATGAACTGGGAGATTCAAGCTGCTGAGCTGAATTTCAATCGTGTAATTTCCCACGACATTAAAGGACCCGAACACATCAGCGGCCGGAGAGCTGCTGCTGCTGATGGAATATTTCTCTAAGATAGTGTTTCCCATCTCCGGACCTCGTGACCCCCCCGACCCCTCTCGCTCTCCAGTCCTGCTGTCTAATCAGAGGCTGATTAATACCTGAGACGGCAGGTGCCTTAAATAAACTGCAGAGAAGCAGGATGCATTCTGGGAAGGATGTTAAGCGTCTGCTGTGCTTTCTGCTGCTTTCATGGCACCGCAGAAAATCAAGTGAGAAACTCTGCCAGACAACAAAACAAGAATTAAATCCCAAGCAGCTTTTGTTTACTGCAACGCCAAGACAGGAAATAACTCAACTGAAACATTTTCACCTGTCAGTCATCTTTAAACAGTCTGGAGACACATCGGGCCAGATTTCAAGATGGATCTACGTATTTAATAACCCATTAGCTAACGTTAGCATCCAACCAATTCCTAGTTACTGTTGCTGTTTGATTTCATAGTGTTTCACCTTCAAGTTTCAGTAAATGTGTCCAAGATGTGTGTTGATATCTTTAATTAATGCCTTTTGTATTAAACAGTGTAACTCCATGAGACAATAGTGTCTTTAGCTGATGTCTACTGTTCGTTAACAGGTGATCACACAGGTTGTTTTTGTCCCACAATCAATTCCCACATGCTGGATTCTTTAAGCATTCAGCAGAGGAACATTTTGTTCATTATAAATGAAGAATAATTAATAAATACATACTTAAATAAAACATTTAATAGAAAATTAAAAGGCGAAGTAAATAAAAAGGAGGATTAAAACAGAGGTAATTAAATACAGAGGCGAATTAAAACAAGTATTAATTTAACTCCGGTGTCTTTGGTGCTTTTAATGGCGTGTTTCTACATCAGGGACGTTTGATGGAAACGTGTTAACGAGTTACGACTGTGACGTGTTACACTGAACGTGACTCTCCCTCGTAGTTCTACTCTGAGTTGTTGGTTTTACACTGAATGAAAGGAACCAACGTAGGAAGCCGAGTTAAAGTTTATCTGCTTCTTTCTCATTAAATCCAAGAATGTGATGATTCTTCACACATCTACAAGTGTTCAGGATCCAAATCCATCAATTTGTCGCATAGTTCATTCAACAGCATTCCGTCTTCTAATGAAATTTTGATTAAACAACTTTTTTTCTTGATGTAAATCTCAGATATTTTGGCTTTTACTCGCTCTTGTTTTGTGCCTGAGTATTGAAAGCAGTTGGAGTTGAACGTGATTTAATTTGTGTTTCCCGCAGCGCTGAGAATGACACTTTAATAATTCAACAGGCGTCTTTCAGAAAACAGTGTCTTTGTTGCTGTGGTTAAACCTCAGAATACTTTCTGCAGAAATGAAAACTGTGTGTTGCTCTTTAATCTCTAATTTATTGCTGTTTGTTTTTTTCATGTAGAAACTTTTGAAATATTCAGCGAAAGACTCAAAGCTCTTCATGAATGTATTCTTTAACTATTTCATTCATTCCCTCCAGTCCTGTGTGTGTGTGTGTGTGTGTGTGTGTGTGTGTGTGTGTCTGTGTCTGTGTCTGTGTCTGTGTGTGTGTGTGTGTGTGTGTGTGTGTGGAGCATCTCGACGCCTCAGGCAGTGTGTGCAGAATATGATCAATGATTCACCACCTGCAATTAGTTTTAAAGGTGTCGACGCTTCAGAGGCAGCCGGCATGTTGACTAATGATTCTCACCACGTCTTATCAATAATAATAATAATAATAACATGCAGCAGATTTTTTATTCATTTATACCTTTCAGGAATAATGAAACAGAGAGATCTCCGTGTTCAGGGTTAGAGGAGTGAACCGGAGTCTGTTTTCAGCCACAGATGGATGATTTTATTTTAAAGGCGGGATGTTTAATCAGAGCCGTTGGACCTGTTGGTGATCCTCAGGGTTCGTCTGAAACCTGAAACGGTAAAAATATAAAAGCACCAGCTGTAAAACAGGAATGTTTTCTGTCGTGAGTGTGACGCCTCACTCTTGACTGTAGTTTCCATCGTCTTCACTCGACGTTGTTTCTTCATTATTATGAATCCTCTAATTGAGACCGTGAGAAAAACTCTGATTGTTCATGTTTGTTTTTAATTTCATGCCTCAAATATCCGTCCCACTGACCTTCAGGCTGATTTATGATGCACATTTGCTCTACGCAGAGCCGACGCCGTAAAATACACAGGTGGTTTGCTTCAGACATTCACCTGGTTGCCCTGGTCATGTTGTTAGTCGGCTAATTAGCCATTTCATTAGTTACGTCTACCTGTTAGTTATGGCGGTCATGGTTCAAACATATTATTTCCTCAGTTTTCTAGTTAAATTTAACTTACTTATGTCCAAATCACGGAGTAATAAATGTTGTACATTGTTCTTTTCTTTACTTTTGTGTAACATTTATTTGTTTAATTGTGAAAACTTAAAGTTGAGGAACAATGAATAGTGCATCAGGACTCTCAGCACTTTATTTTAAATCTGGCTCTTCTTATAAAGAAGTCGAACAGGACTGACCTACGTCGTCATGAGCATTTATACATGTATGCTGGCGTGTCTGCGACGCGGTCAGTGGTGAGTGGATTGCGAGCTTTACTTTCCCCTTTAAACACACCAACCTCAACATGCTTTGAACCTCAGGAGAAATCATTTTTTACGAGCTACCATCAGCCTCTGGATGTTTGTGTGAAGAAACACATCCTCTGTTTGTTAAAAGCTGAATTTCCTGAACAGAATTTAACAGCTTCCACGACACGGTTTTGAGGGGACTCCCTCCCTCCAGGTCTAGCCCTGATCCTGTGTTATATTTCCCGGGGTGGCGGTGGATCGCTGCTGCAGCGACCTGGAGTTTCCTCTGGCTGTGATCCTGCATGCCTCCATTAGTTTGACATTCAGGCGGTGTGTTGCAGGAGCGAGTCGCCCTCCTTGCATGACAAATGGACTCTATCAGCTCCACCATGCAGGAGGGGAAACCCCCCGCAGCCTGCCCCAACGCCCAGTCAGCACTTCTCACCGTGATGAATTCCACTTCCTGGACACACACACACACACACACACACACACTCTCTGGGAGTGTGTGAAGGAACCAATCAATTTGGAGATGCGGGGATGAAAGCGATGTTAGCGTGAAGCTTGATCTCTCTCTGGGACCCGGCTCTTTAATTTGTGCAGAAAAGATGAAAACTGTCGGTCGGGTCTGTATTTAATTTGAGTTCAGTGGGTCATTTTTAAAATGATAAGTCTATTAATGGCTGATCAAACACTAAAACCTGCCACGGCAGAAAAGAGCCGCTGCAGTAGAAACATGTACTGAAGGGTTACATCACCTCACAGCAGGTGCAACACTTTTATTTAAATCAGTGTCTTCTTATGTTTATTACGTGCAAGTGGTTTAGTTCTGGAGGAGGTTGAGTTTGTCAGTGTTTGATGAGAAGTTTTGATCACCAATAAAATGTCTTGAAATGTCGTTGCAGACTTGAACTGTGGTCACCTGTTTGGCAGCCTTGAAATGAAGTGAATGTGATGTGATACGTTTGGTACAAATTAGACATTGGATGTTTCTGTGGTTCTCAGAAATGCTAACTGCTAACTTTATATCCTGGGCTGATAATTTACTCCTAATATGAGTGTTAATATCAGCATGAAACATGTGAAGAGACGAATAAGCAGTTTCCTTATTCCTCTCGGTGACTGTTTAGGTTTTAACCAACATTGTCTGCTTCTCATGCCGACGTAGACCTGGCAGAATAATATGTGAGTTTCACTACGAGAGAGACTTGTGGTGTGATGTGATGTTGTCTGCTAATACGTTGGGAAAACAGTGCATATGTTGCCAAAGATATTTGCAATACCGATTTAAAAACTTTTATATATTTGCATGTCTGATATCTGCAGAATCCAGTCTGGTGACAGAACGTTGACTGTGGTGAATTTTTATTATCGGGATAATCGTGAATTGCCTAATCCTGTCACCACGGCTTAAAAGGGATGTGTGCCGGAACAAATGTATGATTTATGGTTGTTTATTTATAATTCTCTGATTGATGGTTGTCTTTTGTGGTCTCCCACACCAAAGTGTTTTAAATCTGCAGAGTGATACAGAAATATTTAAAAGCATCATATATCAGCAGTTGTAAATCTACAGACGATCAGATTCACTGATCACACGAGCCCGATCACCCTTCAGTTGTTGTTATTTAGTGTCACTGATGTCTGTGTCGAGAACCAGGTGAGCAGTCAAAACTTTGTAGGCGGGATAAAGAACGAGGAGTCGTCTTCATTTATTGATTTCAAACTGAGCAACGATCATCTGTCACTGCTGATCAGTCAAGACAAAATAAAGGCCTCGGTGTGCTTCAGATAAAATACCAGCGGCACGTCTTCAGTCAGCTGATCTGATGCGACGCCTGAGGTCTCCAACAGCTCCGTGTCTTTTTCCTCTCGTTTCCTCTCGACTCAATGAGTCACACTCATCAGTATAAGACTCTCCTTGAACACATTCATGGTGTCAAGTGACAGAAGTCGCTGAGTAAAGTGGGCGTGATTTCTCCAAAGATATAAAACCCGTCGGCTTTTGTAAATGCCACCGTGGTGGCTCCAGAAAAAGGCTGTTTGAGACTCTGTTAAACGATCCGACAGGCACAACAACAAGCGCATCAGCACAATGACAGACTGATTAATGTAACGAAGGCAAAACAAATCAGAGTTGTTATCAGAATAAGGAGCGGCTGCTGAAATCAGCTTGTGTTTGTCTATATTTCAAATCTTTATGATGCTGAATGTCGATAAATCAAAACACACTCCCCCATCACGCTTTCTTTCTTCACCCAGCGGGACTCAATAAAACAAGACGTGTGCTGATGATCCAGATCTGAGTCCATCACAGTCTGTTGTAAATAAACAGTTAAGGGGTTTTTTACAAGTCGGTTTGTATCCTGATTTAGTTCCTGGTCTTCTCAGCTGTGGCGTCAGGATAAAGCTGGAGCTTTCTCTACATTAGATCTCCGACAGCGAGCCGAGCGGCCGTGACTCATGAACAACGTCTGTGTGAAGCCGGAGGGACTTTGTCTTCCTGTCGCAGCTCCGGGAGTCGAGCTGCTGCCTCTCTGAGACGACCAAACATCTGTCATCAGGTGGGAGGTTTCATCCAACCGTCCCATAAACCAGGCAGGGAGCAGCTTCCTCTGACGGCCAAGGTTACTCACCTGTGGCAATGTCAGGGCCTCCGTCTGCAGAGGGCTGCAGATATGGATCATTACTGTCACGTTCATACCATTTAAAAAAAAAAAGATGAGAAGCTTGTTTGCCTAGAAGGGCTGGATCTAAAAAAAACAAAACAGTTTTCTGATTCAAATCGATCGCCGTGCGATGGTCTGATGTCGGTTCACTCAGCGTCAGATTTTCTTAAAGGCTTTCTGCCTCACATCAGTTACAAAATGAGAAAAAGCTATTCTGAGTCTCTGCCGTGTTTTAGTCGCGTTTGTGAACGTCCTCTGCTGATCGCGTCATGTGTTTAAACAGGAGTGTACTTTCTTGAAACTAGGGATGCACCGATTGTGAAATTCTGGGCCGATACCGATGTTTAACATGACAACTTGGCCGATGCCTTTTTTTTGTGCCACAGAAACAAACAAGTCTTTCAGCTCTTCATAACACTATCCTTGAATGAGCACAAATCCAATTAGACCAATTTATGAAACAAAAACAACCTTTAATGTCACTTTCTGGTTGACATTTAAGATAACCTTAGTTCACATGACAAGATTTTGGGGGAGACAGACCTTGGCAAAGTGAAGCGGCATCCACACGGACCCACTGAAAATGAGTGAAAACGCTGTAGTTCATCTTCCAGGCCTCTAGGTGGCGCTTGACATTCACAAAACACGGAGAAGAAGACACGGGGCATGCACAGTAAACTTGCACGCTGTAAACAAACAGACAGTAGACGGAGAAACCGAACACAACAAGAAGAAGATGATGAAAATGGCGAGTGCAAGGAAACCGGAATCGTTTGTGTGGACCGTTAATGAGGTCGAACTGCTGCTGAGACTCACACTCAACTACAAGGCGGGTAAGTTGCGAGAAAGGCTCGATATCTTCTGCGGCACGAACACGAGCATGCGGTCCGCCATTGTTGTTGTTATGGGACATTGCGAGATGCGACGATGGCGTCATTGTTTTGGAAAGTATGCGGATTCGCTGTCCA
Organism: Diplodus puntazzo; assembly: GCA_963678695.2. NCBI lineage: Eukaryota > Metazoa > Chordata > Actinopteri > Spariformes > Sparidae > Diplodus > Diplodus puntazzo. The sequence goes on along the minus strand of OZ023176.1, from coordinate 26,093,771 downwards.
CATGAAAACGGGAGGGCTGCGTTTCCGGATTTCTCCCAAAAAAAAAGAGGGAAAAAAAGAGTTTCTCCATGAGCACAGCGTTCATGCCGCAAATCAAGATACAACCATCGGCCACGGCCATCGGCGAATGTCATTTTTATTTGCCGATGGCCGATGGCAGTTAACGAGGCAAACATCGGCCGATACCGATGTTCAGCCGATGCATCGGTGCATCCCTACTTGAAACCATTTATTTAAATTCTTCATGTAAACATTTATATTTTTAATCATATATGAAGTTAGAGGTTACCTTGTTCAGTTTACAGCATTAGTCCTTTCAGAAAATAATCTCTCATATACGAGAATAATCGGTTTTTAAGTGGAGCTTTGATTTAATGACGCTCCGACACTTTCTTAGAGCAACAGAGATGATATTTGCAGGTGTAGGTGAAAGTCATATATATTTTTAAGTGCTTGAAGTGAATCATCTCCTAAGTGGAGCTGTGATTTGACATTTAATGTGTGTTTATTGATGTATTCACATTAACTCCTGCGCTGAGATAAACACAACCTTTAGCTTTGTTGGAACAGTTTGCTTGGAAAGAAAAAGACAAATGACCTATTTATTCTTTCATGTTCGAGGCTACATGTGATCCAGCTCTGCACTGATCTGGATAAAAGCTCCTGAAACAGGAACACGGAGTCGGTCGCTGACTTGACCCGGCGTGTTGGCGAGCGCCTCCCTCCAAGACTAAAATATTGACTACGCAGACACAGAGAACATTATTTTGCACTTAAAGAATTGTGTCTCATTACAGAAGTTGAAGAGTCGGTGAGGGGAAAGCAGCCTCGAGCTTCTCTTCATGAAAAATGGATGCACATTAGCTAATGTGGCTAATATGAATTTAAGCGTGGCTCGTGGCGCTGCGGCTCCTCCCGGGAGGTTTACAGCAGGTTGTAATTGGCAGTGAAGGTGAAACAAACGCTCCATGCACTAAATACTGTTGTTTTGGATCGAGGCATATACTGTTTTTATTTCCTTTTGGCTCTTAATTTGTAAATCAATAGGCTGAGACTTCCTTTGTAGCTGTGAGCAACAGCTCTGTATCTTCAGGACGAAACAGGAAGTGGAGCGGCTCTTTCAACGTGGCCCCCCGTGATGCTCCACGTTCCTGAAAACATGGACGGCCGACAGCGTTCCTGCCTTCAGGCTTTGAATAGGTGAAAAAACAAACATGTATATTTAAGCTGGGTGTTATTATGAATGCAGCAGCCTCGCGTCCCGTCGATGAGGCTTTGAGGAGGAAGGACTGACGGTGAAACTACGGGGAAGTTAATGTGATGTCAGAGGAGGTGAGGCCATTAGCATGCGTCCCCTCCGGGCTCTTGATTAAAGTGGAATACAGATATCTATTTTTTAGTTTTCTGGGGCAGTTCACTGGGAGGTCAACTTTTTTTTTTAACAGCGCCTGAAAATTCCCACTGAAGTTCGTGTCTCTGTCGAGTCCAAACAGATTTCTGTAGCAGGTTGAACGTGCCTGCAGTTTGTGTGGAGGACTTTAAAAACTGGAGGTGAAATCCAGCAGTGGAGGAACAAGTCAGACACTTTACTGAAGTAAAAGTCTCAATGACAAACACGTAAACACATTCTATATGTATTTATATATGTAAAGGTCCTGCTGCCTAAATTTAAGGTAAAGAAACAGAAGTATAACTCAGCTTTATATATTCACATCATCTGCAAAATAACTACTAATTAAAGCTTCTAACCATGTAGTGGAGTAAGTAGAACAATATGTCCGAGCTGAAGACGGACGTTCACTGGATGGAAAGTGTTTTGGTGACGTGTTAAACTCTGTTCCTCCGTTGAAATGGGTTCAGTAAGTGAGCAGTACCAAACAAAACCAGGTCAGAGTTTCTAGGTGAACCTGGGAGTCCTGCATCTTTAATCTTAGACGAGTACAAAAACACAAACCGGCAGATCTGTGTTAGTGGGTTAATAATACTAGTTACTATTACTTTTATTTACTTTTATTACTTTATACACAACAACTAAGAGCGTTAGCTGTGTAACCAATGTTGGAGGTTAAAAATAACAATATTGGCCTTTAATATGTTGCAGAAAATGGACATACTGAATGTCCAGGTGTCTTAAAACTCTTTTTAAGTACGGTACTCGAGTGAATGTTGTTTATCGTCGTCAAGAAAAACCTTCTGTGCAGACGTGACGTCTTCTTTTTAGACATTACATTCGTTTTAATCAATGAACGTCATTAAACAAACACTACGTTCTGTGAGAGGTGGACGTTAATTGTTTCCTTCCACTTTGAGTGAGCTGCAGGTACAAACAGTGTTTAACTGGATCAGACGCTGATTGAAGAATCACAGCTGGCTGATAATCAGAATTAATTGCCATTTCGTTTCACTTCATTATTCAGACTTTTCATTTATGATTTTGTTTCTCTGTGGTTATTCCCAGCCAATCAGAAGTGAGTATCCATCCTGCTTGTTACATGCTGTTGATGTTTTTAATGGAGGACGGATTAAAGTTATTTTAAGTTTGTTTTAGACGCTATCTTTCACACTTTTGTGGCTTGAGTACAAGAAGACAGCTGCTGTGTTTCAGTTCAGGGTCTGCGTCCTCTGAAGGACTCGGCCTTTGTGGTCTTTGAAGGCGAGTCCTTCAGAGAGACCTTGTTAACCTCGTCAGCCGTTAAATGGGACGGTCTCGCCTTTGGAGCATTTCCTGGTTGTGTCACCAGATGTTTTACACTTGCGTCATGATTTCTGCTGCCCAGGCCTGTAAACGGGCGATCTACGTCATGCGATGTCGCCATTTTCGTTCTTTCTTTCTTCTTTTTCGGAGCACAAAGAATCTTGGGATATGTGAGGCCACGAAGGATCGTAGCGGCGCATCCTCCAGAAAGTGGGAAAAGAAGGAGCATCTGCAGGAGCCTTCAGACTGGGACGGACTTCATGCGGCTTTGTGGTGTAATTTGTCTTCAAATGCTCCTCCGAAGGATGCAGACCCTGAACTGAGACACAGCAAATGTCTCCGTTCTGGATCCTTAAACGTGCCGTGATTTAGTCGGTGCGGTAGCTGGCGGCCATTTTAGACGATGGTCTAAAATGGCCGCCAGCTACCGCACCGCTGCTATAATGTGACGCAGGCGGTCCTGGTCCTGATCAGAGCCGCTGTAAACGACCTCTGTCCTGTTGTCAGATACTTCATCAGTCACTCCGCTGATGCTTCGAGTTCCACTTGTCTTTAAGTCGTCTCTCTGGTGATGTGCTGCCTACATCCGCCTGGAGCCAATATTTACAAACTGCACCTTTAAAGCTTGATATGAAAGATTTCAGCAGCTTGTGTTGGCTCTGACTCCGCTGTCTCCTTTCAGGACAGCAGCTGTTGTCTCCTCACAGTGTTTTCTCGTTGATTCCTTTCCCCCCCAATAAAAAAAGTTTAATCCGTCAAAACATTTCTCACAGACTGGACGTTTATGGGAGCGGCTGCGTGGCCTGTCAGCGGCTCTGCAGAGGGATCTGATGCTATTTGTCCTGAAGTCTGTGAGAGCCAAAGAGGGCGTTTAGACTCCTTACTGAGGACAGCGCTGTCAGAAAAATAAAGCAAAGGTGGTTTTGTTGAGAGGAGGAAAGAAAAACAGCAAGCGATGCTCTTGTTTCCAACACAACAGCGAAAAGACGGCAGATAAGAAATGTCAGAAATGTCACGTCCACAATCTGCACTTTAAATCGAAAAAACAGCAGTCGAGTGAAAGTTTGTTGAGTCGAGACAAAGAGGAAACAGATGTGAGACAGAAGAAAAGAGTGTGTTGTGTTAGATAATTGAGTTTATTTTTAACCTTGTTATTTTCTAGTTTTTTACCACCACAGTGACTTTCTCTACAAGCTCCAAGAGAGAGATATTAAAGTCGTCCCTAACTTTGAGCGTATGGACATTTTTGGGAAGTCTGGAGGGTTTTTAAAGGATCGTTTGATGGTTAATTTTAGAGTAAAGGTTAAAAAAGTTTGAGTTTAGATGTAGTTAATGTTAGATGAGGATACAGGACCCAGAATGTCACAACTTTTTTACAGTCAGAGGACATTGATCACAGCGTCTGACTCGCCACCGCGCCTCTGGGACGCTCATCATCATCGGCATCATCTTCCTCGTAAGCTTCTCTTGCAGCTTCTCTGTTGTGACCGCACATCCAGCTCATATCTTTAAATGTCTTATTTCGATTTTTTCAAATCAAAGACTTCAGGTGAGTGCAGCTCCTCGTCAGTGAGAGTCCAGAGAGTCAGAAGACCTTCAGAGAGTTTCAGGCTCACTCGTCTGTGCCGGTGCTCGTATTTCACCTCCAGCCTGGAGCCCACAGAGACTCTCACATGAAAGTTTAATGTCTCAGTCTGAATGTGTTGTGTTGAACCTCCCTCTCCCTGCAGATTATTCATCACCGCCTCTTTTCCTTGTTTGTCGCGCACCTTCTCTGCTCTCCCGTGACAGCAGAAGTGTTGGAACAAGACCTTTCATCACACACACGGGTCCGGACGGGTCGACGTCCTGCATCTTAATCTTGAGATCAGAGGAAACTGATGCCTGCTGGGGGCTCCGTTTAATGCCCAGGTCTGGAAAACTGTAAAAAAGATCTCATTTGATGTGTGAGACACTGTCTGACTCGGAAGGTGAGAGGCATCGTTCTCTGGGAGCATTTTGAAAGCTACAGCGATTGGTCTTTAGGTGGCGCTGTGAAAGAAAATGTGTATTCTCTCCAAATTTAACAACAAAGTCAGCAGAACAACATCTGTCAAATACTTTGTGGTCTGATTTGACCTTATTGACTGCAGATGGACATTTTTTTGATCGAAGGAAGCTCGTAGTGGTACCAGCTGTTGCCATCCCGGGCGTACCTGGCTAACAAAGACTCAGTTTCTCTCTATCCTGCAGCATCTTTTCTTTTTCCATCTCCTTTCTGTACATTGATGATGTAAAGTTCCTCCGTTCAGCAGTCAAGACTGACAAGCAAGAGTGAAGATAAATCCACTTCCTCTGTTCGCTGGTTAACGCTAACAGAGTCCCGTGTTAATCCAGAACACCGGTGTCTGTCCCTCCCCTCCCGTCTGTTAGCAAGTAAAGGACTTACATCAGTAAACATGACAATGAATCATTTTACAAGGTGATAACATTTCATACACAGCATATTGTGTTTTCTGCGTGTTGTTCTGCCCTCTAGTGGCTGAAAGTCTAATGTTGGCACACGACAACAGCTCCGAGCTCATCCTGCAGTATGAATTAATCAACCTCTTCACAACGGCAGTTATTATGTGATCAACAGTGGGACGAGTCCTCAATTACAAACTGTAGTTCACCAAACAGACCAGGGCTGCAACTGAGCATTAATTTCATTATCAGTTAATTGTGTTTTGACATTCAAACCGAATAATAATTGACACAATCGGCCGTCACAAGCTCAAGGCGCTGGTGTGAATTATCTTCCCAGCAGGAAGGTTTGCCGCCGTCTTATGTCTTCCGAATCCTTTTCTCAGAGACCCCTCGTGGAGCTGAAGTGTCGAACTGCTGCTTCTAATCTGTAAAAGACATTTTGATTAGAGGGTTGGATCGCTCCTCCACCCTCCTCTCAGGGTCACGGTGTTGAACAGTTCTGAGTAGATTAGTGAAACAGCCTGATTCAGTGATTAAAAACATGCCGGTGGAGGGAGCCCTCCCTCAGCATCACCACATGATTTCATTAACAAAATGCCATTAAGTGATTCATGAGGTGACAGTCGATCAGGCGTGACGGAGTCGAGTGTCGAGTCCGTACTCTTAAAGTTAGAGGCACTGGCAGAAATCTTGGAGGGTTATTCTTGGCCTGATATTCAGCAATTTTCTGATCATTGTGTCGGTGTTTTTTTTGTGTAAGCTAATTTTAAAATGCATCCTCTCTCTGTCTGTACTCTGTCGCTCTGTGGTCAAATAAATGTGAAAGTAGCGTCCTTTAACAGGCTGAAACCTCGAGCAGAACCGGACTCACTGGTGTGCGACCATCAGACTGGTTGGTTTGAGAAGAGAAAGGACAAAATTGTCCTGAGAAACATGACGTGAGGAATTTGTTCTGAGTTTCATTTCATCTCTGGTTGTTTGACATTTTGACACATCAGGTTTCATTTTTACCGCAAATGAATTTCGGTCCCAAATATCAGTTTTCAGTCTCCTTCATTTCTAAAAAATCAGTTTCAATATCAGCCCCGAACATGTTGTTGCTAAACCGCTAATCGATGGAGCTGCAGTTGTCTGTGACGTGTCTCCGCCCGTCGATCTGCTGATTCAGACGGATGAAGTTTGGACGGATTCGATCCCAGAACCCTCACAGATCAACATTTCCCTCCTCGCTGGTGATGAGCTTTGAATCGAATGTCTATACTCATAAAAGTAGAAATAAAGTACCGTCTAACTCTTTTTATTCATTTCCCCGCCGCAGCTGATTTCATTGATTTGTGTGAAGCAGCTGTTGTTGTGTTTGTCTAGAATAAAAACCCGCTCACACTCGGCTGTCGGGCTCTGTGGCTCTGATTTATGTTTGCTCTTCCAGAGTAATTCTTCCTCCCGTGCACCGGGTCCCCTGGTGCTGATAGGCTTCCATGGATCTCAGAGGAACCCCTGCGACGAACCCCGACACTTCAGGGTTCGAATTCAAAGAGGGCGTGAACTAATTAACAAGACTGAATGGGGGTTTAATCAGCGTCGGAGCGACGGGGGGCCGAGAGGAGCTTCGTTGCCAGGAAGGGGAAAAGGGCGATCGCCGCCCATGCTGTGTTTGATTTGGAGGTGATTGTGTGGGTAATCGTCTGGGTGAATGTGCAGGGAGATTCCCCTCCTGGGCGTTTTGACGTTGAGAGGCTTCCCCTGCTGGGATTCGGCGTCTTTGGAAACACGGTGTGACGAACGGCCTAATGATCATTTATTGCTGTTTGTATCAAAGTCGACCAAACAACATCTGTTCCTCAGAGCTTGTTCAGAGTGTGCTGCCATGGGTGTGTTCTGGAAGCTGTTCTCGTGGAGATCAGATTGTTTTTTCACTGCTCGTGTGACGTTTACGATCTTGAGAGTGAAGGATGTCGTAAGAAGTGTCCGACATTGTGCTCGTGCCACATGGTGGCCTCCAGTAACACGTGCAAAACCCAAAGAAAAAGATCCATTTTGTATTGTTTGTTTGTTACGTTCACTTATCTCAAACCAGTCCAGTCAACAGAATACATTCTTGGTAGTTCAGTCACTGCAAACCACGGATACGTTCAAATTAATGAGCTGTGAAGTCAGCAGGTGGACGTGATGTGAGCACCAGGTCACAGACGACATTTCTAAATCTGTCAGCCGCCAGATATTTTTAACCAGACATCAGGACATTTTCCAGCTGTGTTAGTGATGACAGAACCAGCCAGAACTCGATCTTTCCCTGATCCTAACCCTGCTGCGTTTATGGTGAAAGAATCTGGTGTTCTGATCGAGACATCTGGACATTTCCAGGATGTTTGTGGTTATAAAACTGGATATTTTTAGCCAAAACATGATCTGTTTCTAAACTGTAACCAAGCTGTTTGTTGTAGAGTACTCAGTGTTTTGAACGAGACATCAGGACATTTTCCAGCCATATTTACGGTGACAAAACCAGATATTGTTTACAAGACACCAGGATACATTTCCTGCTGTGTTTGTAGTGACAGAACCAGGTAATCTGAACCAAAACATGATCTGCTCTAAATCCTAACCTCGCTGTGTTTGTGGTTAAATCGGTCAATCAGTCATTTCCAAACATTTGTGTTGACAAAATCTGATATTTTTGTGAAAATGTCGGGACTTTTTCAGCAGCGTTTATGCCGACAGAACCAGGTGATGAGAAGGTGACATCAAGACATTTTTCAGTCATGTTTGTGCCGATAAACATTTGCAACATATCCCCATTTTGCTGAAACGCATGTCAACATTAACATCGACTGTGTCGATAAAACTAATGCAGTCCAGCTCAACTAATCCTCCAGCTTGTTAAAAGTTTTTGGTAGTTTTTATTCAGCTATCATTTGAAAAGCACAAAGACATAAATCGTGCATGTGAAGAAAACAAAGCTGCCTTTGTGTCTGAAGACTTGATTAATAATCAAACATCAATCGGGATGAGCTTTCTGTTTCAAGAAACACCAAAATCAAAAGCAGGATCGATGTTTCTCCCGGGATTGTTTTTCTCTCCGCTTACATTCATCTAAAGGAAAATTAAAAAAAAAACACTCCAGATATGACGTGGCTAGCTTAGCATTAGCCTTCAGCTGCACCTCATGAAACAAAGACGATCAGCTGACTGGCTTCGCAAATATTGGTTATTTTTGTTATTTCAGAGATCCTCTATTGATCTGTTTGGGAAGATGGTTCACTCTGGACAGGTTTGAGAAACCAAACTTTGCACTGAATTTCTATATTTTGATGTTGAATCACTGAAGGCTGCTGTTGCCTCTTTATTGAACTCTGGAATCATTATTTGTGGTGAATTTTATTTGAACTTTCTTGTTAAATACCCTGATCTATTCACAGAGGAGTGAGGTAATTTTAGTTGATTTGTGGAATCGCGACACGTCGAGTACATTTTCTGAGCCTTTAATCGTGTTTTAGCAGCCAGTAGTTCATGATGTAGGAAAACAAATATCTGGTACACTGCACAGAGACGCTCGATATAAATATAGATATATTCAGTAAGTGTTTCCTGATCAAACTGTATTTTCTGAGTCCTCCTCACTCTGTAATCAAAGACCTCAGATATCTTGTGGTAGAACAGATGTACATATTGACTTCATCCACTGACTCAATCTTTTACCAAAGAAAATGCAGAAAATATGAGGATAAAACAACCCGACGTCTCTTCATCCTGCTGGTGACTCTTCATCCTCTTCGAGACATTTTTAAACATGCACACGTTCTTTTTATTTAAACTTCTACCATTTGATTTCTTTCTGCACCAGTGACAAGGTTAAATGAATATTTCAGCAGTGAAGACAGAAGAGAAGACGTGCTGGGCGTCTCCGACTCATTCAGGGACGAAGAGCAGCCGTTAAAGTCTCGGCTGAAAATCACCCACAAAGAGAGATCTTCCCCCAAAACTGCGTCGTAGTGCGACAGACAGAGACGGATCTCTCCCCTTTAGGCCTCTACTGTGAATGATAATTAATGGAGCTGCGTACCAGCGCTGCAGCGTTGCATGCTGGGTAGCCGGCGAGGCTCCCCATCCATCACTGCTGACATCGGCATTTATCTGGTTAGCACCACGCGAGGCTCCATCCAGTCAGCCGGCTGCAGAGGAGGTCAAGGAAACGGGAGGAGACGAGGACGAGGAGGTGGAGGTGTTCTGAGTCCACCGATCGATTGATTAATCATAATCGATGATTTCAGAAAGAAGCATCATCCAACAAATCAGCCGCAAACCAAACTCTGTTCACATCTCTGAGCATTTAAACAAAACACATTCGTCATCACTGCAAGTATTATTAATTGTTTATTAATTCATTGTTTACTTGTATTTTCTGTAAATATACATTCTAGTCCTCATTGGTTACTGTGACGATACAGTCAGTTCTCTTCTCACATGTGAGGAGTTGTAGATTTTTCTCAGTTTAATTTTCTTGTAAACGAATAATTCTGGTTTCAGACTGTTTGAAGACGTCATCTTGGTCTCTGAGAGTTAAAATGACATCATGTGTCTGTCGTTTGTCGTCATTAAAGGGACCAGAACTCCTTCAGGTCCACAGACAACAATATGAAACGAGAAGTTTCTCTTCTTCGAGTCGATGTCGTCATTGTCTGATCCTTCACAGTTAGACGGCGGTCTGGTTTCCAGCGGCAGGTCAGCTGGCTGCAGATCTGAGTGACCTTCATGATGTGGAGGTCTGACTAACAGTGACCACCTTTAAACCTGCGTCGCCACTCTGCTCCTTGTTCTCTCGGCGTAAACGTCCTGTCGTGAATCTCTCCAGTTCATGGTTCAGTTTAGGACATTGTTTGATTGATTGAAGGATATCAAACAAGGAGAGAACTTCCATGACACGTGAGCTCAGAGCTGAAACCAATCAGTCCGGAGAAATAAAAAATCTATTTTAATATTTCCAGCTTCACAAATGACGATTTTCATACTTTGGTTTGTGAAAGGAATCTTTGAAATATTTTTGAGGATGAAATAAGTTGATGTAATAACATGAAATGCTATTAAAGTACGACAGGATTTAGATTGAAAATACTGAATTATATTTAAATAAGTTTCAGTCTGTCCTCTTCGTGCACGTCTCAGTGGTAACAAGCTGAATTCAAACTGTGATGGCAAAACATAAAAAAGAAGCAGCGGAGGAGCCGAGGCGAGTGTCGAGGACTTTAGACGAAGGTACTCAGCAGAACTTCATAGTTTGTTCTGATGGTCCAACAGGTTTATTTTCACCCCTGTGGTCCACTCAGGAGACGCGAGCTGCTGTGAGAGGTCACAGCAGACAGCAGAGTTTCAGAGAGGCGAGGGCAGGACAGGCGGGAGGGCGGGACGTCCACCGGGACTTTCTTCTTCACGGCTTCGACCTCTGACTCCTTGTTGTCCAAAACTTCAGCTTCCAGCAGCTGCGAGCGCTGCGTTTGGTTTCACTTCTCAGAGCATACGTGGTCAGAACGAGCTGAACGAGTCTGAGAGCCTCCAAACACGTTTACACTGTGTGTCACCTGTAACAGGTGTGTTGTCATCGGACGTTCTGGACTGATCGTGTCGAAGGCGTTCATGGTCCCCGGTGGAGGAATCTCTTCATTTACTGAATCACAAGTCTCACATTTCTACTTTTTCATGACACTATGAATTTCCCAGAGAGCAAAGTCTAATAAATGTTGTCGGTGCATATTTAGCAGACGTCTGTCTGAAGATCATATAGAATATTTCTCCAGGATTTGCAACACTGGGTTTCAAGAGAGAACATTTAAAAATGGTGATAAAGCTTTTATCTGTTAATAAATCATTTAATAAATGATTTACGAATTCCGGCAGCATTGTCAGCCAGAGCCACGTGCGCACCAGAGCCAATCACTGCAGAGCGTTTTTTCATAATAGTTGTACGATCGCATTTTGCTTGGTTTATCTTCTTGCTAGCATGTCTGGTGCGTTGCTAACGTTGTTCATCCGACGAGATTGCGAGCAGCTAGCTAATGTTTTAGCTTTTTCCCAATGGCTAAAAAAGCAAAAGGCACTAGTAGTGGTACTTTCACATTAGTGGAATGGGGTTCAACTCCCTACAGTGTCCTTGCTAAAAGCCAAAATATATGAAAACACAGTAGTTATCAATCAATCTGCACATTTCACAACAAACCTAAATGTCCCTGACGTCCCACCTTCTAACAGCCTAGTTTGGCCGTCCATCAGACTAAACCGAGGCTTTGGTTATTAAAGTCTGTAAGGCTGTAAATAAACCAAATGGCTTCAATCTGCTGGATGAAATAATATGGAATTTGAAGATGTGAGCATTTGTCAGTGAACTGTTCGTCTTTACGAATCAAGACTTGATGGTCCAGCGAGGTCACAGCCAAAGTTGAATTGAATCTCGTATTTAAGAAATCATTTAATGTGAAAGTATAAAAGCTAGAACAGCCTGTGACGTTACAGACGTCCTCTCACAAGAATAAAATCAGGTTTTTAGGTTCTGTTGCACTTTGTAGTGAATTATTTCTTTCCTTGTTTGTTCCCGGTTTGGACAGAAAGTAAACCTGCAGCACTGAGCGGTAAAAGCTTTACAATGTTTGTCCTTAAACTCATCTCACTCCTGTGGACACGAGGTGACGGCATCCAGAGACGAGTTCACGTCAGGCCGCCTCGAGGAGGAAGGAGACCGAGGAGCAGAGGGACGAGATGGAGGACGAGGACTGAGAGAAGAGAAGATGGAAGACGGACGGGGTGACCTATAATTAGCCGGCTGCGAGGAGGTCAGGGGAAAGAGGTGGGAAAGAGTCGAGCGAGGGCGACACAGGTGGCGAGGTGAGGCCATCTCGTTAGCCCGCAGCTGAGAGGTGAAAGTCGGCCGCTGACGGAGAACGAGAGGTCGTGATTCTGTCACTCCGGCTGCTCTGCTCTCCGGCTATTTATCAGGTTTGCTGAAGCTGAGATAGTCGGTCGTTTCATTCATGTTTGGAGGCAGCGAGACGTCATGTGGACGGTCTGTAAACGCACCGCACAAAAAAATGAATTGACAAAAAAACAATCAGAAGAGAAAAATAGTAAATTCATTGATGAGTGGGACAAAAATAATTGGTAACTATTTCAATAATCGCTGGAGCGTTTAAAGCAATTCTGCCGGCTGTTGTTTAATTTCAGTTTTTCGATTCCTCTGTTCTGTGTTTAGTGAGTCTGTTCATCCGGAGCTGTTAGTGATTATTTACAGACCAAAATAAAAAGATCTATTACAGCCAGACAGGCGACTGCAGCTCGAGTCTCACCGCTGGATGTTTTAAAAGACAACTGCGGTCATTTCCATCGTTACAGTGCCGACAAAAGGAAAAGGAGAGCTGCGGATTTCCAGCGTCGATCCTGCTGAGAAAAACAGGTGTTCTGATCCAAAACACGATGTTTTCTGAAGACTCACTGAGTGTTTTCTGTGCCTTCATCTAACAGAGCCTGAGCACCAGAGAGGAAGAAAAACTCAACTTAAATGTAGAGATCGAACTTTATCATGCTGATCGGGTCGTTCTCCTGCTTTCTCACCCAGAACTTCCTGTTTTCATCACCGGTGTGAGATGATCTGTGGGCCGTAAGAACGATATGATGACCTCACGTCTCAGCAGGATGAGGAGAGCAGCGGTGTGGAGGTGAAAACTACCTCTCAGACAAATCTCTGAAGGAGGAGAGACAAATGGAGGCGGGATGAGGAGTGATGGTGAAACGGGGCAACAGAGGAGAAACATGGAGGATCTGTCAGCGTGGAGATGACTCACTGCTGAAGGTGGAGAGATGGATGGAGCTGGATGAGGAGGAGGCGACGCTGTCGGGTTGATTCTCTCCTCAAAGTAGAAAAGGAGAACAAGGAAGTGAGTTTATGACGGAGTGGAGAGGTGAGCAGGTTAACTGAGAGGAGATGTGACATGAGTCTGAGACAGTAGAAGAAGAAGCGCCGACTCCACCCGACCGAACATCCACACACGATGCACCACAGGTGAAATCTGATGCGTCCTTCTCCTCCAGCTTCCGTCCACACTTCAGTTACATCCCTCTGACACGGATCAAACCAGAACATGGTATGAAAGAGGAGACGCAGTCGGAGACGAGGTGAGTGATGCTGCAGGTAACAGGAAACGTTCTCTCCTCTGATTCAGTCCTGTCGCCTCGAGGAAACGCTTCACTTCAGCTCCCGACGAGTCAGACGAGGACTTCTCATCGTCCCTCTGTACTTGTTCAGAGTCGGGCTGCTGGTGAGGCTTCAGGTGTGCGTGGAAACATGACATTCAGTGCAGGAAGTGAAAGACACGTCTGTTCGTTTCAAAGCACCTTAACGTTTTACGCTTACCAGCCGTGTTTGTGGCAACAACACTGGTTGTTTTTACAAGACGTCTGGACATTTTCCAGCTGTGGTTGTGGAGCCTGAACAGGATGTTTTTGATGATGACATCGAGACTTTCATCCCAATCTGTGGCAACTAAACTGGATGTCAAGCATGAGATGTTGTAACATTTCACGGTCGCGTCTATGGGAACAAAATTGAACATCTGTGACGAAACGTTCGTACAAAGTAGCAACATAAAGTTATGTGAGGAGTCAACATGTCTGGTTTGTGAAAACTGGATGTTTTACTAGAAGTCAGGACTTTTTACAACATTATAACAAAACTTCCAGATGTAATTAAATTAATTTGTAATGTGAGAGTGTGAGAGGAGCTGATTTATGTTTGCACACAGAGTCCTGAGACTCTTAATATTCAGTTTGTGTTTCTTTCTTTTAAATGAAACGATCTGGATTCAAGAAGACGTCACGTTAAATCTAATCTGGGTTTTAATTCAGATTTGATTCTCACATTTTCAGGCTCTTCTTTACTGAAATGGGACATGAAACACAAGATTCTTCTGATACTGTCGACGTGTTTCTTCCCACTGACTGGATAAAGTTTTTTTTTATATATATTCTGTGTTTGATGTCTAATGAAGGACCGGCTGTTTGACTGAGCTCATTAGTGCTGACGGAGTTCACTGTTGTCTCCGTTTGAGCCGCTGACAAGGTTTCTTTCTGTCTCCGTAACAATCTGTTGTAGAAAAGGAAATCTGACATTCTACACCTTCACTTACCTCCACACACACACACACACACACACACACACACACACACACACACACCCCTCTTCATCCCTTTAATTGTCACACTGCTTTCCAGCGTGCTGCCTCTCCCCAGTCACTTGCTTCTCTCCTTCCACCTTCTCCCAGCAAATATTGATCCGCCAAATTACTTCTCAAGGTCGACAGTGTCTCCGTGGCGCCTGGCACCGCGTCACGATAAGCCCCCTGCAGCCGTCGGCGCTCATGAAGTCGGCTCACGTCATTTGCCGGCTGCTCCCGGGGTAAACGCCAAAGCCTTCCACCGCAGAAAACAAATGTCAGGTGTCACATGGAGGGTTGTGACATCTGCCACCGGGGGCAGCAGCGTCTACGCTCGCTGTACGCTGAGATATTCAGAGGCAGCAAACCACCAGGTGCTCTCACTGCAGCACTTCATCCAAAATAACAGGACACATACGGATACAAGGATAAAATGTCTACATGTGTAATGTAATGAACATCTAGAGCCAGACAGTACAGAACGTGTTGTAGACAGCATTTTACAACGTGTACAGTTTCTCCTAACGCAACAAGCGTTTGTTTTAAGGGAGCGAAGAAGTAACAGGCGTTTACTGTGATGCCATGAAGAAACTGTGGTCTAACATGGAGAGTAACATCCTAAAGTTTTGTACTTCATGCCGAATTTACAAGAAGGCACCAAGGAGTAAAAAAAAAAGCCGTAGCTGTTCAAGAAGTTGATTACGTTTCTCTTCATGATGCAGCAACTCTTAAAATCACTCGATCTGTGAAGGAGTCTGGGACGTCGCTGTGAGTGGTAACATTTTTAAAGTTTAGTAAATGTCACTCACAGACGAGCTTCACGTCCAGATGTGTGGTTTCCTCCACAGGTGATTAATGACTTTGTATTTTAAGGTCCTGTCACTGACCTCCATCAGCTCTGTGCTCTTTATTCAGGATATTATTCCAAAATTAGAATATTGTTTTCTAACCTGAGGGGTTTCACGCAGCACAGCCTGTATGTCCGGAGATAAAAAGCTGTGCTGAAGCTGCTCAAGGGAAGATTTTAGCGTCCAGGTTGAACCAGCTGCTGTAAATTTCCTCTGCAGAAAAACACTTTCCGGAACAATGATGCAGTTAGCGAGGAGCACGACTCTCATTAACTGCACTCATCCAGATCAGACCCAGTTATTAGAGTAAGAGTATGTAGCTGAGGCTGAGCAGTGTCCTTCTGGACACACGGGAACGTCTGCTCATACTGTTGGAGGCTGAAACAGAAGGTTTGACTTTAAACACCAACCTGACGGTCACATGTTGATGTAAACTGACTCTGACATCAGAGGCGACCGCGTTCAGGACCGTGACAGTGTAAGAAGTTACCTGAGGATCTTTTGTCAGTGATAATAAAACGTCACCTTCTCAAAGTGTTCTGTGTTAATATCAGTGTCCGCAGCACGAGCCAGAATAATGTGAGCAACAAAAAGACCACAACATGCTGAAACGTTGTTCAATATGTTGAAACTTGATGTTTCTTTGCATTCAGTGTTCAGGTTGTGACCGTGTTGTGTTTCCGGAACCAAAACCACTTGTTAGCGTGAGGAAAGCCTCATCTTTATCACCACAAAGCTTGAAAATGTCCTGACTTCTCATCACAAATAAAAGCTTTAGTTGTCACAGAAACAGCTGAAACGTCTGTTGATTTCTCACCAAAATGTTGTTTCTGCAGACATGGCTGCGAAATCTCTCAGTGTCTCATCAGAACGTTCTGAAGAAGACGAGAAGATGTTTTAACAGTTCGGATAATAAATAGTTTCATCAACACACATCCCGACATCTCCTGAAAATGATCCGGCGGTTTCTCACGTACATGTATCGAGGCTTTGATGTAATTTCTGGATGAATGTTGCTCATCAGATTTATTAGTTTGATTTGGTTTTGCTGTATTTCTTTTGATGTATTTTCTTCTTGTTATTTTTTAAGTGAAAGTCCACTTGAAACGTGAGCTGCCACGATCCGCTTGATTAATAAGTCGTTCACAGATTATAATTCGCCAAAAAGCTCGATAAACAATTAGCAGTTTTTTCATTTTACAACCAAAAACACGATGATGATGATGATGATGATGATGATCTCAACAATAAATCTAAATTAAAGATAATTGTCAGTCGCACACACACACACACACACACACGTGTGGTGAGAGGTAATTATATGGTTCATCATGGCGGCTCTCGCTCCTCCTCCCCGTCAGCTCGGCCATTTTCCCCCTCGTTACTTCACCTTTTCACTTGCAAACGACTGACTCGGTTGAATCTCGGCTCTCGCGCTCTGCAGGTGGCACTTTTTCCTCGGAGAATAGAGGCTGTAATAAACCTCCGAGTGGTCAAAGATAATAGAAGGTTTTTTGTCTCCAGAATGGCGCCACAACAAAGCTGAGCCGCTCAGCTTTGTTGTGTATATGTAAAAAATGAATGATTATCGTGGCGGGTCTCACAGAAACCACATGGTGTTTAGTGTGTGACATGATAAACACTTCAGAAGTGTGTTGAGCAGCGAGGCTTCATTCTGACGACCTGAGTTTAAATATAAAAATCTGTTTTCATAAATAAATAAATATAATTTAGTTTTACAGAATATTTTGTGGTCAGTGGGTTTTTAAACTGATGATGTTTAATGTGTCACTGCTGATTTGTGTTTGGCTGAAGACGGTTTGTTGCAGAAGAAACAAAGTCTGGATCCGTGTTGTTTTTTTGCCGAGTCTTGATCCGGACCTTCTGGACCGACCACCAGGAGATGTTTCACCGGGCTGATCCCAGTCGCTCACACCAACCACGGCGCTCCACTCTGTTGCCATGCAACCACCTGTAAGAGTCTTTATACGCCGACTGAGTCGGAGAACGAAGGAGTTTTTCTGCGACTGACTGAGTGGAGAGCTGCGTTTGAAGCTGATGGAGAGAAGAAGCATTAACGACAGGAGAGATTAATGGATGGAGACTCCACGAAGCCAAAGGTCGAGTCTGTCGATGTGTTTTTAAGGAAAATCTGTTCGTTTTAGAGAAGGATGGATGTGTGGAGGATTTAACTGTATAGGGGATGAAAAATGGGCTGTAAGGAAAGAGAAGCAGCAGCGACAGCACTCCCACCCTCAGAGTTTACATCTTTTCATGTTGAAAAGCGGCGAGCGATGACTCACTCGCTGTGCGAGTTTCTGTCTTTCGTGTGTGCAGAAGCTTCGCGGCTGACAGAAAATTAAAAGGGGGATGAGAAGAGTCACTGCTTTTCATGTGGAAGAAAAGACACGTGAAGAAAGCGTGAACGTCAGGAACAAAAGAGAGAACGTGATGTTTGTTCAGTCGGCGATCGTGATGTTCATCTTTATTCCTGATGAGCAGGATGACGGATGGATGGAATCACAAGTTTTCCACTTTTAATTGACGTTATTTAGACAAAAATACTCAATCGAGTACTCAAGAAAATAACTCAGATTGACGAGATGAGTGAGAACATGAAGCACATCGGTTCTTCACTCCAACATCTGGTCTGATCCAGATCCATCTGTAATGACTAACACCTCAGATCCCCTCGTCAGCACTGAGCTGCTCTGCAGAAGCGACGGTCCGGCCCGTGAAAGCCTCGGCGCCGGTTAAATATAACGTTTCGCTGGAGATGAGTGCGGACTCACTGAGCTGACTGCGAGTGAGAGTGCTGCAGACATATGTTGAGCCTGATGAAAACACATTAGAGGAAGACGAGCAGGAGGAAGACTGGGAGGTGATGTGAAGGTTTCCAGCCTTCAGTGCAGAACGAGGCCTGACGGTGGAGTGTGAGTCACCTTTTAGTGGGAGTGGGAACGAGCTGATGAGGCTGCTGGAGGTCCTGATTCAACCTGACGTCTGCCCGACCGATAACCTCAAACACACTCCCACTCCGACTCCGGAGCGCCGGACCGACATTTAAATATCGTCAACGCCATTTCTGGGTCAGAATTGAACCTTTTTGCAGCTCTGCAGAGTCAGCTCGCGTTTATATAACTCGTCCTCGTCTGACCCACACGTGTTAATGTGACCCGTGTTTATGTTTGTGTTTGGTGGCGACATCTGGTGGACGTAGTTATTATTACAACAGCAAAGGAGGACGTCAGGGGAAGTGATGACGTTTGTAAGTTGCTGCTACGATCCAGCAGCAGGATTTGTCCCAGCTGTTCCTGAACGCACCACAAAGACAGCTGATTGTTGAGTCTCATTCCCAGGACGTCAAACAGACACATGTTGGGTTTGTAGAGCGTCCCGAGCAGCAACAAAGAGAGAAAATCAGAAACTCTCTGCAGATACGAGACACTAACACGCCTTTTCTCCACATTCCAGTCTCCCTCTCTGTCTGTTTACGGCTTCTTACGGCTTTTACGTCTTTGTCTCGTCTCGCTGCGTCTGCCGTGCGTGATGTGCTCTGATTGGTCCACATCAGTCTGCTGATGCTGGGAAATAACAAGAATCCAGAATTCACCTCAGAGGCATCAAACTAAAGTAACGAGGCTGTTTTGAAGCTGTGAGGAGGAGAAAGTTCAGATGTAGAGAGGAGAAGTCACACAGATACTCAGAGTACAGAGACAGGAAACATGTACTGAAGGAGAGTAACTAAGTATTTGTACTTTACTTCTCACTTTTACTTTCCACTGGTTGTATATGAAGTCTTGGTTTATGGATTTGATGTTTGAAACCAGCATAAAATCAGTCGCTGATCTCAGTATTCAGACTCCTCGATCTTCTTCCTGTCGTTCTGTCAAAGCCTTCAGGTGTGTTGTCTTGATAATGTTTGTAAGATTAATGATCAAGTTCTCACGGTCCAGACCAGCTTCACGTCCACAAATACTGACCTGATGTAGTTCATAAAGAGGGAACCGTGTGTTTTCTGTATCTGACAGACTCTGAGGTGAACAATTTAAATTGCCTGTCAGCAACAATCTTTTTATTGTTTACAAGGAATTCATCTTTTTGGGCCTTTTATCTGAAACATAAATACCGCAGAGACAGTTCTGCCAGATTCAGCAGAAAAACAGGTTGCTTAATATGTTTTTCACGGTGGTTTCCTGGACGTGTTGAGCAGCATCGCTGTGAGACTGAGCGGCACAGTTGCATCAGCTGGCCGTGAATGTCTCCTTTGAGGATTTGTTCTGTTGGAGGTGGTTTCCTCGGATTGGAAGGTGTAATCCGTCAGAAGAAGAATGGGGTTTAGGAGAACATCCAGGCGGTAAACGGCTCGGATCGGACTGCGGCGAGGTTTGGCAGCTACAAACAGTTCTGGACCGAGTGTTGGTTGTGTGATGACAGAACAGAACCAGGACAGACTTGACAGAAGAATTGTTGGAAGTAACGTCAGATGTTAAAACAGAGGAGGTGGTCTGAAGGTCTCAGACACACTTTAGGACCCAAACAGGAAATAAAACTGATGTTGCTTCAGTGCTTCACTTCAAAGCTTTCAGTCAGATTTCTGATTGGTGATGGAATCAATCAATGATCATGTCAGAGTATCTGTATCTCCTTCATCTAATATTCTTGTAATCCCTGAAGACAGTAAACCCACTCAGTCTCATAGGGGTCGACCCTGTGATCGAGCCTCTTTGGGATGTGCTGGAACAAGTCCGATCCATGAGGCCCCACTGTGGATCGGACTTGGTGCTGACCCGTCGAAGCGAGGCATGCGACTCGGAAATCTCTTTTCTTTAGGTTTGTTTTCAGCTGTTTGTCACGTTCCTCGGGTCGTTCCTGAGCAGTTTTGTGGTGAGGTGATGCACGGTGTCCTGCTCTGGAGGCCCGTCCATCAGGGAGTTCTGTTGTCTTTGGTCTGCAGCAGCACTGAGGGTCAGTGACCCGAGATGACCCGAGGTTTCACTTCACCATCAATGAAACTGTCCAGTCTTTATAACTTCAGGTAAACTGCTCTCCACAAACACAAACATGATCTGTACCAGAACAAAAATGCAAAGTGTGTCCTCCTTGAATGAACAGAACCGAACAGAAAGCGTGACGGTGACTTTTTCTTCCCGAGTGAAAGAGGAGGATGATGGGAGATGCAGACGCTCTAAAATAGACAGAAAAGAGAGGTTGAGCTTTGGACAGCAGCAGAATGAAGAGGCGGAGACGGAGCCGGTGAAAACATAAAACCACTTCTTCCCTGTTGGAAATCCCGTCCCAATGTGTGTGTCAGATCCAGAACCGTGTGTGTTCCTCTAACGACACTATCAGTCATCAAACCAAGCGGCTCCAAGAGCTGCGAGGATGCGAATACGTCTCTGATGATGATGATAACCTATAAATATAAGGAGTAATTAATCTAATTATCAAGCAACTCCAGATATTGGCGGTTGCCAGGTAACACGTACCAAACCGCTCTGTAGATGGAGATGTCGGATCAGAACATTCACATTTATTCATACTTGTGCTTTAACAGAATGTTTATTCATGTTTTGTACATTATATTTTTAGCAGTATTACTAAACGAGTCACAGCTGAATCAGAAGGTGGAGGACGTCGCTAACGAGGCGAGCTGCCGACTGTTCGACAGTTTAAGGAGTCTGATGTCAGAGTGTGTCGGCTGACGTTCATGTAACACGAGCACAAATATTCTAAAGAGCTCTCCTGATGTTTTTAACAATTCTTATCAGATAATTACTGAAAGATAAATTGTAACTAGCTGGAAATCACTTTTCTAGTGGCCCGATCACCAGAAGACTTTCTGTAGGTTGTGACATCACTGAGCTCACGGTCTGGTTCTGTTCTGGTTCTGTTCTGGTTTTATCACCACAGACTCAGCTGACAGTTGTCCCGATGTCTCCTCAAAGGTTTCCTCTTGTTGCCACATGAACAGCTGGAAAATGTTATGAACATCTGTTTCTATTGACTTCTCAGCTTCTCATTTTTGTTGCTAAACATCTTGAAGTCTCATGTCGAAAACTGTCGAAAACTTGTGTTGCCAAGAACTCAGTGGGAATATGTTTCGACAACTTATTAAAAATACCTGCTTTCGTTGCCACAAACAAGACTAAAAAATGTCCCAGCGCCTTGTACAAAGTCATCCTGTGGTTTTACACCTGCAGATGTTGAAATGCTGTCTTGAGATTGTTCTCGTCTTGCTGCTACGCCGCCGCCATCCCGTCGTCCTCCCAACACGAAGGTCAACTCAGACACCTGAACTTACTATTCAGCCCAAACGACAGACTAAATGTTAGCTAAGTGTTAATTGTAAAAAAGAAACGTAATTTAAGAAGTTTATTTCTGGTTCTGATGTCATCTGGACATCCTTCTCCTTCACGTTAAAAATGGTGCGTTTCGTCGCCACAACAACGGCTGTAAATCTCCACAGAGTCGAGCTGTGGTCGGCGGTTCAGCAGCCTGTTGGCTCTAATACGAACGTGATGTGACTCGTACAAATTTAAACTTATCTGTGGTTTGCAGAAATATAAACTGCCAACATTTGATTGAGGCGACTGAATGCACGCGGACGGACTGAAGAGGGAGGCTAACAGAGAGCATGAGAGGCTAACAGAGAGCATGAGAGGCTAACAGAGAACACGAGAGGCTAACAGAGAAGATGAGAGGCTAACAGAGAGCATGAGAGGCTAACAGAGAGCATGAGAGGCTAACAGAGAACACGAGAGGCTAACAGAGAAGATGAGAGGCTAACAGAGAACATGAGAGGCTAACAGAGAACACGAGAGGCTAACAGAGAAGACGAGAGGCTAACAGAGAACACGAGAGGCTAACAGAGAACACGAGAGGCTAACTGAGAACACGAGAGGCTAACAGAGAAGATGAGAGGCTAACAGAGAACACGAGAGGCTAACAGAGAACACGAGAGGCTAACTGAGAACACGAGAGGCTAACAGAGAACACGAGAGGCTAACAGAGAGCACGAGAGGCTAACAGAGAGCACGAGAGGCTAACCGAGAACACGAGAGGCTAACAGAGAGCACGAGAGGCTAACAGAGAACACGAGAGGCTAACCGAGAACACGAGAGGCTAACAGAGGATATGAGAGGCTAACAGAGGATATGAGAGGCTAACAGAGGATATGAGAGGCTAACAGAGAGCACGAGAGGCTAACAGAGAGCACGAGAGGCTAACAGAGAGCACGAGAGGCTAACAGAGGATATGAGAGGCTAACAGAGAGCACGAGAGGCTAACAGAGAGCACGAGAGGCTAACAGAGGATATGAGAGGCTAACAGAGGATATGAGAGGCTAACAGAGAACATGAGAGGCTAACAGAGAGCACGAGAGGCTAACAGAGAGCACGAGAGGCTAACAGAGCACGAGAGGCTAACAAAGAGCACGAGAGGCTAACAAAGGATATGAGAGGCTAACAGAGAACATGAGAGGCTAACAGAGAGCATGAGAGGCTAACAGAGAGCACGAGAGGCTAACAGAGAGCACGAGAGGCTAACAGAGAGCACGAGAGGCTAACAGAGAGCACGAGAGGCTAACAGAGGATATGAGAGGCTAACAGAGAGCATGAGAGGCTAACAGAGAGCATGAGAGGCTAACAGAGAAGATGAGAGGCTAACAGAGAAGATGAGAGGCTAACAGAGAGCATGAGAGGCTAACAGAGAGCATGTCGGGGCTTTAATCTGAGCTTCATGTCGTCAGTAGAGCACTGCAGGCAGGACGCTGCAGCTCTTTAAGTGAATCCAACAGAAACAGTCCGGCTCCCATTTCATGCCCGATGCCTCCGGAGTCGCCCTGTCTGTATTTCATGTGCGCGGCTCCGGGACGTTAAAATAACCGCTCGGCTTCACGCCGTCCGTCGTTTGATTTACAGGCGCTGACCCGTCTCCCCGCGTGACGGAGGCCCAGCCTGTAACTGTGTAATGGCCCGTAACTTCCCGGCACAACTGGACTCTCACATTCATATCGGCTTTTATTTCTTCCAGCTGCTGGAGGTAAAGTGAGTAATGAGGTGTTTTATCCAGAAGGCACGACTCAGCAGCAGGGAGGAGGAACGTGCTGTCCAAACTACTGACGGCTCTGAGAGCTCCGAAACACGACGAGCACGACGACGGAAGGTAATCTGTGGATATGTTAGACGGGATTTGCCGCCAGGTGAGAAACAGAAGCTTGATTCCTGTCCATGATGGTCTGGTGTCCATCCATCATCCATCCATCTGTCACTTGGTGAAGCCGGACGTCATCCAAGCACGTCTCTCAGTTCTGGTGTCAGCCGTCACTTTGTGCAGCAGCCAGTCACTCATTTGTCTGACCACTCAGAGAACCACTTCGCCAGCCGGGCGCCGTGCCAGTGAACCAATCAGATATTCTCACATGTTGGTATCTCTGCAAACCAGGCGGCCATGAAACCATTTAGTCAAGTCAGCCGTCCAGCCGGCGCTCCATCCAGGCAGTCAGAGCTGCGACAGCCAAACACGGAGCGGCTGAGTTTAAAGCCAGAGGACAGCTGACATCCTGCACGTCCCGGTGTGTCAGTTTAAATCCTCCTCCCGGTGCGTCAGACTAAATCTTCCCCCCTAATTGACAGAGCAGAGGATGTTTTGTGCCAGGCGCACTGATGGCAGGAAGCAGCAGCGAGGGAGAGGGAAGGCGAGAGAAGACTGTGAGAGGATTCATGTCGCCGCCACAGAAACGTCTTCCCCCCGTACAGGACGCTCTGTCAGCGGCTCGGCGTTGTGCAGTGCTGATGTGTCTGCCGAGGTAATGATGTGAATCCACACTGCAGAATATAAAGTATTAAGAACATCAGGGATCTTCTCAAGCTGGAGTTCCTCTGACGGCCACAAGATGGAGAATCAACATATGAACCCTCCTGAGATGCAGATATATTTCTTTAAAGGGACAAAACGACCTGTTGAAGCCGACTCTGAGGTTAAAACACGTTTCTAATGGGGAAAAACATCCAACATTTCATATATTAGTACTGATAAACCAATAGTTGATTCCTAAAGCTCTCAACATGGCGTCCGACTCGTCCTGCGATCCCAAAGTCTCCCTGATTCAGTGCGTCTCCGCCTCCTCCAGTCCAGAGAAATAACGTAAATATAGTTAAAGATAGATTGGATTATTTTGCCACGATAGTTGTGTTTTGAAAATCTGGTAGAGTACGTAGATTGAAAATAATGAAATAAGAAACAACCTACTAGAGATGAGATATTTAATGAGGCCACACCCCCTCAACATTAACATAACCAACTACAGACAAACTGAGAGCAATGTTAGAAAATAAAGTTTTGTTCGGGGTCATCTGAATACGGTAGGAACACAGTTTGGTGGTGCCTCAACATTTTGAATATTCTTTGGATCTTGTACTGACAGCAGAATAATGACACCATCTGCCTTCAGATTAGTGCAGATTAGTTCAGTTTGGGGAGAAGTCGTCTGTTTCTACTTTAGGTAATTTATTAATCCTCCAAGCTGTCAACACGTCAGATTTTAAATTAATTCACAATAACGTGCAGCAATCAAATCTTTAACTTTGCTGAGAGTCTGAGAGAAAGAATACTTGAACTCGACCAGATGAACCCGAACGTCACATCAACATTTACGTTGTCAGAATCAGTTGTTGTGAATTTCGCTCCACATCCTGCAAATCTTCTGCTAGCTGTCGGTCACAAACTCTCTGGGTCCAGTTTCTCAAATGTGACGATTTGATGATTCTCT
The DNA here is from genome assembly GCA_963678695.2 of Diplodus puntazzo. Lineage (NCBI taxonomy): Eukaryota > Metazoa > Chordata > Actinopteri > Spariformes > Sparidae > Diplodus > Diplodus puntazzo. The sequence goes on along the minus strand of OZ023176.1, from coordinate 26,068,814 downwards.
TTGAGTTCTGGGCTGTTGGTCGGATTGTGACCGCCATTTATTTCCGGACATCAGTGAAATATAATCAAAACGGCAAAGTGCAACATCAGAATCAGTTTATTTGATGAAGTTCTGAGACAAACGGCATTTAAACCCGGTTCTGTAGTCTGCAGGTGTTTGAATCAAGACGGAAGAAAACACAGTCACATCAGGATTTTATCAGTTTTTAAAGTGAAAATGAAAGTTGTGATCATTCCCACTGATGGTGAATCATACAAGAATCATAATATCTGTTTAAATAATCGCAGTATGATTTCTTTTACCGCATCGTTCGACCTCTTTACTGAAATAAGTGTGTAATAAATCCTCCCCAGAGACAAATCTGTAAACCATATTTCTTTATTAAAGATTAAGAAACTCCAAGCAGCATATTCATAAATAAAATAAGGGTCTCCCTTAGATGTACGGTGACAGACTATATGCTATGACAGTTCATGTTTTCATCTTCTGACGCGGCGCTGGAGTTTAAACGTAAAGGAGGCGACACACACACACACACACACACACACACACACACTCTCAGTCCGTCGTCATGTGGTGGAGCACAGTGTAAAAAGCAAGTCGGTTCACAAAAGAGCAACTACTGACACAGTTAGAAAACATCCACGTAGAGTCTGTTCAGACGAGAGCCGGGTCAGAGTCCGCGGTCCAAAACCCCTCCGACAGGTTCAGACGAGGCAGAACTGAAGTCCGGCTGTTTGTTCCTCCAGACACAGAAACGCACGGCGGGTTTGATCTCACACACAACATCAGCTCTTTAAACCCGCGTCGGCAGAGATGAGAGATATTCACGGTTTTCTGAACAGAGAAACTTAAAGAGAATTTCTGCTCGGGACAGATCACATGAAACCTTCTCTAACAGGTCGGATCCTCCAAAATAAAGTACAGTAATCCTAAAATCAGCAGGCTGAACTGACTGGATCTCAGCTCCGTGTCCACTGGTGAGGAGGGCCGGAGCTCGTCTGACGACGGAGAACGTCTTTAAAACTGTTTCTGCTCGTTTGTGACGAAACACAAAGTCACGAGTCAACAAAGCATTTAGCTGCGTAGCGTAGTTATCGTGTTCAGGTATTAAAGATGAAGCAATCGTTGGCATTAGACATAAAGAACGTCACCAAACATATAATACTGGTTCCGAGTCCAAATGTGACATCCGTGTTTGACCGAATCGATACTGTTCAGAATTAAAAAGCCATCCACACTGATTACTACAGCCAGCGCGATGTTAGCTTCTGTTTTAAATAGATGCTGATGATGTGGTACTGCAGGATAAACCCAAACCACAGATTTATAGTTGTTTTAAAGAAAAGTATTCAAAAGTCGTCCAGTGGAGTCAGAACCAAAGTCTTCTAGACGTATTTTCAACTCCAGAACTTATTCTGGTTTAACATTAAAGCTTTTGTCACCCACATTTTACTACATGCAGTGAAAACTAGAGTACGGATTCAAACCTCAAGCGTTTCACCAGCTTTGACCATGTTTCTGTCATCCAACCATCCAAACATCAGGTTCGCTACTGTTCCCAGGCTTCACCAGAACCAAGCTGATCAGTACTTTAAATAAAGGCTACTGAGGTTCAGGCTCAGGTTTCAAATCCTCCCTGTCGTTTTCACTGCATGGAGTTAAATTTTACCGTCATAAAAACTTTAACTTCCGACGTCTGGAGCTGAAAAGAAGTCTGAAATTACAGTTCAGAAACTTTAATTTCGAGCCGCATCAGGACGTCAGCTGGACATTAATGGAGAACGTTGAAAAGAGAAAACGGCCCCACAGAAACTTTCTGTCTGCTCTCCGCTGGACGTCTTTTCGACGTGTGTTTCTGTACTACGTGTTCGCGGAGGGGACCGTACTTTGAGATAAAGTCATTCAGCACTGCTGCTGTTCACTGAAACGTTTCACCATGTTGGCAGCCGAGCACCAAACGAACCTTCTGTCTGATTGATCATATAAGACTTGTTGTCCCGTCTACAAAGTAAATGTAAGGAGTGAAGCCCTTCGTTCCTCCACTTCCTCTGCCGACATAACAGCTTCCCGCAGTGGAAACCTTCCCTCTGACTCGTCTGTGTGCGAACAACACGTCTGGCAAATGAAGTCAAAACTCATCAGGCCCATAAATGCACATTAATTGCACTTATGAAAGCAGAGCGGCGGGTGGAGTGTGTGGTTTCATGTTTCCTAAAGGTTCATCGTATAGACCTCCATCCAGAAAACAATCCAGTGTTGAGCAAACATAATCAGGCCCGCCTATATTACAAGCAGTTGAGGTATGGCACCTGCAGACTCTCCACCAGCTCCAGCCTCTGATTGCACTTTGGATAATGACGCCCTCCGTCATCCCTGCAGGTGATAATGGATCTCATTAGAAATTACTTGTGGGAATATGAGGCCTCTCGCTGTCACTCTCTCTCCCTCTCGCTGTGATTAAAATAACTGCTCTGCTTTGCAGGAGAAAAACCTGTATACAAGTGTCTCACATTAAATTCTCTAGTATCAAAAATTAAAGACGCATCTATAGAGCTGATAGATCTTTCTACAAGACGTTTTTCTTCTTCTTCAGGTTAAATATAACAAATGAAAGAAGGTGGGAGACTGTGAGGCTGCGTTCACACCGACACGGACCGTTCTCCAAACACAGAAAAGATGTGTTGACTAACAACATGATGTCAACCGAGGATTGTGGGTAAAAAAAGGCCTTTCAGATGGTTGCGTTGTTTGGATCTTCAGCTTCATGTCAACCAGAAACCTTTTGTCACAGCTTCACTGCGAGCACCGAGCGACGCCTTCAAACGTTCCCTCAGGCTCTAACGACGTCTCACTAACGCCGTTAAGAAGATCGTCTTTCCAGCCGTCTTTATGTTTGTTAGTTGGTTCGTTGGCAGTAAAACACAAAAACTACCGAGCGGAAACTTGGATGGAGGATGAGTCTCGATCCAGAATGTTTGAGTTTGGATCCAGATAAAGATCCTGGAATTTGTTCCCCCTTTCTTTAACATCGCATTCCCAGATGGTTCTGCGTGAGAACCATCTGGCTCGTCAGGTTAACTTCAGAGCATTTGGACTGCCTCTTGGATCAGAACCGGTTCCTTCTGCTCAATGTGTGCTTACGTTTGAGGGCTGAGTGTTGATTTCTGGAGGGACCGGCTAAACAAAGCTGTTTGGATCCAAACACAATAAGCAGACTGTTGTTGTCCAAAGATGTGTTTAATTTTAAAGAATAATGTGTGTAAACGGACGCCGGGTCCAGTCGACCTGCAGCGTCTCATCCTCCTGGAACCGGATGAACTTTGTTATTAAGTTCCAGTTTTGATATCGATCAAGTCTGTGTGATCGCAGCCAAACAGTCTCTCCTTCTTCTTCTTCTTCTTCTTCTGTTTCCTCTCTTTACAAACTGAAACTCGTCACTTGACAGAACTGATGCAGAACAAAACGCTACTATAAAAAACAAACCACTCAGCTGTGTGTAAAATATGACCCGGATAAGAATCCACTTGTTTTCCCCCCGTTGTTTGAATGATACACCATTTACAGTCAACGTAAAGAAAATGAATGTAGACTGTTGATTTGAAAAAACAACGTATATTATATATTCGGTACAAATGAAAGAAAAAAAAAAAAAAGAAAGAATTGTGATCATTTCCGTCCGATGCTGAAGATATATATAGGGTTGGTACAGAGGTGCATAACAGTAGGTGTCCAACACTAACATGTCCCTACAGCGGTGCATCATGGGTAGTCGTTTACATCGATGAGTTGTGGAGAGACATCGTTTAATTTCGGCACTTAGAAAACAATCACAATGAATTTCGCGTCATTGTTTCATATTGAACAAAATTTACAAAGCCATTCAAACAGTCATAACTTTTTCATCAATGTATATATATATTTTTTATCTGGTTTTGTTGGTTTTTTATAACTCAACTTCAAAAATTGAGAATATTCAAAATACACTTTAACCTCACTTCGTTCTCTTGGTATTTACACGTATGTACAAGAGAAAAATTACACCCGCCACCCGCCCACAAACCCCGCCTCTTTTTTTGTGTTTTTTTTTTTTTTTTTTTTGTAACATCAGCGTTTCTGAACAGGTAGTGAGATACAAAATCTTTTTTACTTTGTACACATATGTTGTTTTTTTTCCTTCTCTAATAATTCTCCTCTAACTCGCCTCTAATCCAAAACCGGACCAGAGTCCAGAGAGCGACTGATCGTTGGTGCAGTTTGACCCGGTCCCGTCCCGCCGCCCGCCCCCCCTCCTATCACTATATGGATGTACTGTGGGTGGCATCAATGGCTTCGGGTATGGGTCCTGCGGAGACTGCCTGGTAGGACATTGGCATGGGTGTCTTGCCAGGGCTCTGCCGGAAGAGCCCCCCGTTGGGAGCCCGGTGTTTGCACTGCATGCTGCCGCTGAGGCTGGAGCTGCTGAGCGGGTGGTGCAGGGGCAACGTGTTGCTGCCAGGGCCCTGGGATGGGGGGAGCGTCCTGCCTAGGGTCCCCCCATGGTGAGGGTGGGGTAGAGGCGGAGGCGGCACCCCCTCCCCTGGGAGGAAGGTGGTCACAGCGAGGCCCGAGGGCGGGTAGTCCCGCACGGACTCCGGCCCCGGCACCAGAGAGGCCTGGCTGGGCTGCATGCTGCCGATGTCCAGCGCAGAGATCTCGATAGAGGGGCCGGGGATCTGCTTGTGGGCCAAGTCCTCGTCCAAAAGACTGTTCATACGACGATGCACCTGTTCCAGATTCACCTCCTTGTCCTACAAGAGGAGGAGGAGGCGGGGGTGGAGGAGGACAGAGGAGAGACAGGGGGAGGGAGGAGAGGAGGGAGGAGGGACACAGAGGCTGAGATTGGCGATGGGCCGGTTTCTCAGACTGATTCAGGTCTGCTGGTGCTCCATGCATTCTCAATCTGTCATGGCTTTTGGACGTGGCCTTTAGTTTTGGACTGATGGACTGCTATCAGCATGCCGGATGATAGACAGCATTGTGTTTCTGTTTGTTGTTTGCTGTGAGAAGCTCAGTGGGAACTGAGGCCACAGAAACCAATTTGAATGTGCACCTTGAAATCAAACTTGGCCAGTGGATATTAACGGTTTGATGTCTGGAGGAAAACAATCCTGGAGCCAAACCGACTGCAGGAAGTTTGTTGTAAAGCTGTTCGAGGCTGCGTTCTCGTACGTTTGTTTTCATAAAAACTGTGAAGGAATGATCGAGTTTGGATTTAATCTGGATCTTGAATTATTTTCATTTTAGCTCCGAGCACAAAGACTGAGCTGAGTTTCACGGTCAGTTTAAAATTCAGGTCATAAGAGACGAATCTTTGAGTTTTTCTTCTCTTCTCGCTGAACTGAAAATATTCTGTCTTCTCTCCCCTCTGTGCCTGCTTCTCCCTCGCTGCCCTTGGAGCCGGTACATTGTGTACAGGAGGATCGGTTCCCTATCAGAACAATTTAATCAAAACATTGGCTGACGGTGCATCTCCTGCCGACTGCAGCCATGCATACTTGTTAGGCATTAATAGACACTTGAGTGTTTCCCTGTTGAACCGCAGGTCTGCCTCAGCACTCTGGGTCACGGGAAGGTAAAGGACGAGGGATAAAGAGGGAGATAGCAGGCGTGACTCGCATATCAAGTGACGCCTCGGGTCTAAATCCAAATTCCAGACACGTCTGTGAATGGATGCAGCTTCAGTCCCTGCAGCCTGTCGGTGTCGTGTGTTTTCTGACCGGATCTGAAACGAACGCTCGCTTTACAACAAACGCATGAAGTCAGGTAACGTTCCTGAACGCAGCCCGTTTCGGCTCCAGCATCGGATTCACCTCAGAGGTTTAATGGTATTAGTCACAGTAAGTCGTCACAGTGACACAAGTGATATTCAGAACAATGACACATTTACACTGTAATTAATAAACACATATTCAGTTATGTTATCCCCCCGACTGATTTACAGAAAGTTTGTTTTATAAAATTTTTAAAGTTATAATCCTCAAGACTTTCATCATTTGAGACACATTTTTTTAAAATTAAATTATAAACAGTCATTTTAATCAGCAGGAACCATTTAGTTTATATATTTTATATTTATTTTATATTATGTGATTCTCTGGCACAGTTAATATAATTATTACTTCAGTTGTCTTGTTGCACACAGTTACAGCTCAGCTTGATCTTTGTTTACTGAATCAGCCGTCACAGATGAGTCGTATGCTCGGCCTGATTTACGATTATATTTCCTGTTTACTGTTTCAGTGCATTAATCAGTAGAATATGCTGTTACATAAATATTTGAATTTTTTACCTTAATATCAACATTTGTCCCAAATATCGCAGCTCGGTTGGGCTTCAATGTTTGCGGCTATTCAGAGGGAACAAATGTTGGCAGGTAAAGTTTCTGTGAACGACTCGTCGGTTCAAGCCAGTGACCACAGTTCAACACTGTGTTTCAACATGTGTACACATGAAACTAATATTGTTATTATTATTATTATATAATTATTTTATATTTTTAGGGGACCTCAGGTCAATTTCTAGACATGTTGGCAGTAAAATCTCCAGCTGTGTTAGTCGTCACACGATGTGACGACACGGAACTGAAAACTGAACTAAAAGAAACATTTGCAGAAATGTTACCTGCCAACATTTATTCTGGCGATTGAGCTGCATTTTTTGGACTAGGAATAAAAGATGTCAGTCTGTGGTTTGTTTGAACTAATTGTTCTTCCTCCACTGTGTTTAGGTTTACTGCCCCCTAGTGGTCGATACGTGTGTCACATTCATATTATTATTATTAATCCACCAGGACTGAAATCTTAAGGATTATAACTTTATCCTTTGTGTAACTGATTTTTATTCATTAAAAAAGTTACATGCTCCTCTTCCAGCCAATTTGTTGAATTTCAGATACATATATTGATGAGTTTCTGTCTTTTCCTCCCGACAACATTCACTTTAAGCACTGAATATAAATTAGTGTTAATTGTCAGATTTTAAGTGCAGTGTTAAATCTCCCCCAGAAGAAGCCCTGATTAGTAGGAAAGCGACTAATGAGAGGTTAATAGAAATCAAAGGACGAGCGGTCGGTCTCTGAAAGGCGTCATGGTGACGAGGCGTTGAGGTAGAGCGGCGGAGAGAGCACTTCCTGTGATACGGAGTAATAACCGGCGCAGAGAGCAGCTTGTGAAAGCACACTTGAGGAAAGCTCAGAGTCTCGGTGCATCTTGGTTCACTGGGTGAACCCGGCGGAGGCTAAAGCATCAGTCTGCTGCCTTTGTTCGAACCTTAAAGGAACACGTAAACATGCACGAGGTCGAGCAGGTGTGAACGATCCCTCTCCAGCCTCAAAGAGCTCCTCTCAAACCAATTAAAGCATCTCAGTGCAGGTTATTGTTTCAGCGGACGGCCGTCTCATTAAAATATGTTTTGTGTGGCGTCAAACTGGCGGCTCGCCTAAATAAATAAATGCCCGGGATTAAAACCTCAGCCGGTCGTTAAAGAAAGACTGGTGATGTAAGTGGAAGAGAAGAAAACAACAGCCGTCCATTACTTTGGAAAACAAACAGCTCTTTTAATGAGCGCTGCTGGTGGGGGGGGATTTAAATCACCCTCCCTCCTGCTTCTCTGAGGACGCTACAACTGGTGAGTGGGTTGTGCTCGAGTGTGATAAGAACATTTTCTGCTCCTTTCTGGATTCAAGTGGCCCTCGGAAACGTTTAAACTCTTCAGCAAAGTAGTCTCTTTTTTTTTTTTTATAATCGGCTGCCTTTGATATCAGCATCTCTCACTGTAAGACGAGTGTCGGTCTCTGATGTGACGGACGTCGACCCTCCGAGAGGCCGCGATGAGGTCGCTCAGTTCCAGCGTGCAGCCCGGACGTTTCTCAGAGGCAGACATCAGCGCACACGTTAACAACTGAAGACAACGATGACGGGAGACACGTTAACTTTACTTTATATTCCACTTAAATCTCCTGGATTAAACATACGAGCTAGTGAGTTAGCCTACTAGCATCATTAAAGCAGGTCACCCAAAAATATGAAAAATCAGTCCCATTCTCCAGAACGTCTTGAGGAAAAAACCACAAACCGTCTGAGATGTTTCAGTTTTAACACATCCTGACTCGAGTTCTGTCTAGTTTTTGCATTTTTTTTTAACCAAATCAGAACCACACGCTGTTCACTGTGGTTCTGAGCAGCTTGGAGCGCACGTTAGCCAAATTGTTTTCTTGGGCTGCAGCCAAACAGTAGCAGAACAAATGCGTCACTTTATAAAATCAAACTTTAAGACTCTAAAAGCCAGTTTGCCAGTTTGCTAAGTGGCACTCACAAAGTGTAAAGACTAAAATCAGAGTTTTCCCAATGAAGTCTGGCTTTGTGAGGCTCTTTTGTTGCACTGCGACACATTTAGACTCGTTCATGAACTCCAACACAAAGAAGGTTTCTGCCTCTGAGAAGTTTTTGTCCAATCTGCTTTAATAACTTTGACGCAGCGAGTCTGAAGATAAATGAACATATCACTGATTCTTCTCCAGCTATTTGAGGACGGGCACCAGTAATTATCTTCTTAAGTAACTTTTAAGGGTTAGAAATTATACCAATTTGTAACTGTTTGCATTGAAAGGCACTGAATCTGGTTGCAGGATTTATTTAGATATTTATCACAGTGTAATTGTTTCTTCTGTTTGAGACGGCGACAACAGGTAAAAGTGAGGTCAGAGGTCAGCCCTTATGGAATGTGTTCATACAGTTAAAAGATGATCAAGTGAAACAAAGTAAGGAGAAACAGAAAGGCACGTTAAGAACCAGGAGGGGTTCTAATGGCAGCAGGTGCAGTTAAAGGTGAGAGTCGGAGCGGCGTCAATTACAGCGTTAATCATCAAGTCGTCTGCAAAGAGCAAACGCCCAAATTCAAATCAATTGCAATTAAGACCGAGCTGAGACCAGATCCTACTTCGGTTAGAGGCGAAACGTCTGGTTCTGTAAATAACTTCCTGTTCAATTTTCTGATAAGCAGCCTGATAATTAGCGTCAGCGGTTTCATCAGTGGAAGGTTTAATGAGCAAGAAGAAAGTTAACGACAAGACGCCTGATTGAAGTTTTGGTTTTAAGGGTCGTCTTCGTTGATCTTCCACCTTTTCACATGTACTCATGTTTAGTTTGTTACATGGAGGAGGATATAATAGATGATGTTAGTTAAAATAAATCAATTTAGGTGCCTTGAAACAAATCTCAGCATTTTAACTCTTGTTCACAGTTACTAGAATACTTATTTTCACAGAACAACAGGTGCGAGGCACGTTTCTACTCAGCTTCAGATTTACAATTGACCAAAAATATCAACAAAACAAAAGGACCTTGGCGATGGCACAGATGTGATTGTCTTCTTTTGTTTTGTCTTTATTTTAAATAGTTGTATAGGAGGTCTATTCTGACCTGTATCAATAGCTTCTGCTTCATCCCAGCCTCTCTCTCTGTCTGTCCAAATGTCCCTCCTCCCCTCCGATGAAGCAGTTGTAATGTCATTATATGTCAATGGACCAGAAACCCTTGCCAGTCTGTAATCCTTAGTAACCTGCACGAGATCATAGACAGTCAAGTGTAAATAAAAAAAATGACAAGGATAGATGGAGAGAGGGAGGGGAGATAACACGGGTGTCCACATTGACATATAATTTGCAATAAGACGTGACACAGTGATAGTAGCAGGGGGTTATGGACCGGGATGTTGGAGACAATCTTACTGCTACAGGGCGACACACCCAACGTTTACTGTCTGCTCACACTTTAGTTTATGGATCCACGTCAAAGCTTGGCTGCCATTTTGTCCCCTGCCACATGACACAAACCTGGTGTGTTTCTGTTGAGGTGTGTGTTGTGTTCGGCAGCGCAGGTGAATGTGGTTGTCTGGAGGTAAAACATGCAGGTCTGAGGTCAGTTTATGTTCGAGTGCAGCCTTAATAAGAGCTGTCAGTGTCGAGCTTGTGTCCCAGTTCCAGACGGTTTCTGTCGGGTTAGCTCTCGTCTTTATCTCCTCTTAAAGGTGCAATATGTAAGAATTGGCCAGCTGTCGTATTCAAAACACGTGGGGGGGCTGAGTAACCGCTAACTGCTGCTAGCTGGAGTAGCCATTAACTAGTTAGCTCAGTTAGCTGTGCAGTTAGCATTCCAGACTGTGAACTTGAAGCACCAGGGAAATGTTGGTGTCCTTCACAGTTTCATTTTTTGCCAACAGCTTTGAAATCTTAAACTAAGAAACACGACTGACTGCAGATTTAAACATAATTAGCATCAACTTGTTGTCAGACTGAATGGTTTAACTTTTACCCCCACCCCTTGTGTTCAAGTGCCCCTCAGAACAGAGGTATAAATGTGTTGGTTGAAACTCCCCCTATGAAATGGAACAACCCTCCACGACATCATCCGTTTGTGTTGATGGCGTTTATGTAAACATTTCCAATATGGCGTCTTCAGTTGTGGTGATTTCTGACGGGGACAGAAAAGCGTCGACGCTCGCAATTCGTTCACAACTTCACGCTAAAAGAAGAGTGAAAGTAGACGCCAACTGGATGATCATGTTGCTCGGTGTTAGCTTCATGCTAACATTTTAGCCATAACAATATGATACCTAGTGATCAAAGCAGATCTATCGGATGAACTTTAAGTGTAGCTGCTGAATTAGTTTGTAGAGTTTTACTTATTTTGTTTCCTGAAGTCTTTTCACGACGACACTCTCATTGTTCAATCATGTTTAAATTAGGAAATAGTTTGGTACTGGAACACAACAGGACATTTGAACTGTGTGTAGAATATTCAGCTTTAAAACGTTTTTTTAATCTTTCTATGCACTAAACAAACATGTATCTGCTGGGCTGTCACAGTGGCGTCTGCAGGGTTTTTATTCAGTAGGCACTTTGTGAAGCTCGAGTATCTGATCTGGACTGACTTAATGTTAAAACCAGGCTGAGCTGCACTTTGGAGGTTCACTCAGGTTTGACAAATTACTGTTTTGTCTCCTGACGTGTTCCAGGATGAAGTGCACGTGTTATGGTTGCGTGCCTGAGCGATCTCCCTCCTGTTAATTATAATCTCTCTTCTGAACCCCTGGGTGCAGGAAACTAGCAAAGCCTCACTGTAGAAAATGAGTTTATAACAATAATTCAATTCGCAGCACTTGAATGGTTACAGATCCGGCACTGTGGGAATTAATCATTAAAGTCTGCGGGTGCACTCGGCCATCACAGCAGGGGGTTTACTGGGGAACATACAGGACATGCCGATAGCCAAATCCTGAGTCGCCGGTTTAATCCGATGTTTTCAGTTTGCTGTTTGCCGAAGGCCTCGAGTGTACGCGCCCAGGCGAGGAGGAACGAGTCCCGAGTGGGTGGACAGGCTGTCGGTTCATGAGCGTATTAGTACAGGTGATGGTCAGGTGGGGTGTGCTGTGTGCTCCATGTGGTTTAACAAAAACAGATGAGCTCTGTGTGTGTCAGTTTAGGCCGAGGTGAGTGGTGAGCGATGGACGGATAAAAGAAAACATGGAGGGGGGTAATAATAAGAGACCAAATTTGATTTCAATCAGGGCTGCTGTGGCACAGAGCACATGTACCTGTCTGCCCTACCTGCCCTGCCTCTGTCCCCCAGCTCTCCACTAACTGTCCTAACCCTCTCTCCTCTACAGCTGGGTGTACTGGAGCTCCACTAAGTCGGGGCTCGCGTCTGCGGCTGGATCCTTAAAGTAGAGTGTGGCAGTGTCTTCCCCCCGCTGGCCCGTCCGCCGGGCCCTGTGCTCGGTCACCTCTTTGGGCTGCTCCTGGCGGCAGCGGTTGCTGTTCCACCAAGCCTCCAGCCCGGCCACCAGGCAGGCCAGCAGCAGGCCGGCGGCCAAGATGCAGAAGACGCCCGCGAAGCTGTGCAGCTTGAGGGAGCGGCCGTCGGGGTGGGTGCTGCCGTGGCTGCTGAGGTCGCAGCGGCCGGTGCGAGGCCACCACTTCTGCTTCATGATGTCCAGGTCGCCTTTCTCCTGCAGCTCCAAGATCCTGAAGGAGAACAGACGAACAGGTGAGTCAGAGAAACTTCATCTGTGAAGCTGTAGAGAATCCCACAACATGTTAAATGTACTAATCACTGTTTTGCAGATTTTTTTTTAAATCAGATGGTTTGCAGATGTCAAACCGACTGACTTTCTTGTAAATTAATTTTTTCCCTAACTGATTTGTTTTAATGACACCGAATACCTTTAATAGAATGAAAAGAGTTCAGCCTTTTGCTTGTTTGTGGCTCTTTTACATTAATGTACGGGCACACACGGGCATAAATTTGACCTCCCTGATTGGATCCATCAATCCTTTATCACTCAGTGGTTTCCACTATTATTATGTACAAAGACATTGGCGTTAGCAGCGATTCAGATGTCTGGGACCGGGAAGAGAAGTGAAGACTTGTGTGGATCTCCTGGAGCAGCAGAGGAGATATTAAAACAGATCCTTCACACTGACGCAGGCAGCAGCTCACATCGTTTCATCTTTGCACTCTGACCTGAAACATCTCCACAGTTCCTTCACATGGACGCGTTCGTTAGCGACACACATTAAGTCCCGTCCAGCAGGCCCGCTGTTCTTGTTGCGTTGAGATATGGAGTTAATTAAGCAAACTCTGCCGCGACCACTGAAGTCCAATCTGCTTTTAGCTGCAGTAAAATCAGAGACCAATTTGCTGTATTTAATCTGCTCAACTCAGCGTGAATGTGTTGAAGGTCAGCGCACTGCAGTTTCCATCTACTACCCCCCGAAACACCCCGAGGACAAAATAGTTTCACAGCACAAATGAGCAGCAGAAGCAACAAAGTCTGCAAAGGTTATTAATGGCAGGATTATCAAATGGAAAGCAGGGATGGAGGTAATATAGCAGTTAGGGGACTAGGTATTAAAATGATGGTTGGAAACGTGGAGATAATGGTTTCTGCTCTGAACAATAGCTCTGCCCTCAATTTAACACCCGGGCACATTATTCCCGGTCGTCCCCGAGCGCTGTGCTGCCAGGACGCCTCGAGCTGCTGGACGCCTGCTGAACCGGGCCGGGCAAGAAACTTCATTACTAACGAACGTTTTGTCTCCATTCAGAGCCACAAATTAATCCCTAAACAAACACAGAAGTCCTTAATTAAAGAGGACGTGTGCGGTGCAGAGGGAGGAGAAGGAAGAGTGGAGGCCGTGATGAGAAACAGTCCCACAGGCCGACGGTGAACCAGACCGGAGCTGCAATCTGCCTCCGACAGAGCGACCGCGAGGGGAGCCGCAAGAAGACTGAGGCCATCTGAACAGAAGTCGCACGGCAGGAAACCTTTTCAGATCACATTTAGACCAGAACTGAGAGAGTAGGTGGTGTAAAAGGCCATCTAACTCTTGTGAAGTTTGTGTGACGTGCATTTAATATCACACACTGAAAGTAGGATTTAAGATCTTGATGCAGACGCGCTCTGCACCTCCGACAACAGCTGTGCTTATTGGTGGCTTTTAATAAAGTAATATTTCAACACGACGTACCACTTTTTACAGCACGGTGCGTGGTTCACCTTGTGACAGACATGATTGTTCAGCTTATACGCTTGTTAGCAACCATCTACAGCCAAAACAGAACATGTTGAGACTGTGCTGAGTCTCATCCTCCCCTCAGGTGATCCGATCTCTCGTCAGGTACAAAGCTCAGAGCAGATCTGAGAAACAGGATTTACCTGCTGGCTGAACGTGGCCAGAGAGGACGAGAGAGGATCACACAGAGCTGCAGAGAGATAGAAGTCATCGGGACACGAGAGGGAGGAGGTGTACATGACGTGTCGGTGTGGAGCTGCTCTCAGGCGGCGGGCGTTTCTCCCACGCAGCCACGGGGAGCACGAACACATCCCGGAGAGCCCGCTGGCCCTCAGCACAGCGATCTGCAGCCGCTAATGCTCTGTGTTAACATCTCTATTAATGCTGCCAACACATCACAATCACTATCTGAGTTTTCCTCCTCGCTGTAATCACACAGGAAGTTTCACGAGGAGGTTGTGATGGCGTGCGGCCCGCATCAGACATTTGGTCTGGGCTCCAGCTGTGAGCGGCTGTATAATAGCTGCCCATCTCAGAACATTACAGAGCGGCTGTGAGCCCCGCTGCTTTTCATTCCACACACCAAATCACAGGAACATTTACACCTGGTGGCCGGTGCTCCGTCCTGCTGAGCTCAGACATTCTAACTAAAATTATATTCCTCTGAAAAATCAGTCTTCAATATGAAGGTGGATAAAGTTGTTTCCTGTGAGCTGCAGCCACCGCAGAGATGTCATGAAGAAGACACAGAATATCATTCAGACGCCCCGATTAATGAAGTCTGTGATGTTCTAATGATCCATCGTTTCCAAGCAGCCGTGCATTCTGGGAGCACAGCGTCAAGTTTTAAGAGTCATTTCCTGTGTTTCAGATCAGGTCTGCATCCTTCAGAGGAGCATTTTAAGACCAATTACGTCACAACGCCGTGTGAAGGCTGTTCCAGTCTGAAGGCTCCTCCAGATGCTCCTTCTTCTCCCTGGTTTTGGAGGATGCACCGCTACGATCCTTCATGACCTCACATATCCCAAGATTCTTTGTGTGCCCGAAAAAGAAGAAAGAAAGAGAGAAAATGGCGACATTGTGTGGCGTAGATCGTCACTTCCGCGGGCCTGGGTGGCAGAAATCGTGATGTAAGTGTAAAACATCTGGTGACGCAACCAGGAAACGCTCCAAAGGCGAGACCGTCACATTTAACAACGGCTGAGAGGTTAACAAGGTCTCTGAAGGACTCGCCTTCAAAGACCACAAAGGCCGAGTCCTTCAGAGGACGCAGACCCTGAACTGAGACACAGCAGCTGTGTCTTGTGTTGCTGCTCCTCAGTTGCACAGAATTGCTGCAGAATTCTGCAACTGTTTGGCTTATTTGTCATCTAAAACGTCTTCAGAAACACACTTCGCTTTAAAGTGCAGCTCGTGTTTTCTTCACGTGTTGAACAGAGCGGGAAAAACATTTCCAGAGGAAATGTGATTTTATTTTCTTCTTGGGAGCCTCATTTTACTTAATTGTTTGAAACTGAGTGAGAAAAGTTAAGGAGAACCAGAGTAAAATGTTTTTATTTTTCTGAGAATAATAATCAGAGTTGCTGTTCTGGAATATTTTTGCTGCTGAATGATCATTTTATTAAAACCTGTGAACTCTGTGGAGGTCGCCTCCATCTCACTGAGCCGGAGGCAGAAATCTTTAAACATGAATTTTTATTATTTTTATGCCTGTTTCTCGCCGACAGATCTTCTAAACTTCTGCTCCAGATGAAGTTGAACTGACTGACATCAGCCGAGATGACAGCCGACTTTAATCTTCAGATTCAACGTCATCAGTTTCTACCTGATAATCAATAAAACAGCTTCCACGACGGCACCGAGCTGTCAGGGAAATTAAACTCACTGTTGGTTTATGAGTCAGTGAATCTGAGGGAGCAACAACAGGAAGTATCAAACTTTTGACTCCACATTAGTTTTTCTGTTCCTGGGAGTCGATCAATACGAGACGGATGAGAAAGTTCACGGGTTTTTTGGAGCTTATGCGTCTCCACACTGCTAACTCATGATGTAATAATGTGGAGATTTACTAAATGATGTTTACGATTTTGCAAAAACTCGCACTGGGATCAATTTGGGTTTGGGAAGAGAGCGCAGACGAGGTTTGAGTCCACGGCTCAGCGAGCTGCTGAAGAGGATGATTGAATTCACCTGAAATATTTGCAGCCTTTACTGAAACATCTGCCTCGGAAAAATCAAATAAGTAATTATCTCACGTCTCTGTGTTTACACGCACACGCCGTGAATAATCCCTCTCGCTTCACAACAGCGCTTCTTGTTTCATGTGAGCTTATTTGACTTCAGCGTCGAGCAGCGTTATTAATTTAACGCAGAGCAGAATCTGCCTGCAGGAGTTTCTCAGCTCCCTCTAAACACTTTTTAACAAGGTTCACACACCTGCACTGCTCCGTCAGGTTTCAACTAAGTCAGCGTGACACTTTTCATCCGACAGTCGGCGTCCTCTCATTTAAAGGCAGTCTGTTGTAATTGCCTCTGACAGTCTTCTCCACTCACATCCGAGGAGTTACGGGCCGATAATGAAGACTTAATGTCAACAACGAGGATCAAACTCCTGACAAAAGCCTCCGAGCTTCATCATTAACTCCACGTCAGACTTTGTTCCCCTGCACAATGAAAGCAGCTGACAGAAACCAACAGCTCTCATCCGAAACGTGTCGGAGCAGAACTGTGACTCTGTGGGCTTTAACATGTTAGTCTGTGACGGTCCGCGGAAACAAGAACCTGCTCAGAACTCCGGGTCGCGTCCCGACAGACGCTGAAGGAGACGATGCAGTACATTTTCTACTAATTCAGTTATTTTCATTACACTTTAAAATGACTTTGAGATACTTTTCCGGCTGTTATTATAAAAATAAGAGTTTTAATAAATCTTCTTGTGTTGCATTAAAGAGACGAACATGTTTGAGACAAATGTCCTGATTCACCTTCAGACTGTTGCCTACTTTTCTTTCAGGCTTTGTAAATAAAATGAAGATGTAAAATGATTCACAAGAAGTGGTTTCTGCTGCAGATCCAGACCTTCTGGAGGAACAAACACCTGGAGTCACATCAGGACGGGAGGACAGCTCAGAGATGACTTTAATTAGAAAGTGTAATCATCTTCACTCCTGCTCGTCAGCCTGACAGCAGACGTGACCTCCAGGTTTTTGACTCATGGGAAAATAAAAAAACCTAAAATTTCTCCAGGATTCTCAGAAAACTGTTTGTTTTATTCTTTTTTAAAAAATTCTCCTGAAAATGTTTTCTTTCACAAATATCACTCTGGAAGTATTTTATATACTATAGAAGTCTCTATGACAACTGTTGCTACGGAGGCCCTATAGGACAAATTTAGTTTGATATAAATTGTGACACAATAATTTTATGTTTATGACGCTGAAGAGAAGAAAAATAATGCTGCAGGAAAATAAAATTCACACATGAAAAAAAATCATATTTATTCTGGAACTTTCTTTTCACTGTTCAACACAAATTCTAAAGAAATTTCTTTTGGGGGGAAACGCATTAAAAACAAAATGAAAGAAAAATCTCTTGAATTTCTCTGAAACATTTGTGATAATATGAGAAAACATAATTTAATCATTTATTCACAGATTATATTTTAGTTTATCTCTTAGTACCTCATGTTTCTGAGTACATTTGACTGTTGGGATTAATAAAGTACCTCATTTATTTTATGTTTATTACAAAAAGTTTGGCTCAGTTGAGTTGAGTTTATATTTTGATACATTTGGATTTATTTGGAGTTATTGAAGTTAAATCATCCGTTTGATTGTTGGCTCGTCCTGACACGGAACGTTAAAAGCTGATCAGAAGTGATTTAAACTGAAATCTGTGAACACATGAAATATAAGAACTTGTTATCAGGCGCCTGCTGAGCGAGTCGTCGCCTGGAGCCACTTACTTCTGGGAGAAGAGGTCTCTGTAGGGGCTGCCGTGCTGCATGGCGATGCCGTAGCCTTTGCTGCTCATGCTGTTTCCCGACACGGTGATGGTGCAGTCGTCGTCCGTCAGCGCTGCGTACTCCAGCACCGCCATGTCCCACAGGAAGGCGTAGGGACTCTTCTTCGCCTGCGACACAGAGCGAGGGAAAATAAGTCGCGTGGGAAAACGCTGTTACACGTGTCTCTCAAAAACACCTCAACAGGTTAATGTTGGTGTGAAGCTGTGCGATGATGGATCGTATATGGAGTCAATGTTTCCTTTGGCCAGTATGCCGAGAACATTTACTGAACTCTGCACACCAGATTTAAAGATATCCAAGCTTGTAATTAAATAAACGATCATCTACTTTCACTTAACCAACGCTGGACACTAATCCTCTTTGTTAGAGCGACTTGTCCAGCGAATCGTTCATCATCTTAAACCCTGAAAGTGTCATCGGTGTATCAGTTATTATGATTCTGTACCATCCATCATCCTTTCACCTGTAGCCTCCACAGGAACGTTGTGAATAAAGAGCTTTTACAGCAGATAATAAAAGCTGTGACGTGCGATCTATTGAGATTTCTGGAACAAGCTAACAGACAAACAACCTGGAGAGCTGATAAATATTCTCCACTAAGAAATTATTAAAGCGTCGTCTCTAATAGTCTCGTTTCATCAGATTCAGGTGCTTTAAAATGACAGCTGCTCTCCTGTTGTAATCTCAAACAAGCCAGCGTCACGTTCTACAACAGTTTCTTGATGTGCAGACGAGGTGGAGGAGGAGGAGGAGGAGGAGGAGGAGGAGACGGTAACGCAGAACAGCAGCGGGGTGCAGACTGAGTGGATGTGGGTGTTTCGACTGTGTCAGCAGCAGCTGCTCCACTTCAACCTGTTCACTGTCACTGCTAATTGTTCGTGTGTGTCTCTCCTCCCTCCTCCTGCAGAAGTTTTTTAGATAGTGCTGTTAAAACCTCATTACTACGTCACGTCTCTGTGATGCTCTGACTGCACAGACTTCTGCTGTTTTTCCTCTCCAGGTAACATCGGAGGGGGAAATCTGAGCCGTGTCTGCAGAGCCGTGGGAAGATGCTAAGCTACGTGGCGACACGCTGGGATGCCGAGAGCAGAGCGGCGTTCAGCAGGAGGAGAAACCAAAACCACAAAGGAGACGAACAGAAGCTGCACTTCCTCACTCACTATGCAGAGACATCCACGTCTAAAACAAGACCTCCTGAAATTAAACGTTAATATGAGAGCGCAGCGACATCAGGAGTCGTCTGGAGAAACTAATTAAGGATTTGTTGTGAATTGCATTAATTCAACATGTGTTCTGTTATTTCAGTGTGAAATTAAACATTTGTTCACAACCTCGAAGTGATGTCAGATGAATATATAGAATATATAATGATACACTGTGCTGTGAAAGGTGGCAGGGTCCGCCACATATAAACAAAGTAAAACAGTATCTGTGTTGTCTTTTGAGGTCAATTTTCTGCCTAAACAAACAAACTCTTTGTTTTCAGTCAGTGGAGATGTTCCTTACAACTACAGAATTGAACTTGTCACCATGTTGTCATATCAGTGACAGTTTTTACATAATAAAGCTTTGATGACAGACATCATGTGATTCACAATCAGTGCATCATCCGTCTCTCTTCATTCACTACTGGTCAAAGGTTTTTCTCAGATAAGATACCATGAGGGGAACAGGAAGGGGCGGGGCATCATCAGCTCTCTATTGAGTGGCCCATGCGGGTCTTGAACCGGCCACCCTCTGATCCCCAAACCCGGTCCCTGCAGACTGAGCTACTACCATCCTAATGTAAAGTAGGAGGAAGCAGGACGCTGCCCGAGATTCAGAGGAAGTATTTTCTGGTGTCCTCTCTGGCAGATTAGCTTTACATGTTGCTAAAGCAACTGCTAACTAGCATCCTCTCGGTTCACACCACCAGGCACACACGGCCAAGTTTCAGAACCGATGGAGAGCTAAATGTAGCTGCCGTTAGCTTGTTAGCAGTCCCAGGGTACCAAAAGCCCAACCCAGCAAGAAAACCACGTCTGTGCTCCCAGTCGCAGTGTTGTCGCTATCTGCTCACTGCCCTCTTTAACAGGAAACACACAACTATGGTGCAGCAGCACGTTTGTAAAAACAGCTTCAGCCTCTGTGTGTTCAATGGCGAGCGTTCAGGTGATGATGAGGACGTCTTTGCGCCACAACTGTTGTTGGTGGAGAGGATGAAACGGTGAAAGAGTCTCTGCAGCCGGAGAGGATGTGAGTGTTTCTCTCTGGCAGCATGTGGGAGGACCGGGGGCAGCCGAGCGCCTCTGTGTTGGAAGAGCATTCAACAATCGTAATAAAACTGATTAAAATGTGTGCGTGTGTGTGTGTGTGGTAACCGTTTGGGGTTACTGCGGGGAGAAAACGTCAAAGAAGACGAGGGGGTGTTTATCATGCAAATGGCTGAATAATGGCTGCGCTCAGAGCCGATTTGTCTCCCAAGCTAATTTGTCATCGGCTTTTTGGGAGATGTATGAGTGTAATAACGTACAGCAGGGAAACACGACTTCTGGGTTCACACACACACACACACACACACACACACACACACACACACTCTCTCTCTCTGTAACACTGACTCACTAATTGGTGTATTGTGGAACTGCTGCTGCAATTAAGTAATGGGTAAACAGAGGAGTGTCATCATGTGTTTCCCTGCTGTGAATAAAACAAGAGTGTGTGTGTGTGTGTGTGTGTGTGTGTGTGTGTGTGTGTGTGTGTGTGTCTACAGCTACTGATAACACAGTTTAATGTGTGTGTGTCTACAGCTACTGATAACACAGTTTAATGTGTGTGTGTCTCAGCAGATGTATGGATCAACGCCGTGTGTACGAACATGTTTCACCTGTGCTCTCACCTTGCGGATGCCCTCAGACGGGCTGGACACGGAGTAGTCCATGCCGCTGTTCTTGCTGATGGTCCTCCACAGCTCGGCGTACGTGCTGTCCTGCTCCAGAGGGTTGGTGCCTTTGTTCCTGAAGTAGTCGTAGACCGCCGAGTCCCTCACCGTGCCGTAGTCCACGTCGATCTGCCGCGCCAAGTCCTGGAACGACCTGGAAGACACGACGCGGGATGTTTTACATTTTCATTCTGTTTCTTTGTATGTATTTTAACTTTCACACACTCAGCTCTTCACTTGTATTTTATACCTCCAACAGAAACAGTTTCCTCCTCAGGGATCAATAAAGTATTTCTGATTCTGATGTTCAGTGTCTCATTTTCTCTCAGTATCAATGTAATAACTTCTGATTGAAAATGTTTAAATGTGAATATTCATGTATTCTATTTTTTTTCCCTTCATGTGAGCAGCTGGGTCATTTTGTTTGTTTGTTTTAGGATCTTTTTTAAATGTGTGAAACAGATTTTATTTCTTTTTGGGGAGAAATATCTTTTTGTTAGGAGGAAAAATAATTTAATGTGTGAAGCCAGAAGATGGAAAACAGGAAAACAATTCATGTGGGGAGCAAACAAAGTTTCTTTCAGGGTAACATTTAAAATGTTTGAGTATTTTTTTTGTGCAGTTAATCGTTTCTGAGAAAAAAAAAATTGCACAGAGTATTTTTTTTCTACAGAAAAAGACGAACAATAAAAAAATATTCAAAACTAAGATATTGTTTTTAGAGTAATTAGTGATGTTTTGTTTTTCTTATTTTCCATGTGAGGAAAAAAAACATTTGTGAAGTCAAGTCAAAGGTTTCCTGAAAGTTTTTTATTCTTTAAAGAAAGTTTTTTCCATCCAAAAGAATGTTTTTGTTTTGAACGTCTCGAGCTGAGTGAGCTGAAATTTGATGTGAGGACGGTGATTTCTTTTTTTTCCAGGAGAATAAGTCCTCGACCTGCGCCTGCAGCAGCTGCGTGAGCTCGTCTGGTTCAGGGTGTTAACAACATCTTTTCAAATCAGTCCGATGTCTCAGAAACTCGGATCACAGCAGACGAACTGTTTGGAGCTTTTTCATGTCTTGTGTTAAGGTAACGGTTGTGATTGGAGGACGTCACTCGTTCTGTTCAGGATGAAAACTTCACTCAGTAGTAAATTGCCTGTTTGTCATTCAGAGCACAGATGTGACAGTAAACTGATTTCAGGTTTGTGTTTTGAAAACCAACAGTTTTAAAGACAGTGGGGACTTGATGCCCGTGGACGCCGACGCGGTGGGAGAGCAGTTTTAATCAGAGACACCCGAGAGACCGACTGATGAGTTTTCTGTGGTCGCCTTGAGGTGTTTTTTGTTTTGTTTGTGTCGACAGAACAGCAGATCCACAATTTCATAAAAACAGACGACAGGCAGAATATTGATTCACTGACACACCGAAGGAAAGATGGAAAAATGATTTATTTTCCTGCTGAGAATTAAAAATTAATTCTAATGTTTTTTATTGATTCATAATAATGTTCTTCATATTTCTAAAAATGACTTCTGTCAAATGGTTTTCAAACCCGAACCAAGAGTTTCTCATATTTTAGACTCTCAGCTCTCCTGGCAGCAGGTATATTCATCTGACAGGTAGATCTGTGTGTGTGTGTGTGTGTGTGTGTGTGTGTGTGTGTGTGTGTGTGTGTGTGTGTGTGTGTGTGTGTGTGTGTGTGTGTGTGTGAGGTGTATAAAATAGTCGCCTCTTTGAAGGACTGTACTTAAATGCAATTTTCCAAAGGAGAGCCACTTTCTGTGACCACTCCTGTGCGACCCGACGCTTTTCACACTCTAGTGTTTCCTCTTTTTGTTCCGTTCATTTGAAGCCGTGTTATTTGGTCTCAAGTGGTCCCGAATACCTGCAGACCTGAAAAATACCCCAAATATCATCTGCAGGGTGGAAACGTAGAGACGGAGGCAGCGAGGACGCGAAGGGGGAAGTAAAGTAAAGTTATAAAACAAAACAGCTCTGAAAGATCTGAAACAAACAAGAAACTCAGCGAGAACGGTTCATTATTCACAGCAGCGTTTGAGATGAGAGTCTGTTTATTTATTCCAGAAAGGAGCTGCGGTTTATTTCAGTTCAGTTCACTGAATCAGCTACAAGCAGTG
The DNA here is from genome assembly GCA_963678695.2 of Diplodus puntazzo. Lineage (NCBI taxonomy): Eukaryota > Metazoa > Chordata > Actinopteri > Spariformes > Sparidae > Diplodus > Diplodus puntazzo. The sequence continues at coordinate 26,046,133 of OZ023176.1, read as the reverse complement.
ACCCTAAAGCACAAGGGATTATGGGTAGAGGAGAGCGGACGCATTAGTTCTCCGTGTTTGTAAAGTTTGGCAGAACACAACAGCTGAAAACAGAAGTCTGGACGTTCAGGGTTTCTTTTAAATTACAGCAGACTTACTTGATTTCACCTTGATTGTTTGCGCACAAAGTACAATTTAATACATATTCAGTTTAATGTGTTAAAGTCTGATTCTCATTTTTATTGCAACAAAGTTTTTAAACCCTAAACTTTGCCTTCAACCAGAATCCACCGAGGGAGATGATTTTTATCTCCTCATACAGGAACAAGCTGCTGGCTCAGTAACTTCAGTTTGTTAGTTTGCAGCGTTCATCACAGGAACCTGCTGAACCTGCTGAACTTCACACCTGAATCACAGCAGACGGCTGTAATTTGATGTTCCAGACACGCAGCGCTAAACACCGGCTCCAAGCTTCGGAGGGTAAAAAGCCGTCATTTCATGATTTAACAGCCTGGAAAACAACAAAAGTTTGTCATGATTTTGGATAAGAGCTTGTGAGAATGTGGCTGCTGCCGGCTTGTTGAAATGTTTGCGTGACGGCCGCACAACACGAGCGTGGAGCGGCGAGGAAATCAGCACCGATCGCTGGATCACACGTCTCTGACAGGGTCGACCAGAACTCTGTGACCGAACGGAGACGGGACCAAAAATCATCAAATGAATCAGAGTTGTGAATGTCGTCCAGCGCTGACAGAAGACACGCGCTCTCTTCTTCCTCGCCAGCACGTCACAACTCACAGCGATGTTCGTCATCACTCGGTCGTATATGACAAAGGACACAAACTCTAAAGACAAAATGACGAAGATCATTTAGGATCCATCACCCGGATCGGATAGTTTCTAACTTTAGTGTTTGAAGTTTTAATACACATTGTCAATATTTGGTTGTCCACGACCAAAAGACTGGAGAACGCTCGTTGGTGGCTTTAAGGTGTAAATGAAGCCGGTGAAAGGTTTTCTAAAAGTGACGACAGTTACATCAGATTCTTGGAGAGTCTATCAGCTGTGTGGCAGTGATGTCATCAGTGCTGGAGAGCTGCTGCTGTTACAGGCTCGAGATCAGACGAGGGACTTTCATTTTTACCTTTGTTGTGTGTTCCACAGCAAATCACAAAAAGAGAGAGAGAGAGAGAGAGGTGGAACATCAAAGTCTGAGACATCTTTTTGTGTGTGTGTGTGTGTGTGTGTGTGTGTGTGTGTGTGTGTGTGTGTGTGTGTGTGTCTGACTAGATTACATGACGCTCTGCTCAGTTTTCATGTTCAAAGACCCATTCAGACACAAACGGGCCTCTTCGCTGGACGCCAGCTTCATCTACGACCGGCAGACGCTCACGTGTACGGAGCGGCGTTGACCGCGGCTCAGAGGCCGAACGCTCAGAGCCAATCAGATCGTCTCCTCGATGAGCTGCTGGTCAGTGTGAGGCTGTTATCACACAGCGTCTGCACTGCGAGTCACATTTCAGATCTGAGATGTTCGTTACAAAAGGAGCTGCAGGAGATTTTGTGTCTAACAAGTTGTTGCTTTGTGACTGAACCGAACATCTGTAGTCTGGAATTTCACACAGGAACACGACGAAACTGTTTTCTTTTCAAGCATCTTGGTCACAATCGGAGCTGGAGCGATGTTCTGTGTTAGTGCGGAGCGCTCGGATCATATTTTTAATTTTTTCTTTTTCATGATCATCAAGTGTTTTTTTCTCTGAGTGGAAAAAATACTCTTTTCCTGACAACCAAAATAAAATGATTATGTTTCTGCAAACCATGTACACAATGTGACCAGGGATAAAGGTGAAGGTTACCGTTTAAGTTTTAATTACCATGGTAACCGCCGCGGTCGATAACCACAGTGTGGAAAACTCGCAACCTAATAATTCCCCAAATATTGATGCAGAGCTGCTGTGAGGAGGATCTGAGACAGACACGTGCTGGGTGGACTGAGTTAGTGAACGCAGACTGACTTTCATCTCAGCTCCGTTCACCTGAGCAGCGTCTACCTGTGGCTCAGCAGACATCTGACCAATCAGACTGACCGAGTCCACTGACAACAGACGAGCAGGCAGAGAGACAGACAGCCAATATATATCAGTAATATCAGAAATATATAATACTTGTGGATTATTTGTAGAAAAGACTATATATAAAGAACTATATAAAATGGTGAATAGATAAGAGTCAAAATAGAATATTCATAATTAATTAAACAATAATCCTTTTTGTTTTGATCTAAAAATGATCCAACCTGTTTCTAACTAAAGTGATGTGATCTAAATTGTGAGTTTTGTGATCTGTTGGTTGCACCCTTAGTATTAATTAACGGTGACAGTAATAATTAATAATGACATTTTCTATTAATTATTTTCACAGAGAGGATCTGCTGCCTCATTCTTCTATTTCTAAGGTTTATTTTGATACATTCTTTTATACTTATTTAATGTTGATTTTGCAGTGTTTTGTTAAGGTTTTGGATTTGGACTATTTTAATATATAATACATCAATTGAAATATAAATCTTGGTGAAATTATTTCAACTTATCAGTGTATCAGTGTTTTTTCAACATGTTGAGGACATTTTAAAAATACTGTATACCGATAACGTGATAATTTTGGTCACTATTACCGCGGTGTGTTTTTTATACCGTTACACGTGTCACGTCACACGACGAAGACAAAACCTAAAGTTCTGGACAAAGATCTTCCTACAGAACAGACACGCGGGTCGGAGTCAGGAACAGTCAATCTGAATATGAATCGTAGAAAAATAATGCACGTATGTCAGGCTTGAATGCACGAGTACACACTTGACACCCTCGACAAAAACACAGTTACGTCATCTTGTTTTCTCCTGCTATGAATAAAGAATGGCATCTCTGGTTTCCCGTCTAAAGCTACAACAACAGCCACTTCATCTCTGCACCAGCTCCTTCCTCTTCTGTCTTTCCTCCTCGGAGAATCAAATCCAAGCTGACATTTTCATCAGCATATCCCCGGCGCGTTCCTCCGTGAAGGGCGATCCATTCCCGAGTAAATGCTAAGTACAAGACTTTGCTTTTATAGACATTCAATGAATGTTGAAGTGGAGATTTGCATATGATGCAGACTTCTTTACAGCCGCCTCAGACAGACAGAACCATCGACGCCGGCTGCTGTCGCTCTTCACTGTGTGAGGATACACAACACTCACAGAGACCGGGTTTAAGACTGGCACCCGCCACTCGGCACATGCATGTAATAATATGTTTTGGCAAGTAAAATAAATAGGTGAAAGCATTACAGCCTAAGTTATCTTGAAATGGATTATTATTGTCATTACTGCTATTGGTATAATTCTACAAGTCATTGTTTAAGTTGAGTGACTGAAATCCTCGTCATCCTGTTCAAAGGCTGCAACAGGCGACTCATGGAGCCGTGTGAAGTTAGTTTCAGGTTGGGTATTCGGTGGATCTTCACTCGGGTCCAGCCGAGACTTTACTGAGGTTCTCCCAGCGTCAGCAGCAGGAGGACGTTAGCTCACCTCCAGCGCCTCGCGCTGAATCACTGAGACTGATTTAGAGACCGTCATTAAATTACTTGGCATAAATATATTAATACAAAATAACTGCAGTTTTTTCTTCCATGTCATGTGACCCAGTGACTCCAAACCAGCAGCAGACTGTATTAGTAAACTGGATGAAGGAGTCACAGCTCCTTTTAGTGTATTTTAGTGCTTCCTCTATTTTATATGAATATTAATATGCAGAAATTGTGATTTTTTTCTCAATAGCTTTCATGCCATGTGACCCACTGACTTCTGAAACAGATTCTGTTTCCATAAAAAAATATATAAAGAAAGAAAATAATGGTAAAAAACAAAAAAAGAGGTTAACATATTTTCAAGCAGCACTGTTTTGTCTCATGTCTTAGATTCTGATTCTGAAATTCTGAAAATTATTTTTTTTCCAAAATCCCACCAGCAGTCACCATTTAAAGGGTTATTGCCCCTCGGACCCCCCAGTGTTGGTGGTACCTGCCATTGACATGTAGGTCAAAAGTCTAATTTTACACCCTGAGATGAATGGAAAAAGTTTTCAGCCTGTTGATGTGGAAGGTTTCATGAAACACAGTGTGGATGGATGCTGCCGCCTGTTAGGGACTCAGACAGGTGTGTTTTCACATGATGAGCTGAACATTACATGTAGGAAGATGTTGTGTTTCCGCGCAGCAGCACATCTTAAAATACCAACTTGTCTGAGCTGGACTCAGCAGGACGAATGTGTGTTTGAGCTCGCGTCTGCTTGTTGCTAACCAGAGAAGCTAAACCGCTGGCAGCCATTAGCTGCGAGCGCAGATGTGAGTGCTACGGTTTAAAGCGAGCACGTTAGCGCTGCGGCTGTTTGCACCTGAGGCCACGGAGCTGCAAAACTGAGCCGAGCTCACAAAAACAACAGAGGGAAGAAGAAAAAGGACTTTGTGGCTTTCAGAGCTCATCCTCCACAACAAATAATAAAAGCACAGCTCCTCATCGTCCTCATCAGCTTAACTGATTTTAAACGATCAGTATGGTGTTAATTTACAATAAAAAAAACAATAAACTTGAACAATGTACTTAAACACAAATCTTAATCAAGTTTTTTGTAGTTTTCTGCAACTTTATTCGTATAAAAGGACCTAATTTAAACGTTCCTCATTGTTCAGCTAAATAAACTATTTACAGATGCAGAGAAAGTCTTTTGGACTCATGTGACCGTTAGCTGAGCACAAACATATTAAAGACGACTCTCTCTGTGAAACTTGACCTCCTCCGTCTGCGTGCAGTTCATTAGCGGAGAACATGAGAACATCATCTGAAGAATCACTTGTCTCGTGTTAATTGCTCATTCGACCTCCGGAGTTTCTCACACATTCTCCCGCCCTCAGCTGATTATTAAAGAGGAGAACCTAAAAAGATCCATCAAGTCGAATCAACGCTTCAGACCGAGAAGAGAAGAGCTGTTGTTTGACAGACCAAGGATCGGACGGAGTCGAGCAGCAGGAGTCGAGCCGATCTCGTTCTGTCTAAGTCGACAGTTTAGCTGAAAACATAACAAAGCCGCTCACATGAATATTTCTCCACACAGAAACGACACCGCGGCGTCTGAGTTCAAGTATTTAATGCAGCTGGAAAAGTCTCTCGTCTAAACTCTGCGCTCTCCGTCTTTCTAACATTTTAACCCTCCCGTTGTTGCTGAAGGAGGCGCTGGCCTCAACGTCTGTTTCGTGGGAAGCGATCGTGTGTTTTTCCATCTCTATAGAAGCTGTGAGTACACTGGTAAAAAGTTCTGAGAGTTCACCAGTTCAGACGGGATTTACATGTTATGTAACGCTCCGAAAGGTTTTCAGATGCAGTGGAAGCAAAAATACCACAGAGTAAAAAACACTCCACTACAAGTCCTGCATTCAAAACCTCAATGAAACGACTTTCCATGACAAGTCCAATCAGCAAAATGTACTTAAAGTGAAAGTTGCATTTTACTCTTATAGATATTTGACATTGAGCTCGTTTCAATTCCTGAGAAAATCAGAAACTCTCTGCAGATACGAGACACTAACACGCCTTTTCTCCACATTCCAGTCTCCCTCTCTGTCTGTTTACGGCTTCTTACGGCTTTTACGTCTTTGTCTCGTCTCGCTGCGTCTGCCGTGCGTGATGTGCTCTGATTTTTAAAACGCATCTTAAAACCCATTTTTATTCCTTGGCTTTCAACCCAGCGTGAGACTCTGCTCTTGTTTTAGTGTTTTATTGTTTTTATTGCTTTAACATTTTTATTGTTTTATTGTTTTTATTTTTTATTCTTTGTTTCCTATGTTTTATGTTTCATGTTCTATTCCTTTTAATGTACAGCACTTTGTCCCAGCTACGGCAGCTCAAAGCGCTTTATAAATAAAGTTGAGTTGAGTTGAGTTGAGTTGAGTTGAGTTGAGTTGAGTTGAGTTGAGTTGAGATAGGTCCACATCAGTCTGCTGATGCTGGGGAGGCGGTGTGATGACGCCAATAACAATAAGCTATTATTCCCCTGAAATGCTTTAAAAGTAAAGTCACAAGCCTGTTTTGAAAATGTGAGGAGGAGAAAGTAGGAAAGGAAAGGAAAAGACAGCTGGGTAGATCCTTCAGTGTTCCTGAGGGACGTACTGAGGGGCAGTAATGAAGCATTTGTGCTTCTCGCAGATAAAAACAAGCCGCAAAATAAAGAACAAACACATTTCTGACTGCTTTAACATCTCTCTCAATGATGTGTTAGTGTTAAAGCGGCACTGTGTACTTCAGAGGAAATATAACCGCAGATGAAAATAAGGTCCCAGAACACTGTATGAAGCTGGAAAGGTGGCAGGGTCCGCCACACAAAGAAAGTAAAGCAGTATGATCGTGTGTCGTCCTTCAAGGTCAGTTTGTTTATTCACTTTATTCAGCCATGAAGACAAAGAGAGTTTGATTATTTAGTTTGTTTAGGCACTTAAGGTGGTAATATTAAATATTTTGTAACTCAGGATTAATATGTCTCACACACACACACGCACACACACACACACACAGCTGAGTGTGTTGGGATCGGTGGCGGTCAGACAGTAAATAACGAGCGAGCTGCTCTGGGGAGTCGTTTCTCTGCAGCTCAACAGGAAGTTCATTTAGTCTTTATGATCTCGGAGGTCACTCTGAGTCCAGCAGAATAAAGTTTATGGTGTTCGGGGTTTTAGAGACTTCAGCCGTGACCCGGCTCCTCCAGGACGAGCTGATACTTCTTATTGATCCCAGAGGAGAAGTCAGCTCCCTGCAGCTGCAGATGTGATTCAGCGGTTTGTTTGATAAATAGATTCTAATTAAACAGTTTAATTAAGATCTCAGATATTAAAGAGGAGATCTGAGCAGGAGAGGCGTTCTGTAGCTGCCGGTCGAGACTGATGGAGAAAACCAGAAGTGACGCAGTTTGAAGTAGTTTCACACCAAGTAGGTCTACATGAGCCTGTTTAAATTCCATCTAAAATAAAAATCGTAGAAGCTCGAGCATTCATTCTTTTAGCAGTGAGGAGCTAAAGTCCTCCGTCTTCCACCTGATCACGCTGTGTGTGCGTGATGATGTCATTACATCGTTTACATGATCCTGTTTAAATCAACCTCAATAAAGAAGGAAAGAGACTGAGAGAGAGAAATGGTGCTTTGTTTAGAGTGTATTAGTACTGACTTACATAATCTTTTAGTTTAGGTTGAACAGTTTCCAGGATACCAATGGAAGCACTGACGGATCGTTTCAAAGGAAGTGAAGTTTGTTGCAAAGCGTCGCGAAGGAAAACAAACAACTGCTGCTCGAGTCTGTTCAGACAGGATCATCTGCTCAACGCTGAATCATGCTTTTCTATTTGTTTACAGCTCTCGTAGCTGCAGGCTGCCACGCAGTGAACTGTTAATGTCAGGGTGTGTGTGTGTGTGTGTGTGTGTGTGTGTGTGTGTGTGTGTGTGTGTGTGGTGTGTGTGTGTGTGTGAATCCTTACTTTATAGCGTGGTCCATGCGTGACACGGTGAGGTACGCTGCCAGGTTGGCAGTGTACGACGAGCACACGATGAGCGTGAAGAGCCACCAGCTGCCCATGACGATCCTCAGGGCCACCGAGCCGACCACGCCGTCCCCACCTGCGCACACACACACACACACACACACACACACACACGCACACACACACACACACGCACACGCACACACACACACATTACATCCAGGGATTACGAGTGGTTTGTCAGACCTGGTTCGTTTTTTGGGATGGCACAGGTGTGAACAGACACATGCTGATGGGGATCTAACCTGTGACCCTTCAGTCGCAGGTTGCCCTCGGTGACCAGGAGGCTGCCTGATTCAAACAGCAGGTGAAAGCGGTGCTTTATCACAGCGAGCAGCGCGGCTGCATCTAATCACAACCCGTTAGGCCTAAAAGGTTTCCCAGGCAACCTGCCAGACCATAATAGATGCAGCTGGGCACCTCTGTTGGGAAACTGTGTGTGTGTGTGTGTGTGTGTGTGTGTGTTCATGCTGAAGTACGCTTGTGTGTGGATCCACTTGTGCACGTGTGTGTTTCAGAGGTGGACACACTGGTTTTCAGGTGTGTGTGTGTTTCTTGACTCGCGTCTTTGTGAGGACATTTTCACATCAGTGTCGGTCGAGACGTCTTCAACATTCTGTCCGTCCTCTACGACTCTACTGGACGGGGACGTTTGGAGGAGAGAAGGACATCATTTGGGCAAAAATAGGACATTTTCAGGAAGTGATATTTTTAGAATGGGAGATGATTTCAGAAGTCACATCGTGTCCTGACAGCGAGCGAGCGAGGAGGAACTTCAGGATCAAACTTTGGAGCGCAGGCGACTGAACATGCTGCTGTATTTGACATAATGAGAGCGAAGAACAGGCTGTCCTGATAAACTCCCTGCAGTTTGTGAAGTTAAACGAGGAGGTATCGTGTCTTTAAAACCTCCATGAATCTTCCGTGGAACAGAGCTTTCAACACATGTGACTGGAATGAACAGAAACGGGCTAACGTGTCACTCAGAGTTAGTTCATCTCTCCATATCTAAAGGCACCTTCACTGCTCTGTTATGCTTCATCTTGAAACGTAGTTTCAGTGTCATAAGCTCTGTTTGTGTGATTATCAATGCTCCAATAGCTCAAACCTTCATTTACACTGATGAGCTCGGGCTGTCCGACACACAGAAACCTGATTTGGTTACTCTGCAGTGACGTTTCCTGGAGCTGTGTGCTCTGTAATCTAAGCCTCCCTCTAATTCATTTAAGCACTTTAAAGTTTTATGGTCTTGTATCTGCCTCTCTGCTAAATATTTCAGATGATACAAATCCTCCTGTGATTATTGTTTCCCTCTTCTGTTGCTGTGTAATCCGTGTAACGGCTCTAAATTAAAACTCCCCAAAATCAAACAGAAATCCGTCTTTACAAGGCAGATAATCTTCCTTTTGCTGCGATCAGCCCTGATTGATTCCAGCCAAACATCTGAGCTGCTAAACTGTGAGAACATTTCAGTTTTTATATTCGGCTTTCAGCTGATGTTTGTATTCTGAGTGACTCCCAGTGAGTGAGCAGGAAACCAGAGACACAGGAATCTAACCTGTGAGCGGTGAGGGACAGAACGAGCTGAAACTATCCGGTAACGCTGTCGTTCAGCCTGAACACAGTCTCACTTCTTTCATTACTATCATTTCTCTCACCTTGATGTACGAACGCTCCGTAAACGATCCAGATGGCGCTGTGCAGAGTCCCGGACCCCACGCCGTTGGTGGGCTGGCCCGGCGGTGCATTCTGGTTGGAGGAGGAGCGCAGCGCCTGCAGCCTGTTGAGCAGGAAGATGAGCACTCCCACCACGGGGATCGCGGCGGCGATACACGCCCAGACGGCGAGGTCAAACGGAGCGAACAGAGAGAAGATGTTGATCTTTTCTTCGGGTTTTCGCAGCAGGATGCCGACGCTGTAGTCCAGGTAACGCTTGCTGAAGTCGACCACGTTCTCCCTCTCAGGCGTGATGGTGATGGCTGACACCGCCAGGTCGGCTCGCTACGGAGGCAGACGGGTGGAGAACAACCGTCAGACAATCTTTCAAAGTTTGTGTTTATGTTCAGGAACCAACAGTCGACTCGAGCTTTACCTTGTTGATGAGGTCACCGATCATGCCGTTCCACGAGCCGTTCAGAAGCTGAGATCCATATTTACTGTCCGCCACCTGGAGGAGAGATTAATACAGTTTAGTGAGCTCAAGACACCAAAGAGGGAAACAAAATCAAATCGATAAACAATTAATTACAAACTATTTTGGCAATTGATTAAAAAGTCAAAACTGTCTCCCTGATTCCAGCTTCTGAGATGACAACATTTTCTGCCTCCTCGTTTGGGTCTCATATAATATCTTAATCTTTGGGAAATACTGATTAAAACTTCTCAGTATTTCTGACAATTTACAGACCAGTCGACAGAGAAAACAGCTGTCAGCTGCTGACCTGGTAGATCTCATATTTGAAGCCCAGGATCTTGGCGAGGGCGTCCAACACGTCGATGGAGAAGCCTTTATACCTCTTCGGCTGTCCCAGGATGTTCTCGGCCACCATGACGAAAGGATCTTCCTGCAGGCAGAGAAGGAGAGGATACAAACGTCAGCACGGTCTTTAATATTTATAATAAACAAATTCAACCGACTCCAGGACATATTATTTCTGTCTTTTATACGGAACAATAAATGTTTGTGCAGCTGCACTCAGATGAGTGTCGATGAGAATTATGTGAATCTGTTTTGTTCCATTTGTTGCAGAGATGTTGAAAAAAGTGTTCAGAGCTCATTTTTGTGATGTTTCTCTTTTGGAAGCAACAATGGAATCAGGTTCTTTGATAAAATCGGTGCTAAAATCGGTCCAAAGCTGCTCTGTAGAGAATCTTGTGCACGTGTTGCGTGTCTGCAGCTGCTGCAGCCGTTCACTGTTGTGCCAGTGTTGTGTCAGTGTTGTGTCAGTGTTGTGTCAGTGTTGTGTCAGTGTTGTGTCAGTGTTGTTAGCCTGGCAGCACTCAGAGCTGGAAGTGTTGCAGCAGCTGGGATCAGCGGCAGGGTGAAGGTATTAGTCTCGCTTGGTTAGACCTGCGTCTCCACACTGCTGCTGCAGCACGGGAGGAAACTCTGGCTCCGAACCCGCTGCTGTCGCCAGATCAGGGCAGAAAAACGCTCGGCTGTTTGTATCTCTTCAGTTAATCACAGTGTCCGGAGCCACTGCAGAAGCCGAGGTGCTCGATCAATGCCCCCGCAGAAGTGAGAAAGTATTGAGGGGGAAACTTTGGGGTGGAGGGACACGAGGAAGTGCGAGGAGTCAAAGCAGACGAATAATAAAAACTCACTCTGAGCTGCACAAAGTCGTTTTTCTTTATTGACTGAGGGATTTTTCTGTGGATTCACTGAGGTGAATTTTGTGCTGTGGAGCGTTGAATTATTTTATTAAGAGTTTATTTTCTCCTCTCTCTTCATTTCAGAGACAAACACAACATGAAGTAGTCTTACAGAGTTTCAGCTCGGCTCAGACTGTGAGGGTTTGAGACACAGAGGGAATCAGAACGACGGCCTCACAATGTCGACATCTCCACAAAACGTGTTGCGTCATGACGACCATATTCTCATAAGTTAGCAGAGGTATCGAACGTGACGCCATTAGATATTTAACAGGCGACCTCAGGGAAATTTCCAGCAGTCAAAACAGATATTTTAAGACAAAACATGATGTTCAGTGACAATCACCACGAGCTTTTGTGCCTAAACCTGAACAGAGCATCATCTTCAAGTTCATACAGTTTATTTTGATTTTTCATTCACATCATGTATTTCTGTGTTTGTACAAGGTCAGCAAAAGTCTCTCTGGGTGGTAATAGAATCTTAATATTTCAAATGTCACTAAATACAGTATAATGTTGACGTCACCTACCAGTAAAGTCACCACTTTGACCGTCACTCCCTGCATGCCGTTCTCGATCCGACTCTCCTTCAGACTGCCGTTCAGCCCGTGAACTGAGTCCCACGTAGCGAGCTGCAGAAAAGACAGAGGCGACAGAACAGACGCGTCAGTGACACCAGAGTTCGACTGATTTGTGTGTCAAAGGTCCTCAGAACAAAACAGCGAACACAACACAGGCAGAGTAGCCGTCAATTACATAAATGCCGCATCGCTCACAGGCTGCAATTTTACAATTTATTCTCTTGTCTCGTTGGATTCATGAGAGTTCTCTGCTGCAAATTAGAAGAGCTCAGTGAATACGGTGGAAAAGAGAGAGACGTCTCTGTAACATGCCAACAACCCACTTAGATGTGGTTTCATTTATCACATATTCAGCCAGAAACAAAATGAACACGACCTAATTGGATCCAAAATAATAACGACTCTCTTATCCACAGAGCCTCTCAAACATCTCTCTGAGGAACACGAACACAAAGAGCTCCCAGTTTCTTTGTTCATACAGACACTGAGTTCATATGTATTATGTGTGTGTTACAGAACAGGAGAGATCATACAACGTCCCACATATATTTCTGTTTCATAAGGATCATACTGACGCTTTCTCATGCACCACAACGGATTGATCTGAAAAGTCTTCCGGGGTTTGTGCATCTGATGGTTGCAGAAGCTCTGATATCTCCGACTCAAGAGGTTCACAAAGCTTTAAAATGATTTAACAAACATGTTCAGTCATCCTGTTCACTAATCCTCTCAGCGGGCGACTAAATCCAACTGCTTCCTGTTTAAAATCCTGCCTCTCATGTCGCTCAGATATTAATCTTATAAATGATTTGTCTTTGAAGTATTTTTGTGTTTCTTTTTAAATGTTAACATGACATTGAATAGCTTACTTTGGGACAGTGTTCATTTTGTCAGCTATTTTAGATTTAGTCTTTGTCTTGTGATGAAAATGTTTATTAATGTCACATTTTAAACTCAAATTCAGCTCCGTAAAACACCTGGTTTAGAGTCAGCCGTAACTTACATGCAGCACTATGTAACAGGCACTACATAAATATATATTTATATGATATAATACACACACTCCTGTCAGTCAGCAGACACACAGCTGCTCCTGCTGTAGACGTTATTTTAGATCACACTACCTTGCTGGCATGACCCTTCCTACTCTGCCTCTGATTGGCTACAGCCTGCCCGGTAAGTAATGTGAAAGATTGAACAGAGGTCAGAGATGCATACATGTATGTATTTTATCAGTTTCTTTCTGTTTATCAGAATCACTGTTTTTTTATTCAACTGCCAATAAAATAACTAGTAGGTTTTTAAAGAAGTGTACCGAGTATAAAGAACAATATTTGCCTCTGAGATCTGAAAGTGTAACGTAGCACAAAATAATCAAGACAAATACAAGGACCTCAAAATTGTATTTATTAATTGAGTAGATTTACCTAATACTTAATTACATTAGCCTGAAGCCAGCCGTTAGCTGACGTTAGCCTGAAGCCAACCGTTAGCTGACGTTAGCCTGAAGCCAGCCGTTAGCCGACGTTAGCTTGAAGCCAGCCGTTAGCCGACGTTAGCCTGAAGCCAGCCGTTAGCTGCTGTTAGCTGACGTTAGCCTGAAGCCAGCCGTTAGCCGCTGTTAGCTGACGTTAGCCTGAAGCCAGCCGTTAGCCGACGTTAGATTGAAGCCAGCCGTTAGCCGACGTTAGCCTGAAGCTAGGCTCATTAATTAATTATCGCAATTATCACCACAAACTGAAAACGTTTATCCCGAGAAAAACTTGCTTCCAGTCAGGTTGAGTCGGCACCTGTTGTGAGGAAGTTTACAAAGCAAACTGCCCAGTAACTTACGTTACCATGGCAATCATCATGCTAGCAGTTAGGTTAGCTAACTCACCGGGCATTATTAGCTGGGCGGTCTCTACGGGTTGGTTGTTTTCCATCTCTTAGTCTCCCTTTCACGGCATTATTTTTTCCTCTTTGACGAATTACAAATAAGTTGTGTCCATGAATCCAACATTATTCCTTTTTTGAGGTCATGTCGTCACTAACTCCTGACAGTTTGCCACAGCAGCATGTCATCTGGTGAAGTTAGATACTGGTTAGCATCACCTGGGAGTCTGTCATCCGCACACCTGAGTCAACAACAGGGATGTGTTATTTATGTTAACTTTATTATTGGGTGGCCTGAAATGTAACGGTTTGGCTGTAGTTAAGACCTCTTAAATGCTTTTACACAGTTTAAACCTGTATATTCAAGACTCTTATTTTGAAATCCTAAAAGAGGAAGTGTCCGGTCTGTAAAGCGCTGCTCTGGACACGCCCCCTTCCGGTTTCCCTCAGGATCCTTATTTTATAAAACCTGTCTGTTAGTGAATGAAGAGAGACACATAACGGAATAATTCATGGTGTTTGATAGTTTAGAAGATAATGTTCAAGTCAATGAACGTTTCCAATACAGTTATTGATTACCTAAAGATGTATTCAGTGCTGTAATCCAAGTATTTCAGTAATAAAATAATGTAATCTGATTACTTTCCATTGTTTTTGGATGACCTCAATAACAAACGTAAAACAACTGTCAAGTTCATACTCCACACAAATACAGGGCAGCATAACACTACAGTAGCTGCTAACTGCTGCTAACTGTAGCTACCCTGAACTAGTTAGCTCAGTAAGTTGTGCAGCTAGCGGCTCAGACCAAAGAAGAGCGTCATGCTTTGAAAGAACTAAACCCAAAATACACTAATATGAAGAAAATATAAACAGAGTCAGAGATCACACTATGATAAACAACCTGAACCTGTGGTAGAAATCAGGAACATGATGTCATCAGGTAAACACAACACACCTGAGCTGACATGTGACACCAGCTTTGGACACTTCAGAGTTTTTTTTATGGTTCGACAGAAACATTTTGCAAATGTGTTTCCAAAATCTCCAAAAGAAGGACTGATGCTCATGACCTCCATCACAACAGGCTTTTTACATTTCTCACTTTGAGTTTCAGCTGCTTGTTGTCTGGTCTGTTCGCCTTTAGAGCCTCTGTGTGTGTCTGCACATGTTGCATAACAGCACTGTAAATGTATTCATATGGCTGTGTGTGTGTGTGTGTGTGTTGATAAAGAGCAGCTCAGTCACCGTGGAAACACACGTACGCAAAGAAACACAAAATGATCGTGTGTTCGTTTTTCTGTGCTCGCTGCTGATGTTCAAATATAATCTGGAGCTGCTGTGTGAGGCTGAGACACACACACACACACACACACACACACACTCACACAAACACACTCACACACACACACTCACACAAACACACTCACACACACACACTCACACATCATATTTTAACTGATCAGTTCTGTGGACGCTGTCATGGATCAATGCAAAAACAAGACAAATTATCAACACAATAAAAACACTTTCACAGCAGAGAGGCCTAACGAAGCGGCGTGATCACGCTCTGACTCGTTTTAGTTGACGGTTAATGCGAACACGCTCTGTAATCTCTGACAGGACGTCTTAATTAGCGTCGTTAAGCTCAACGTGCCGCCTGATTCTTGTTGTACCGTCTGCAGAGCTGCAAACAGCCGGTCAGGGTCGCACGACGAAACATCGGCAACATCAGAGACAAATAGCTGCGCTAATGACGACGCTCCTGTTACACTGAACGCAGCACAGTGTGTTCATTAAGCTCTGGAGGCAACTGCTCTGATAATTACATGATTTGTTTGTAGTGCTTAAAAAAATACAAACAAAACAAAAAGCCGCGCTTGTCCTCCTTCAGACCGGCCGTCACACTGCAGCAAACACAATCTGTACAGCTGGAAAGTGGAGGACAGACTGAAGTCCCAGTCTGTCCTCCAGGAGACGTTCATGTACCAAACGTTCTGATCCAGCTTGTTTCCTCCAGTAAAGTAATAGATTACAGGCTCTGACATGTACTCAGAGTCTCAGAGTAAAAAGTCTCCCTCTGAAGGACATTTGTGGTCACAGCTAACTGAAGCTCACGTCATATTAATAGAATTCAAAGACTATTAAAGTTAAAGGTAGAATCAGTAGGATTTGTCCCAGCTGTTCCTGAACGCACCACAAAGACAGCTGATTGTTGAGTCTCATTCCCAGGACGTCAAACAGACACATGTTGGGTTGGTAAAGCGTCCCGAGCAGCAACAAAGAGAGAAAATCAGAAACTCTCTGCAGATACGAGACACTAACACGCCTTTTCTCCACATTCCAGTCTCCCTCTCTGTCTGTTTACGGCTTCTTACGGCTTTTACGTCTTTGTCTCGTCTCGCTGCGTCTGCCGGGCGTGATGTGCTCTGATAGGTCCACATCAGTCCAGTTTTCAGTGTAACGCTGTGCTCGTGGTCAGCGTGAGAAACACATCACGGTTTCGGTCTAAAATACCAAACTCAGGTGAGGACTGACGGAGGAGGCGTCGAGCGAGCTGAAGACGACGGCGCCGCAGTGAGAAGTTAATAATCAGGGAGCTATTCTGAGCTCTGCTGTCCTTCAGATGATCTCAAACCTTCTTCATGTGTGTGTGAGGCAGTGGGAGTGTTCCTCATTAACACACACAGATAAATTAGCTCCTATCAGTCCTTTTCCAGTCTCACTTAAAACTGCTGAACCGTCAGACTGGCCATCTGAATCATCGCAGGAAAGAGAAGAGAGGATAATGTGGTGGGACTGACGGCGAGGGCGCCTCCGGGTCTGTAACGAGGCTTCAGAGTGACGGTGAAACACGGCGGCGTCAGGAGCTCTCTGCTGTCTGCAGGGCAGGAATGAGACTTTGTAGTTTCCACGATGCCTTCAGGGTCCCTGACCGCACTGTTAATGAATAATGAACGACAAGGCTGTTGCAGAAATGAACTGAAATCAGGATATGAAAGTCTGACTCGTGTTTTTTTCCCTTAATGTCACACGGAAGAAACATTTTGGGGCTTTGGAAGAACTTGACGATAAAAACTCTAATTTAC